>JAVIAB010000102.1:36004276-36234276 GCA_032433765.1 Megaustenia siamemsis | reverse complement strand
AAAAAAAAAATCTGAAAATAAAAAAAAATCACAGCGCTTTGGGTCACTACCACTCGACTACAATCATCAATATAGACTGCTGTCATCGTAGGTTGGCTACCATGGAGCGCCATTCTGCTCTGTCTCTTGCTTTGATGGTGCAGGTTGTCATTAGCTGATTTGTCCATCTTTTGATGTTACTGGTGCATGTTAGTCTTGGTCTGCCTCTGACTCTTTTACCTTGTATTTTCTCCTCCAGGATTACTTTTAGTAGTCTGTTGTGTCTTTTATCATGGCCCAAAAATCGCATTTGCCTTGTTTGAATTGTGTTTAGTAGTTCTCTTTTCATTTTAGCTGTTTTAAGACTTCGTCGTTTGTTTTCTTTTCTTTCCACGCAACTCTACCTATTCTTCTATAAATCCACATTTCAAAGGCTTCAATTCTCTGTTCTGTTTTCTTGTCTAATGTCCATGTTTCTGCACCACACATGTATGTTGAGAAAATACAGTTCGCTATTCTTAGATTTAGCCCTGGTGTTATTTGTTTTGATGTTAGTATATTTTTCATGACATTAAAATTACTTTTTGCCATTCCTATTCTTTTGTTTATTTCAGTTGTACATTTTCCATCACTGGTTATAGTATGTCCAAGGTAGTTGTAGTTTTGAACTGTCTCCAGGTCTATTCCTTCAACTCTGATATCCACTTGTAGGTTTTGAGTATTTTCTTTGTTTATGATCATAGTTTTAGTCTTCTTGATATTCATATCTAATTCATGTTTTTGTCTTGTCATGTTTATTTAATTAAGTAGTTGTAGATCTTTAGAAGTTTCTGCTAGTAATACAAAAGATGGACAAGTCAGTCTATGACAACCTGCACCATCAAAGCAAGAGACAGAACAGAATGGCGTTCCATGGTAGCCAACCTTCGTTGTAGAGATGGCACTCGATGATGATGAATACAACATGGATCGAGAAACAAAAGCTAGAACACGCGCCAACTAAGCAACCTGGTTGATTCTGGCTGTTGTTTGTTGTTTTTCTTCTGTTAATTATCTGTGATTTTTTTTTTCTGAGTGCTGTAAAGATATCCCTTTTCCTAAAATCTTCTTCTTCTTCTTCCTCTTCTTCTTCTTTGTAAAAAAGTAATGTAAAGAGCCCCCGTCACGCAAAGTGGCGTATAGGGAATATGGTGTTAGTGACCATACATTTTACAGACCTTCTTTTTGGGGTAATGTGGTCGGTATTACCCCGTGCCGCTTTACTTTCCCAGAAAAAAAAATCCGGTACCCATTTAAGGCTGGGTGAACCCGGATCGAATCCTACCCGTTGTCCTTTGTAGTCCAGTTCACTAACCACTGAGCTATCGCGACTCCATCTTCACCTTTGCACTTTTGATTATACCTTCCCTTGAAATGATTCCCTGATCTATCTGCTCGGAAATTCCCTTCTAAGTAATATTACTTTGTTATTACTTTTTGTCTCCAACACCATTTACAGACATTTAGTCAGACCTGTCTCCAACACCATTTACAGACATTTAGTCAAACCTGTCTCCAACACCGGTCACGACGTATGCACCACTGTCTTCGTAGACTATTCTGCCTGCCGAGCGTGCTGTAAATGCCCATGCACTTCTTTGGTGTCGTCTTACAGATCCGTCTGTATAGATGACTGCATCTTTCTCATCGGTGTTATCGCAGATGAGACCGCTGGCCTCAGCATTAACCACGACCGGGTTCTGTTCCCTACTTTTCCTGTCGAGTGTGACAATACACGAGAAAGTCCCCTTGAATGACGTAGGCACCGGTATCCACTCCTCACCAACGCTGATATTGGAAAGCCTACAGACCTGTTTGATGACATCTTCTGCTCGGCCCACCCATGATTTGCCTCTTTTTAGCCTGTCACCTTTCTCTGTGTTGAGCAGGTGGTGCAATGGATGCTCTGTATCCGTACTTATCTTCAGGTATGCTCGTGCTCTCCAGATCTTGATTCTGTCATCCGTGGTTGGAAAGTCAAGAAGATACCTCATTGCTACACAGGGAGTGTCCCTCGTACATCCTAGGATAATGCGCATGCTTCATTTTGTATTTTCTCCAGCCTATCAATTTGAGTCGTACTGACAGTAAGAATTGCCAGGGCATATTCAATTGGTGCGAGGACTAATCCCTGGAACAGAAGAGTAAGTAGCCTCTGCTCGATGTTGGCAGCTGCCATGACCTTCAAGGCGGCTAATCCTTTGCGGGATTTTGTTATCACATGGTTGACGTGGTCCCGAAAACACAGGCTGCGATCAAACTTAACTCCGAGGTATGTCATCAGCTTGTCCCTGGTCACCTCATCAGCTCCCATTCGTACTACCGGTGTGGTCGTATGAAAGATATGATTGTTAAGGGAGAACCATGAAACTGATGCTTTATTAGGATTAACCACGGCACCTGAAACCCCACACCAGGAAGAAATGCGATCGAGTTCGTCTTGCATTGTGGAAGCAATTCCCCGTCTGTCTCTTCCCTGTCGATATACCAGAATATCATCAACAAAAGTCATAGTTCTTCCCCTCCCATCCAGCTGTTGTTCTGTGATCGTTATTGTGTACACGTTAAATAGAACTGGTGACAATGGTGAGGCTTGTGGCAGCCCTGGGCAAATGGATGTTAGCTCGGATGACCAACTTCCATATCTGAGTATCACCTTCCTCTGAAACAGTGCCGCGGCGATCCATCTAATGAGAAAGGGATGCACCGCCAGTTTTGAGGAGCATATGCATGAGATATTCAAATGGTACCATGTTGTATGCATCCTCCAGATCTATAGCAGCAGCACATGTCTCCTCTCGTCTGTGGAAGCCTTCGAAGACGCCATATGCAAATACTGCCGCATTGAGCCATGTCTCTTTGTTATGTCTATAACCTCCGAGTGTGGGTGGGAACACACGTTTCTGTTCAAGATAACAGGTGAGGACACGGGCAACTATATTCTCCAGCAGTTTGCCCGCAGTGTTCTGCATTGTGATGATTCTGTAGGCACTGATCTGAGAATGGTCCTTGTTTGGCTTCGGTAGCGGTAGTAAGTAGCTGTGTAGCCACTCCTCCTTAATCTGGTCACTCCGAATACTGGCATTAAACTCATTAATGGATGCTTACGCAGAATAAAAGGATGGAAATGGCAGGACAAAATCACTAACATAGAATTATGGAAATGTACCAGTCAAATACCAGTGGATAAAGAGATACAACGAAGACGATGGCGCTCGATAGGACACACACTACGGAAGCCAACTGAGAGTATTACACAACATGCCCTTTTTGGGAATCCCCAGGGGAAAAGACAAAGAGGAAGACCAAGGAATTCTTGGAGATGACAGATAGAAGAGATAAAGATCACGGGGAAGACATGGAATGATCTTAAAAGAATGGCAATAAAAAAAACAGAATGACTTGGAAATGTTTGTTGAAGACCTATGCTCCACTGGGAGCTAAAAAAAAAGGTAGAAGAAGAAGAAGATATACAAATGTAAGAGCATTTCTTAGTAAATAAATTGATGATGATGATGATGATGATGCGGTCGTCCGATGATTTGAGGTATTCTAGCGGATACGAACCGTAGACTTCCTCCTCGTCATCCGCCCTTAAAAGGACGTTAAGTGGACGTAGTTACGTTGTGTTGAAGTTTGCAGTGTAACACTGTGATATCTGCGCCTTTCGGCCCAACACATCCGACATTTTTGAGTACCGGGTTTGTCTTCCCTCTTCGATCCCTGCTCGCTTGGCCAGACTAGACAGGTTAGTCTGTTTCTGGAGGCACCGCGGAGAGGTGTAGCAGGGTCTGGATGGTTCTGGTTCACCGATCCTGGCGCAAGCCATCAGTTATGAGTCACTGACGACTTCCAGCTCTGGTGCTGGGTGGGGCGCGCCTTCGCCTCCAGAAACAAGTTGTAAATAATTGAAACGCTTTAAAAAAATATTAAACGTGCATAAAATAAATTAATAAAATAAACAGATATAAATATTACCCATTAATCTCATGCAATACAAAAATTGTCGAATGTTATGTAAGTTGTTTTATAAACAAATTACAGTTGATAGATTTATTATTTAAATCGCAACTTTGTTCCATGTTTTATAATTAACCACATGCTCATTGTTATGGACGCCTGATCAGACTTGATTTTGTGGACGATCATGGGGAAATCGAATTATTTATTTTCTCGACATTGGGACTATATGAAATAGAAAGTTAAGATGAAGTATTGGGCGCATTAAACTGTGTTGTTGCTCACAAAATGACTCACCAAGCTCCAGAGTATCTCTCGTCGGAAGAATTGAGAAATCGACTGTACCACAGTTTGCGCAACCGCGGTCTTGTTGATAATATCAAGGTAGGCGTAGGCTTGCTTCTAAAGTTCTAACTTACTAACTCACTAACTGTTTCACTACTTAAAAATATAATCAAACGGTAAAAACAATTACACTTACTTGAATATCATTTAATATGCTATCGTATAATATGTAACATTAATGTTATTAATAATCAACACAATAACACAATTTAAAAATTTATTTTAGTTTAGTGTCAGTGTTATGGTTATGATCTTGATGATGATGATGATGATGACATGATGATGATGAATTATTGAATTATCTTAATCTTTCTAAAGTTAAGTACAGGCACGATTTATCTCCCAAAAGGCAGTTTCACTCTCAGTTTTGAATTTCATAAGTTCTCGTTCTACCTTTCAATTCTCTGTGGAGCTAAGTTCTTCAGCAAATACTTTCCAAGCCGTTCATGGTATACAGTTATACATTATACACTCCAAGGTTTGGAGTCCTCCCGTTCTGTTTCTTGCGATTCTATTAAGATCATTTCTTCCCCATCATCTTCATCTATACTTTCATCTGTCTTCTCCAAGAATATTTTGGCTTCCCTCTTGTCTTTTTCCTTGGGGATTCCAGAAAAGAGTATATTGTGTAATACTTGCAGTTGGGCTTCCTCAGTGTGAGTCCTATCCATCGCCATCATCATAACTGTATCTCTTTATCCACTGGTATTTGACTGGTACTTTCCCATAATTCTACTTTAATGATTTTAACCTGCCATTTCCATTTTTTGTATTCTGTGCTAGCATCCATTAATGAAGGTCTGTATCATCGTGATTGTCATTTTTGTTGTTCTCCACAGCCATATAATAGGACTGACTTAACATTGGAGTTGAACATTTTTATTGTTGCATTTAACCTAATTTCTTTGGATTTCCATATGTTTTCCAGTGCAATGAATGCACCTCTTGCTTTTGATATCCGTATTTTGGTATCATTCTCTGTTCCTCCCTCTTTGTCTATATTACTGTCCAGATATATGTAAGATTGTATGTCTAGTAGAGATATTTCTCATGTTGTTTTTTAGTTATTGCTAACTGTATTAATTCTCATAATGTTGGTCTTATCTCTATTAATCTTCAGTCCTAGCTGTTGTGATCTCTCATCTAATATACTCATTTTATCCTGCATCTGTTGATGGCTGTGTGATAGGAGAGCTATGTCATCAGCAAAGTCTAAATCATCAAGTTGTTTGGTCAGTGACCACTGGATCCCATTTTTGTTGTTTTGAGTTATTTTCATAACCCAATCTATGGCCAGTAGAAAGAGAAATGGAGACAGAAGGCATCCCTGCCGTACTCCTGTTCTTATTTCAAATGCTTCTGTAAGCTGCCCTTCATGCACAACACTACATTTCATTCCTTCATACATTGTTCTTATCAGTTTAATAAACTTTGTGGGGATTCTGTAATTACTCAGTAACTTCCAAAGCATTCCTCTGTCTAAACTATCTATTGACCTTTCGAGCCGTAACCGGCCCATAGGGCGTAGACCAAGATACACCTTCTCCTATATGAATTTTTGTTCTAGCAGTTTTCTTTTAAAGATATTTTATCAAATCTCGCCATCTGTCTCTGTTCTGTGCAAGCAGTTCTATCTCATTGAGGGAGCCGATTCCTGCTGCTCTTGCCTCTCTCATCAATGTTCTTCTCAGTGTCTCCCTGGGTCTTCCTCTTTTTCTTTTACCTGTTGTTTCCCATATGAGGGCTTGCTTTGCTATTCGATGCAAGCCCTCATATGGGAAACAACAGGTAAAAGAAAAAAAAAGAGGAAGACCCAGGGAGACACTGTCTAAACTATGAATTGATTTTTCGTAATCTATGAATCCAATATAAAGTGAGGACTGTAGTTCTAAGCTTTGTAATTTCATATAGTTGAGTCTGAGTAATATATAAATCTATAGCTATATTCTCAGTTGTTAAGACATCATTATCATCAAGTACCATGCCTGCTGGCATAGGTGATCATGTCTCTCCACAACTTTCTATCTCGACAGTTATTTATTATTTCTGTTGTTGACCATCTGCCAAGCCATTCTCTTAAGCTGTCTGGTATCTTTTCTCTTTTCTTCCCTCTATGTCTTCGTCCCTCAGCTTTCCCAGTTGTTACAATATATTCCAGCTGTTCTCTTCTCATTACATGACCAAAAAAATGATGATTGTTTCTTCCTAATATTGGAAATTAGCTCTCTGTTTTTCGTTGGCCTATTTCAGAATGTTGTTAAGACATAGATGTTGCCGTGTCACCACATGCAAAGGTCAGGCTTCTTATTGAATGACTGACCAACAAGAGTTTGTTTATAACATTATTTATTTAATCATACCTTCTGATACTTAATCACCTTGCTGAATTGACTCAGGAAAACCTTACGACTACCTCTGACTACACCGATGGCGAACTGTCTCTTCTATACGGAACGTTGCGTGTTCTACTGCTCTGATTGTAAGATCTTCCGTTGACCGTTGAGGCTCCCCCAGGCTTATATATCCCCCTCTTTTCTATCCCATGGTTCCTCCTTCAACCAATCCAATTCTGCCGCGCTAACCTTCCGTTGGTTCTTATTTACTAACATTACGTCATCACTTTCACCCTTCTAGAACTGCAGACCACACCATCTTGAACTTACGTACTTATGATATCTTTCCCCGTTTGCACACCTATTATATTCTGGTTCACTGCTACTTTACTATTACATCGATATATATTATAATTTTATTCATTATTGCCAATTGGAGGCAAGGTGCCTGACAGCAGCAAAGCTGGAAGCTTCAGCCACTCATAGCTGATGGCTTGCACCAGGATTGGTGAACCAGAACCATCCAGACCTTACTCCACTTCTTCACATTGTCTCTAGAAATAGACTAACTAGTCTAGTCTAGTGAGTCTTGAAGTCTAGTCTAGCTAGTCTTGAAGTCTAGTCTAGCTAGTCTTGAAATGTGTCAGATGAATGACAGGAAACAATCTGAGAGATAAGATCAGAAATGAGGAACTGAGAAAAAAGCTAGGAATAGCCCCCGCCATAGAATATATAAAAAAACAACAGATAAAATGGTTTGGTCATGTGACAAGGCAGAAAGATCACAACACAACGAGCCTTCAATAAACATTGTGGTAATACTAGACCCAAGAGTTGACCACGAAAAAAGATGGATTAATGGAATATTAGAAGCACTAGGAAACATAACAGCAGCAGAGGCGAACAGTAAAGCAAAAGACCGCAAATTATATCTCCCCTCGACGCTGAAAGGCAAATGATGAAGGAAAGAAGTAGTCTAGTCTGGCCAAGCAACTAGGGATCGAAGAGGGAAAGGAACCTGGCACTCAAAAATGCAACGCTGTAGCCGTGTTGGGCTCAAAGGTACAAATATCACAGTTCTACTACAAACCTCAACATATCACATTTACGCAACTTAATGTCCTTTTTTATATAAAACAAGGAGTCAGACAAGGCTGTGTTCTGTCACCGGACTTGTTTTCACTTTACAGCGAATATATTATGAGATCAATATTAGACAAAAAAGGAATTGAAGTCAACGGTCACAACATAAATAATTTGTGATATGTGGATGACACAGTCTTAATAGCAGAGACAGAGAACGAACTACAAGAAATGATAGACATAATAGTAGAAGAAAGCTACAAGAAAGGTCTCAGTCTGAATAGTAAGAAAACAGAAGTTATGATTATATCGAAGAAACAATCATCACCATCATGCAGCATAAAAATAAACGAGACAAATCTAAAACAAGTGCAACGTTTCAAATACTTGGGCACAATAATTACATCAGATGGGAGATGCACCACAGAAATAAAAAGCAGAATAGCTCAGGCCAAAATAGCATTTAAGAAAATGAAAAATATCTTATGCAACAAATCTATGTCAATAAAAATTAGAAAGAGAGTTCACCTGTGCTATATAGAACCAATTCTGACCTATGGAAGCGAATCATGGACAGTAGACAAACAAATGAAAAGACGGTTAGAGGCCACAGAGATGGGATTTCTCAGAAGAATGTTGAAAGTTCCCTGGACAGATAAAAAGACCAATGAGGAAGTTCTCAAAGAGGCCAACACAAAAAGTGTGCTATTAAAATACATCAGAAAGAAGCAATCAACATTTTTTGGGCACATCATGAGAAGAGGAAAGTTGGAATACTTGGTTACAACTGGTAAAATAAAAGGAAAGAGAGATCGCGGACGACAAAGAGAGAAAATACTGGATAGCTTGGTGTCATGGCATGGAAAACAGTCAACAACAGAACTGATACGATGCACTGTAGATAGAAGATTGTGGAAGGACATGATCGCCTATGCCAACCTGTATGGCACATGATGATGAATGTCCTTTTCTCTCTCTCTCTGCGATCAAGACTCAATCAGAGTAGGATTCCAGACTCTCTCATCAAGTCAGCTGTCTGTTTAAGTGAATCGATTGCCCCATATAGTTTCTCTTCCAGGAAGGTGGGTGTGGACCACATTGCTCTTCTCAAGACTGTGTGCTAGTCTGATTGTTATATCTTGTTTTTTTGTGTGGTATATGCCCTCCGCATTCCAGTGTATTATATTCAGCTGTTTCTTGAAGCCTTTCCGATCAGCGGTAGTTTCTATCATAATTAGAGTCTGTTTGATCCATTCTGATTGATTACCTGTTAAAATGTTGCACTGTGTTCTGCGCCAGTGGCCCAGTGCATTCAATTTCAGCCAGCATTTTATTCAGGTTTGCTTTCCTTAGCCTTTGATTGTCCCCAGTCTTCCTGCAAGGCAGCAGATTGTCTTTTCTGTAGGGGCATTCTGCCCTTAGATGGTCGGCCCTCCCAGGTTTATGAGCACCATCTGCCCAAGCTTGATGTAGTTATTAGTTGGTGATTAGACCATCACCATCACACATCAAACAATGTCCTTTTAATGGCGGATGATGAGTTCAATCAATCCCCTTAGTAGTCATTAGGTGAATGTCAGAAATATAAAGAAAGAATATTTTAAGTTGTTAATATATAGATTTGTAACTATATTCTCAATTGCTAATACATAGATTTATAATTATATTCTCTGTTGTCAAAAGTTAAAACATAGATTTATAATTATATTATCAGTTGTTAAATTTTAATACATAGATTTATAATTATATGCTCAGTTGTTAATATATTTATAATTATATTCTCAGTTGTTAATAGATTTATAATCACCTTCTCAGTTGTTAATAGAATTATAATTATATTCTCAGTTGTTAATAACAGATTTATAATTATATTCTCAGATGTTAATACATAGATTTATAATTATATTCTCAGTTGTTAATACATAGATTTATAATTATATTATCATTTGTTAATACATAGATTTATAATTATATTCTCAGTTGTTAATGCATAGATTTATAATTATATTATCATTTGTTAATACATAGATTTATAATTATATTCTTATTTGTTAATACATAGATTTATAATTATATTCTCAGTTGTTAATACATAGATTTATAATTATATTCTCATTTGTTAATACATAGATTTATAATTATATTCTCAGTTGTTAATACATAGATTTATAATTTTATTCTCAGTTGTTAATAATAGATTTATATTGTCTCAGTCTCAGCTGCGCAACAGTCTGGTCACAGAGCTTCAGCAAAGTGTCCGAGGACCTTTAACTTTAAAGGATCTGAAAGTTCCAGAAGGTGGATCTTTGCTACATCGAGCAACCAATAGTCTTGTGGCCAATCATTTGCGGGCTTGCAAATATGAATATACTCTCAGTGTCTTCTTGCCGGAATGTGGACTCAATCAAGACAAGGTACATTAAGCCCAGATTACTAGACCGTTGTCAAAATTATCACCTCAAAACACAAATTCTTGGATTTTGAGTTTTTCAAGTGCAAACACCCCCCCACCTTCCTACTTACTTTGAGGCACCAAAATCTACCACATTCATTGGCTAGTTGGAATGGTCATCCAATCACATGCTTAGATCTTGACTATATTCTGTTGACCCTTTAAAGGCTTATGCATTCCAGAATGTTCTATCTATTTTTAGACTTGGCTTAACCTCTTTTCTATTGTTGTGGTGATTCATGACTGTACAAAGATTTAATCACTGGAGTCTGTAGAAATGTGGTTTTACAGAAGAATGTTGAGAATACCATGGACAGCTAAGAAGAGTAATGAAAATGTCCTGAAAGAGGCCAAAGCAAAAAGAGAGCTAATTTCCAATATTAGGAAGAAACAATCATCATATTTTGGCCATGTAATGAGAAGAGAACAACTGGAATATATTGTGTTAACTGGGAAAATTGAGGGACGAAGAGACAGAGGGAAGCAAAGAGAGAAAATACCAGACAGCTTAAGAGAATGGCTTGGCAGAAAGTCAATAACAGAAATGATAAAGAACTGTCGAGATCGAAAGTTGTGGAGAGACATGATCACCTACGCCAGTAGGCCTGGTACTTGATGATGATGATAACCTCTTTTTGGCCTTCACTTTGATGTGACTAATTTCTCAACACCATTACACGGTGACCTCTAAATGTTGGATTTGATTCCTTTAATGTTGGATCAGACACAAAATGTGCTCACCGTAAAAAGTACTATCCTATTGTACAAAAGGAAGGTACTTTCATATTTAACACCAAGCAAATTTTAAATCTGGGTATTTTGTTCAACTGAGAATTTTTTCTCCCAAAAGGCAGTTTTTAAAGCAGAAAAAATGTGCATCTGCATGTTATTTTATTTGAACAGGATATCATGTGATTATAATGATACTGGAGGTGGTTTTCAATAAGGAGAGGTTCATTCTCCATTATAAAAATGGCAACCATGAGAATTCCATTGGTTTTTTTGTTATTTAAAATTTTCTGCTTTCTCAGTCAATTTTCTTTATTTTGCTCTCAGATTGAAGAGTTCTAAGGTATTTTGGAATGGAAATTTAGAATTAGCATCCATTTTTACATAAATGTGGTAGCGGGACTGGTTGGTCTTGAAGTAAGATGTCTGTCTCAAGACAGAGAGATTGTGAGTTCAAATCCTGGCTGCACTGGTTAGGATTTTTATTTGTGATTTCTCTCTGCAGCAACCATCCCTGGTCTTAGCAGGAAGGCCCTGTTTGAAACATCAATTACTCATCGACGGAAAATATATATTTTTATTCAACGTTCGCCAGCTTTACCTCTGACGAAGTCCAGAGAGACTAGGAACTGAATTTTGCACACTAATCCGTTTTTCCCTGCCAGCCGTGTGCACATGGGCCCCTCTCCGCACAGGCAGATAACTCCGTCTTCGGAGGTACTCATATTTTTTCCGTCTATGAGTAATTGATGTTTCAAGCCGGGCCTCGCTGCTGAGACCAGGGGTGGTTGCCGCAGAGAGAAATCATAAATAAAAATCCCAACTGGTGCAGCAGGGATTTGAACCCACAACCTCTCTGTCTCGAGACTGGCGTCTTGATTTGAGACCAACCTGTCCCCCGGAAAAAAATATGAGTACCTCTGAAGACGTTGTCATCTGCCTGTACTGCGAGGGACCCCTGTGCACACAGCTACCAGGGAAAAAATGGATTAACACTCAAAATTCAGTTCTTAGTCTCTAAGGACTTTGCCAGAGGTGAAAGCTGGCGAACAGAAAAAAAAATAAATAAAAAGTGTGTATGGTAAATTTCAAGGGAATATCCATTGCCAGATTCTTGCTATCGTGATCTGCACCCATTGACATAAAATTGACGTGGTCTCACTGAGCTATTAAAAAAATTGGCCCGAAGTGGTTGGTATGGAATTTAGCACAAATCAGAAGAACACTAAGTTAAATGAAATGGATATTTAGATTCCATGTCCATTTTTACATAAGTGGCGTAAATTTCAAGGAAATCGCAAAGGGATAACTGACCCAAAAAATATTACAAATAAAAACATAAAATTGAGACCTTAATTGCCAACTGACCTTCATAAATATCAGGTCAAATTAATCCTATATGAATTATTTTGTGAAAAGAACAATGAACAATATATCATCAAATAGCCATGAAAGTTTTATTGTTTGCATAAAAATAGCTGATCTTTTGTTATCAATAACCAAAATGTACTGTATTCCTCTTCACTGTAATCTTATTATTTGCAAGTTTCCAACATGAGATTTTATTTTTTTTTTAAAATCTAGATCAAAATCGCTTAACTCATTGTTCCTGGTTGGTTGCGTTTGCCCGATGACTAAAGTATTCTAGAGTATTCATAGACTGTAGAATTACCTCTTCGTCATCCGTCCTTAAAAGGACGTTAAGTGGGCGTGTCTGCGTTGTGTTGTGTTTTGCAGTATAGCTGTTATATTTGTGCTTTTCGGCCCAACACATCCGACTTCAGCACGTCACTGTTCCTGTTGTTGGTATCAATACTTATGTACCATCATTATTTGAAACATTAATAAAAAGTTAATTCACTGACTTCGTCAGCCAACATCATTTGTTGAATTCTGTTATTAGAATCACTACTGGTCAATACCATTTCAATCAGCTGATTTTTGTCTGCGATGAACACTGTTAATCCAGATGGGAAATGACACTTTCTGATATGGTTTCTTTGTATATGCCTTGTGTAGAAGGCGGAAGGAACTCTCCAGTAAATAAAGTTTACAAGCAACTATATAAAGAAGGTAATTTAAAAGTTGAAATATGGTTTACATATAATCAATTGAGAATGGTGCAGTGACGCAGAGAGTGCTTTTGATCAAATTTGACAGAAATGGGTGTGACACAGACTGCGTCAAAATGTGTGGAAAGATTTCATTCACATTTGTGTGCTTTTTAAGAATTTTTAATAGGATTTCATTTAACGGAAGGATTTCATTAAATAGAAGGATTTCATTTAACGAAAGGATTTCATTTAATAGAAGGATTTCATTTAATGGAAGGATTTCATTTAACAGTGTATGCTTTATGTTACAGAAATTTGACACAGCTGACCTTCTCAAACTACTGAATATTAGTTCTCAGTCAAGGCTCTATCAGCAGCTGGTGAGTAATATTTTGTTGATTATTTAGACTTCTGTAGTTCATGAATGTAGGTCATTACTTAAGACAAGCATTGTAGGGAGTGACAAGGAAAAAGGTACAAAAGGACGGTAAAATGGACCAAGAAACAAATGGTCTACTACACACTAGATTTCCTGAGGCAAACAAGTAAACAACAGAATTTTTCCGATTGGCAGTTGAAAAAAATGTTTGTTTCCTCTGGACAGGATACTAGATAGTTTTTTAGTGACCTCTATTGTGTTAAAAGTATAATCATCATAGCCTGACCTCTTCTCATAGTGCAGCGAAAGCATAAGTGAATATACAAAGTGAGAGCCTCATTAACACACGACATAGCTAGGTTTTTTTTTTTTTTAATTTGTGTTCGTCAGCTTTCAGCTGTCACAGCTTTTACATAGGAACTGAATTTTGCATGTTAGTCCGTTTTTTCCTTGCAGCCATGTGCACAGGGATCCTTTGCTACACAGACAGATAACTCAATTTTTGGAGGTGTACTCATACTTTTTCCGTCGATGAGTAATTGACGTTTCAAGCCTCACGTCACCACTGAGACACTGTTTTGAGTGGTTACTGTAGAGAACAATCACAAATAAAAATTGCAACTGATTATACCCAGAATTTAAACTCACAACTTCTCTGTCTCTAGACCAGTGTCTTGCCTCAAGACCAACCAGTCCCTGTTATAAGGCCAATGATGCAATAGATCCAAAGGCATCCCAACACACCAGGAAATGAAATCATAAACTCTAACACACCAGGAAATGATATGGCAGATACATGAGCTAAGAGAGGACACAATTTAACACCGACATCTCATTAAACACAGCCAAACAAATTATAAACTCTAACACACCAGGAAATGATATGGCAGATACATGAGCTAAGAGAGGACACAATTTAACACCGACATCTCATTAAACACAGCCAAACAAATTATAAACTCTAACACACCAGGAAATGATATGGCAGATACATGAGCTAAGAGAGGACACAATTTAACACCAACATCTCATTAAACACAGCCAAACAAATTATAAACTCTAACACACCAGGAAATGATATGGCAGATACATGAGCTAAGAGAGGACACAATTTAACACCGACATCTCATTAAACACAGCCAAACAAATTATAAACTCTAACACACCAGGAAATGATATGGCAGATACATGAGCTAAGAGAGGACACAATTTAACACCGACATCTCATTAAACACAGCCAAACAAATCATAAACTCCAACAGCAGAGAAGATTGGTTGAATGGATGGGCCATGGGAAAAACAGGGGGAGATTATTTTAAATACATGTCAAGGGCAAACCCCCATGACAACATGAACAACTTAAGAAGAGACCAAACCACCATCTTCAGACTGAGAACCAGTCATGTACCACTGAACAACCACATCAATAGAATACAACGACAGTCATGTACAACTGAACAACCACATCAATAGAATACAACGACAGTCATGTACCACTGAACAACCACATCAATAGAATACAACGACAGTCATGTACAACTGAACAACCACATCAATAGAATACAACTAAACCAAACTCCAGCATGTCCACTCTGTGAACATTCACATGTAGAACATCACCTTTTTGACTGTCCAAAGCTTCACTGACATCAGAGCAACTCTACTTCCTCGAAGTTATGATAAATGGAACACCTTGTACGGAACTACAAGGGAACTCAGAAATACCTGCAGACATCATTACATGGCATTGGGCCAAAGGGCATCAGCTCACAGGCTTCTGGATCCATAACAACAACAAACATACAGAACACATGGAGACAAATAATAATAAATGAATATCATTTTGAAAGGAAACTTCCAAAGTGATAGATCAGTGAATCATTTCAGGGGAAGAGGTTTGTTTACAACACTCTGGAAACAATCACAAATAATCAAGAATGTTGTGTTTATTTCTTTAAGTAATCGTTGTAGATCTTTAGGATTTTCTGCTAGTAGTACAGCAAGTAGACAATTTTAAATATCTGGGTAGCACGTTAACACAAGACAATAACCAAGAGACCGAGATAGATATAAGGTGTAACAAAGCATGCCAAGTTGTAGGCCAAGTATCAACACTATTGATAAACAAAGCAATAACTACGGAAGCAAAAAGGGCAATATACAAATCAATTTTTCTACCAATTCTGTGCTATCAGTGCCAGAATTGGACGCTGGACTCTAGAACAATCAGAAAGATAACGACCACCGAAATGAAATGTGTCAGAAGAATGACAGGAAACAGCTTAAGGGACAGAGTAAGAAACACTGACCTGAGGAAGAAACTCGAAATTGAACCAGCCATCGAATACATAAAGAAACAACAAATAAATTGGTTCGGCCACATAACAAGACAAAAAGAACTAACAATGACGCAAAGAGCCATAAACAAACGCTATGAAAACGCCAGATTAAGAGGAAGACAGAGAAAGAGATGGATAAAGGGAATACTAGAGTCACTAGGAGGAATAACATCGGAAGAGGCCAATAGAAGAGCAAAGAATCGCAGATTGTTTCTCCCCTCGACGCCAGCGGCAATGGAGGAAGGGTAGAAGAGAAGTAGAAGTACAGTATCATCAGCATATCTCAGGTTATTGATTATCTTTCCATTAATGTTTAGGCCTGGCATCTCTGAGATGTTTTTAAAGATTTGCTCAGTGTATAGATTGAACAAGCTTGGTGATAGGATGCTGCCCTGTCTTACATCCTCTTTTTATATTAATAAGGGTCAGAAAAGTAGATGGTTTTAAATATTGGGAACAGGGAAGGGAACTGGTTGGTCTAGAGGTGAGACTTTCTCCCTCCCTTCCTCTCTTTTTTCTTTCCTTTTTTCCTTCCTTCCTTTTCCCCTTCCTCCCCCTCTCATCCCCATCCTTCCTTCCTCTCTCCCTCAATCCCTCCCTCCTCCACCACCTTCACAAAAACACTCCCAGTCAATTATGTTCTCATTTGAACTCACTGTTACTTTACACAAATATTACAATCTTTCCTATTTTTGCTAAAACTACTTTTTGTATCTTAACCTTGTTTTTGTTTGTTTTGATCACTGTGCCAGATCACTCTCATCTGTTGTTATGTTTTGTTAACAATAAGAATGAAATGTTAACAATAAGAATGAAATGTTAACAATAATACAATTTTCTATACTTTTATACAATTTTTTTTTCAGAATGCACATTCACATCAGGACAGTAAACGAGGTAAGACCCAAGTTCATTTGGAATGAAAGGTGTACGAGCCGAATTAAGTTTATTTCTCACATATTTTTTCACATATTTTTATGATGGCCAAATTTAAATAAAAATAAAAAAGCCGCAATTTTAAGATATATTGGTATTTTTTTAAAAACTAAGATTAAGTAAAAAAGAAAAAAAATGAAATAAACCTCAGGCAATGACTTGTCAGGTGTCACAAGTTGGAATAATTAAGAAGGTATACGGAGGATTTAAAAATTCATGTGTTGGCAAATTCATTCATTGGCAAATTGTCAAAATCTACAAATTTTTATTCTGAGAGCGTAATTTTTACAAAGGTATCGTAGCCTACGGTTAACATTTTAATGTATAATCTCACAGGTTTCTTGTGGCAGCTTCTCTCTGAAGTGTGCAGTCTTCACTCCAGTTCCATCAACAGTGTTGGCTGTCAGACTGACCTGCTCCGAGTTGGCCCCATTACACCCTTAGGTAATTTATTTCTTTTCGTCACTAATGGTAATTAGCTCTTCCTTGCTGTTAAAACCTTCCCCATGTCAAATCTATCTATCTATCTATTGACCTTTCGAGCCGTAGCTGGCCCTTAGGGCATAGACCCAGATACTCTTTCTCTTATCTAAATTTTATTCTAGCAGTTTTCAGTCCTTGTAAAGATCTTTTATCAAATCTCGCCATCTGTCTCTGTTCTGTGCAAGCAACTCTATCTCTTTGAGGGAGCCGATTCCTTCTGTTCTTGCCTCTCTGATCAATGTTCTTCTCGGTGTCTCTCTGGGTCGGCCTCTTTTCCTATTACCTATTGTTTCCCACATGAGGGCTTGCTTTATTGTTCGGTTATTATCTCTCCTCATCACATGTCCAACATATGACCATCGTCTTTTCTTGATTACTGAAGATATTAGTGGTTGATTGGCGATTTCTCTAATTTCCTTGTTTGTTTTTAATTCGTTCCACGCTATACCAAGTATTTTCCTTAGACATTTATTTTTGAATGCGTTCAACTTTGTTTCTGTGTCTCTTGTTGTTTTCCATCTCTCACATGCATACATAAGTGTTGATAGTGCATTTGATTTGAATAGTCTAAGTTTTGTGTTTGTACTGATGAGTTTTGACCTCCACAACTTTTCAAGGTTTCTGAAAGACATGTCAAAGCAGATGTTCTAAGTTGGTGAGTATCAGTCTGGGATTGTCTTTGTCTTGTGTTTACATTTTAATATTTGGAACAACGATAGTTCAGTGGTTAGTGAACTGGACTACAAAGGACAAGAGGTCGGGTTTGATCCTGTTTTGTGGCTTCCAGATTCACCCAGCCTTAAATGGGTACCAGATTTTTTTCTTGGAAAGTAAAGCGGTACAGGCGTGATACCGACCACATTACCCCAAAAATCTTGTGTCGAAGGTCTATATCATATTCCCCACCAATATGGCACTTGGCATGATGTGGCACTTTACTTTTTATGTGTTAGTATTTAACTATTACACAAGTGCTTGTGATAAAAGTGACAGCTCTGGACCTCTATTAAGCTCCATGTATCATTGATTGTAGTATTGAGTCAGTGATTTATCCTTTACTAAATGTTTATCATCTGTTTCAATTGAAACAGTCGACACAAATTTGGCCCTAGATCACGATTCATATCACGAGCCTATGACAAACTTCCGGTGAATCTAGCGGATAGGCGGCATGAACCATTAAAGGCTATGTATGAAAAGTGTTCCATGTTGCAGTTTCCTCATATTCCAAGTCGAGCTTGTTGCAGGAGCTACGGAGTTAAGTGCTCTGTGCACACCATGAGCTGTGCGTTTCATCCGTTTTAATCACATTTTGATATTCCTATTGTTTACAATGAATGATGGTAGGGAACAGATGACTGTGTTCACTTTCTATGCGGTTTCGCCTTATGTCTTTTGGCGTGTGCTGAGGCTGCTATGATGGGGACTACAGCTACCTCTCTTTGTTTGGGAGATGAGATAGTAATTCGGATGATTCCACTGGCACGGGCGGTTGAGCAGTTATAGATTTTAATTCGTTTGCAGTGATACCGGGGCCTTCCATAAACATAACCATACCAATGACTCACATTGTCTCGATTCTGTAGTAAAAATTACTTCCACTTAAATACAGCGTTTTGAGTTTTGACAATCAAACTTTCTTTGAGCTTTTGCTACACAGCAGAGTGTTTACACAAGACAAGAAATGGGAATTGGATGCGGTCATCATTTTCTGATTTACGATTGATTTATAACCAGAAACTTGACCACATGCCCCCCCCCCCCCCCCCCCCCCCCCCCTTCCCCCTCCCAACACTCAACCTGGCTACCTTTGTCTATTCATAGGGTGACCGTCAGCCGTAATTTTAATGTATATGTTTGGTGCCCTCTTCGTGTTGTTCTCTGACTTTTCCATGTTAGAAAGGTTTCTTTGATGTCATGCCAACAACCAAGAAGATTTTTATTCTCTGTTTCTCCTTCTTTGGCTATATTACTGCCTAGGTCAATTATAAATAAAAGTAAATCCTTTCTTTGTCAGCTATAAGTTGGAAGAGCATGGTTGCCAGTGCCATCTGGCAATTTGATGATTAATTGACAATTCTTCCTACAACCAGCTGCGCTGGAACACCATAACATTTATGCCAATTCTTCTGTGTCTAATTAGCCAAATATTTTTTAATTTTTTTGTTGCGTTTAAAGATAATCATTTTTATTATCAATTAATTTAAAGAATTTTTAAAAAATTTGATTTTTTTTTTTTTTTTTTTTGCTCTGGTTTAATTTTTGCTGTAATTTCCTTTTTTGGGGTCTGCAGATGAAAAATTGTCCACTGTTGATGAATTGTACACGTCTCGTCGCGAAGAGTTTCTCCAGACAAGAAGAGCTGGAGCAGAAGAGAGGATGTTGAGTTTTCAACGACAGCTAGAGGACAGATACAACACACAGCTTAAAATGGAGGTATGCTACTTCCTCTTTCATTCCTCATTTACCTTTCAGTGTCGAGGGGAGATATAATTTGTGGTCTTTTGCTCTTCTATTTGCCTCTGCTGCTGCTATGTTTTCTAGTGTTTCTAATATTCCGTCAATCCATCTTTTTTTGTGGTCGACCCTTGGGTCTGGTTTTCTCACAACATTTATTGAAGGTTCGTTGTGTTGTGTTTTGATATTTCTGCCTTATTACATGACCAAATAATTTTATCTGTTGTTTCTTTATGTATTCTATTTTTAAAAAAAGTACCCCCGTCACGCCAAGTGGCGTATAGGGAATATGGTGTTAGCGACCATAAATTTTACAGACCTTCGGCACATGATTTTTGGGGTAATGTGGTCGGTATTATGCCAGTGCCGCTTTACTTTCCCAAAAAAAAATCTGGTACCCATTAAAGGCTGGGTGAACCGGAAGCTGTCGGTTGGGATCGAATCCTACCTCTTGTCCTTTGTAGTCCAGTTCACTAACCACTGAGCTATCGCGGCTCCCTTATGTATTCTATGGGGGGAATTATTCCTAGCTTTTTTCTCAGTTCATCATTTCTCTCTCTCTCTCTCTCTCTCTCTGCAATCAAGACTCAATCAGAGTAGGATTCCAGATTCTCTCATGAAGTCAGCTGTCTGTTTAAGCGATTCGATTGCCCCATATAGTTTCTCCTCCAGGGAGGTGGGCGTGGACCACATTGCTCTTCTCAGGTCTGTGTACTGGGGGCAATCGTGTAGAACATGTTTTGTAGTCATATTGTCGAGTGTACAGTGGCATAGGCTGGTAGTACCTATTTTGAATTTGGTGAACATGTGATTTCTCATTCTATTGTGGCCAGTGCGTAGGCGAAGTATGATGACTTGATCCCTCCTTGATAGTTGGTGGTATATTACTTGTTAAAATGTTGCACCGTGTTCTGCGCCAGTGGCCCAGTGCATCCGATTTCAGCCAGCATTTTATTCAGGTTTGCTTTCCTTAAATGTTTTGACGTACATCATTTCTGATCTCATCTCAGAGTGTGTTTCCTAGGTAGGAGTCATGACTGAGATAACTAATTTCATATAAATAACACATTTTTTGGGGGGTGGGTGGGCTGGATGGTCCAGAAGTAAGAAGTTGGTCTCTGAACAAGAAGGTCCTAGTTTGAACCTCACCATATAAGTAAGGAAAGAGCCCCGTCATGGCAAGTGGCGTATAGGGAATAAGGTGTTAGTGACCATAATTTTTACAGGCCTTCCGCACATGATATTTTGGGTTGATGTAGTTGGTACTACGCCCGTGCTACTTTACTTTCTGAGAGGGGGGGGGGGCATACAAGAACAATGGAAACAAATCAAACACTCAGGGGTCACCAGTAGTGGCAGTAAGGAAGGTATACAGAAAGGGATGGGGGAAGGGGAATGTTTGACCACAGCAAAATATCACATTTTGAGGAATTTGTGCTTTGTTGTGGTAATTTTTGCTTCAGTATCGTAATCTAGGGTTATTGGGATCATAAGGTTTGTGTATTTTTTGTTTGTTTTTCCCACTTTACTCACAATCCCACATAAAATTTTAATAATTCATATTTATGCTTATTTTCCACTAAAGCTGGCAAGGATAAGAGATGCAGAGATTGCTGCTATCAAAATGGAGGAAAAAGAAATCAACAGGAAAGCTTTGGAGCAGGAGAAAAGAGATGTATGTATAATAGATAGAATTTACTTCTTATCTCGCTTAAGTTAAATAGTTTACATAGAATTACTTTCTGTCTCACTTAAGTATATAGTTTACATAGAATTACTTTCTGTCTCACTTAAGTATAATAGTTTACATAGAATTACTTTCTGTCTCACTTAAGTATAATAGTTTACATAGAATTACTTTCTGTCTCACTTAAGTATAATATATAGAGTATACATAATACTACTTTCTGTCTCACTTATGTATAACTTACAGTAAAAAGTAATGAGCCCCATCACGCCAAGTGGCATATAGGGAATATGGTGTTAGTGACCATAAATTTTACAGACCTTCAGCACATGATTTTTGAGGTAATCTGGTTGGTATTGTGCCCATGCCGCTTTACTTTCCCAGAAAAAATCCGGTACCCGTTTAGGGTTGGATGAACCCGGAAACTGTCGGTTGGGATTGAACCCTACCTCTTGTCCTATATAGTCCAGTTCATTAACCACTGAGCTATCGCGGCTCCCATAACTTAGAGTTTACGTAATATTATTTCCATTATCATTTGCTTAATTATGCCGTAATGTATTTCTTCCATAATTTATGAATTTATAGCTTCTTGATATATATGTAAGTCATTTAGGCTAATTAACTTTCATATGAATGGTACTAAGATATTTTAGCTGCATACATATATATATGTGTAAATTAAGATTTATTATGTTTCCTGTTAAATTAAACTTCAAATAAATCTTACTATTATAATTTTTTCTATTTATTCAAATTTATGATAATTTCTCCCTTGTTACAGCTTCAACGAGTTTACAAGGACAAGCACGACGCTCTAGTGCTGAGGGAAAGGAATGCCACGGAAAGGTTGCAGCAGCAAATGGAGGTAGGGATGACCTTTGAAAGTTCTCTCATGTCACATTGTGTCTTCTTTTACCATAATACAAACTGAGATAATGGATATTGCTGGCAGAAATGGGTACCAGGGTAGTACTCTGGGAAGGTGAGGGATGCTGCTTCACATTGTGAGTTTTGATGCTTGAGGTGACACTATCCAGAAGTCTCAGAACACTTCTGGATAGGCAGCTGAGCACATATGGGTGTAAACTTGCATGCTAAGATGCCTATTAAAGTCTCGTATTTTACCTTTACATATGGATACACATAGAAATTTGTGAAAAGCTACAGCCAAGAATTCACTTAAAAAATAGAATTTCTTGTCATTAAAAAACACTGTCGGTGGAAGAGTGGATAAGTGCATTCATCTATTGGTCACAAGAGTCCAGGTTCAGGTATCACAATTTCTCAGACTCACAACTTCAGGGTTACCCAAGCTATGTTCTTTTCTTAGATACCACCTATTAACCCTAGATTACCATTTCTTCCCGTGGCTCTCGTTTTCACGAAACCCTTGTAAAAATTACTACCGCTCAAATGTTACATTTGGGTTAAACAAATAGTATTTGCTTTGAACTTTTGATACACAGCTGTGTGGTTACCCAAGCAGACACGCAGGAATCGGATGCTGTAATCATTTCCTGAGCTATGTTAGATTTATGTTCTGAAAGTCCGAATGCTCTGATTGACAAACTTGTAAGTCTTTTCTATTATACTCCTTTGACATTCATCCTCACAGAATTGTGAATTCTTTGTGGGGTTACTCACCCCTGGCCTCCGGGTAGTGAGATCTAATGTCTAGTCCTTTTGTAAAATGACAAAAAACAGGTGCACATTTAAAAAACTCTTGGCAGTTCAAAGTCAATAAAAGAGTTGGCCAAAAATGGCCCCTGTTTGGGCAAAAATTATTAAGCATAGCTACCTTGGACGAGACATGGCAATAAGCGAGACAAATTACATCATCGACCGTAGGGGAGAAACACCGGGTGTTGGTAGTTCAAGCAATAAAGTCCCCAATAACCTGAAGGCCAGACAACTAGGCTCTAGTCTACACAGTGACTTTCGAATTCCAACGTAAGTCAGACACTGGGTGGATGCAAGGAGTCCCCAGGCCGATGGGTCTTTAAAAAGACAGGGTGGAGGCGAAGGCGTACCTCACAGCACCAGAGCTGGAAGTTGTCAGCGACCCACAGCTGATGGTTTGTGCCAGGATTGGTGAACTAAAACCATCCAGACCCTGCTCCACCTCTCCACAGTGCCTTTAGTAACAGACTAACCTGTCTAGTCTGGCCAAGCGAGTAGGGATCGAAGAGGGAAGACAACTCGTTACTCAAAAATGTTGTGCTGAAGTCGGATGTGTTGTGCCGAAAGGCGCAAATGTCACAGTTATACTGCAAACCACAACACAATGCAGACACACCCACTTAACGTCCTTTTAAGGGTGGATGATGAAGAGGAATTCTATAGTCTACTAGAACACTCTAGAATACTTTAGTCATCGGGCGAACGCAAGCAAGCAAGCACAAGACGGGGTTATTTGTAGCCACTTCATTTCGGTTGGAAAGCACAGCAGCTTGCTAGGGCAAGACATGTAAGTTAAACTATTTTCGAGTGTTGCATAATATGTGTGTCTTGTGCCGGGTATATAGTGTAAGCCTTAGAAGCAATGTAGCAGGAGGTTGATGTCTGGGAGTCATAACCCAGGCGGGCCCACCTCCCCTAGAGTGTCAAGAAGCTAAAGGGCCGAAACACTTGCTCGACGGGGGTTCCTCTTGTGATGATCAGATTGCCTCTTGCTGCGAAGTTCTGTACAAAGAGTTTCCTACTACTCATGCCAAAGACATATGTGCTGGTCTTATGGGGCAGATATTGCCGTTTTGCCATAAACTAACAAAATAATGCATCCACATTCTCCAAATGGGTGAACATTAAGAAATGATAAATCTTGTCTTGCAACCTTTTATCAAATGAGTGAAAGCTGTCTTCCTGAACTTTATAATTTTTACAGCCATTCATCATGAGATTTACAAAAGTCCCAAGCTGTAGAGTTTTGTCCTATTCTTTTCTAGCTACAGGAAAGGGAGACTTATGCCCAACGGCAAACAATCCTGGAAGAAATTGAAACAGTTCAACAGCGGGAGGCTGAGGTGAAGAGAGAAGCAGAAGTCTACAAACGGTGAGAATGTTTCTGTAAAAATGTATCAAGTTACGTAACTCCCTTGTTTTTATCAGGAACAGGTAAAAAGAGCCCCGTCACGCCAAGTGGCGTTTAGAGAATATGGTGTTAGTGATCATAATTTTTATATACCTTCGGCACATGATTTTTGGGGTAATGTGGTCGGTATTACGCCCGTGCCGCTTTACTTTCCCAGAAAAAATCTGATACCCATTAAAGGCTGGGTGAACCCGGAAGCCGTCGGTTGGGATCGAACCCTACCTCTTGTCCTTTGTAGTCCAGTTCACTAACCACTGAACTATCACGGCACAGGAGGATATAGAATATCATTATCATCATCAGTCACCAGGCCTGCTGACTTAACACAATTCCAACAAGACAGCTACAATTTTTAGGATATGTGAGGTGACACCTAGTGAAAATTTTCATGGAAAGGAAAAGTACAAGGTAGACGAGACAGGCAGACCAAGACTAAAGTGGACTGATAACATCATAAAAAGTGGACAGATGGGCCTAAGGCAACATACACCATCAAGACAAGAGACAGAGTCAAATGGCGCTCCTTGGTTATCAACCTTCGATGTGGAAATGGTATTCAGTGAATGAATGTTAATTTCTTACTGAACCATTCTTAAACTGTCTTACCTGGTTACAATTGATTGTTTATCTGGACTATATCTGGTTACAATTGATTGTTTATCTGGACTATATCTGGTTATAATTGATTGTTTATCTGGACTATATCTGGTTATAATTGATTGTTTATCTGGACTATATCTGGTTACAATTGATTGTTTATCTGGACTATATCTGGTTATAATTGATTGTTTATCTGGACTATATCTGGTTACAATTGATTAATTATCTGGACTATATCTGGTTATAATTGATTGTTTATCTGGACTATATCTGGTTATAATTGATTAATTATCTGGACTATATCTGGTTACAATTGATTAATTATCTGGACTATATCTGGTTATAATTGATTGTTTATCTGGACTATATCTGGTTACAATTGATTGTTTATCTGGACTATATCTGGTTACAATTGATTAATTATCTGGGCTATATCTGGTTATAATTGATTGTTTATCTGGACTATATCTGGTTACAATTGATTGTTTATCTGGACTATATCTGGTTACAATTGATTAATTATCTGGACTATATCTGGTTATAATTGATTGTTTATCTGGACTATATTTGGTTATAATTAGTCAGAATAATTGAGTTTCTGTGGTTAGTTTATGTAAAAGTGTTCATTGTTGCTTGATATAATTGGCTTTTCTTTTTTAATCTCACCAGCGAGAAGAAATTACTAGAAGATCGGATTAAAGATAAAGAAACAGACTTGCGGAAACGTGAGCTAGAGATTAAACAAAAGGAAACATCCTTTGAAAATCGTCTGCAAAATGAAATGGCACAGTAAGTCCCTAGAGTCCCAGAATTTTTTGGTGTGAGCAAAATTTGATTGACATCCTGTAGTGACAATACAGTGTTTAAGTATTCTTTTGAAAATACATTTGATCATATATTTTAGAATACATTTGTATTGTATTTATTGGAAAATACATTTAATAATCCAAGATTTTGAAAATATGTTTCATATCTTAGATTTTTGAGTGTATGCTTTATAACCAAATCTTTTAAGAAGAGATTTGATATTCCAGTCTTTTGTGAATATATTTGATATTACAATTTGTTGACAATCATCATCATCGAGTGCCTTCTCCGCAACGAAGGTTGGCTACCATGGATCGCCATTCTACTCTGTTTCTTGCTTTGATGGTACAGGCTGTCATAGATTGACTTGTCCATCTTTTGATGTTACTCGTCCATGTTAGTCTTGGTCTGCCTCTGCCTCTTTTACCTTGTATTTTCCCTTCCAATATTACTTTTCGTAGGCTGTTGTGTCTTTTAACATGCCCCAAAAATGTCATTTGTCTTGTCTTAATTGTATTTAGTAGTTCTCTTTTTATTTTCAGTTGTTTTAAAACTTCATCGTTTGTTAATATATTGTTTTCTGACAATATATTTGATTTTCTCAATCTCTTGTAAATATATTTGATATTACAATTTTTTGACAATATATTTGATTTTCTCAATCTCTTGTAAATATATTTGATATTACAATTTTTTGACAATATATTTGATTTTCTCAATCTCTTGTAAATATATTTGATATTACAATTTTTTGACAATATATTTGATTTTCTCAATCTCTTGTAAATATATTTGATATTCCAATTTTTTGATGATGATAGGAAACTTTACACAGAGTTTTGCAACAGGAGGCAATCATATCACCAGAAGTAGACCTGTTAAGCAAGTGTTTCATCCCTTTAATTTCTTGACATGGGGACTGGTTGGTCTAGAGGCAAGATGCCAGCCACGAGACAGAGAGGTTGTGGGTTCAAATCTCAGCTTCACTGGTTGGGATTTTTATTTGTGATTTCTCTCTGTGGCAACCACCCCTGGTCAACAGCAGCGAAGCCCGGCTTGAAGCGCAAATTACTCATTGATGGAAAAAAATATGAGTACCTCCGAAGACGGAGTTATCTGCCTGTGCCGCAAGGGACCCCTAGGCGGCCAGGGAAAAAAAAGATTAACACGCAAAATTCAGTTCCTAGTCTCTAGGGACTTCATCAGTGGAGAGGTAAAAGCTGGCGAATGAGAAAAGAACAAAAAATTTCTTCACATTCTCAGATGTAGTGTGTGCCTACTTGTGTTATGGCTCTCTGGCATTGTCCTGCTACTGCATTGAGCCTGAAAGTTCACATAATGTCTAGTACATACTAGACACGATTCTGGTCTGAATGAAAACTGCAACAAATCATCTAATTCCTTTCTTTGGAGACAGATGAATAATAGGAGTACATGTTTGCTAAATATAGAAAGTTAAAAAGAACAGATTTTTTATATTTCATTATTTGGAGAATATGGTTTGTTGATTTGGCATTATTTGGAGAATATGGTTTGTTGATTTGGCATTATTTGGAGAATTTGGTATGTTGATTTGGCATTATTTGGAGAATATGGTTTGTTGATTTGGCATTATTTGGAGAATTTGGTATGTTGATTTGGCATTATTTGGAGAATATGGTTTGTTGATTTGGCATTATTTGGAGAATATGGTTTGTTGATTTGGCATTATTTGGAGAATATGGTTTGTTGGTGTGGTATATTGGTTCATATCTTCTTGACAAATGTAAAAGATGGATTGGATTTTGTGCAAAGAATTGTTTTATTTGTTGTTGAAGGTTCAAACTGGACCAGCAAACAAGGTACATTGAAAGGATTCAGAATATTGAAGCAAGGGAGGCCACTGTGAAAGGTTTGTTATTGTTTTATTGAAGCAAGATGTGATTGTGGCCCTTGTCTTTAATATGTTCATCTTCTTATCTTTCACCCATAAACTGGGTGTGGATGTGTTGTAAAGCCAGTTTATGGTAAAGCAGCTATATCTGGCAGCTTTTGTCCTGATACATCCATCTTTAGCATGGCCAGATTTCCTTTAACAATTGTTGCCCAAGCAGTGGCCATTTTTTAGGCCTACCAAGGAATTCTTGGAGAAGACAGATAGAGGCAGAGATGAAGATGATGGGGAAGACATGGAATGATCTTAAAAGAATGGCAAAAAACAGAACGGCTTGGAAAGTGTTTGTTGAAGACCTATGCTCCACAGGGAGCTGAAAGTGTTTGTTGAAGACCTATGCTCCACAGGGAACTGAAAGTGTTTGTTGAAGACCTATGCTCCACAGGGAGCTGAAAGTGTTTGTTGAAGACCTATGCTCCACAGGGAGCTGAAAGTGTTTGTTGAAGACCTATGCTCCACAGGGAGCTGAAAGTGTTTGCTGAAGACCTATGCTCCACAGGGAGCTGAAAGTGTTTGCTGAAGACCTATGCTCCACAGGGAGCTGAAAGTGTTTGTTGAAGACCTATGCTCCACAAGGAGCTAAAAAGGTAGAAGAAGAAGAAGACGCAGTGGCCATTTTTGGCTTACTTTTATTTCTACATTCAACTCTTTCCCATATATTTCACCGCATAGTGCGCCGCTCTCAATTTGATTAGTGTGAACCGTCATCAAACCATATTCTTTTACATGTGTTGTATCATCTTGGTATTGGTGAAATCTAATACCTAGTTCAACTATCTAAAAATTCATATATAATATGTTATATGTTAGATAAATATAAATATGTAGATTGATTCTTAAAGCTATGAAAAATTTTGTTTCTGAAATCTCTTCCGTTGCGTTGATGACAAGCTTCTGTACGGAAAGAGTTAACTGCCAAGGGTTCTTTAATGTACCCGAGCGCACACAGAGCCTACAATTGTTCACCTTTATCCAAAAGATACACATTAGATCTCACTACCCAGAGATCAGGGGAGGGAAAAGCCACAAAGAAACCACAGATTCAATGTTGTACAAAGTATTTTCCTGAGGCATTTGTTTTCAAATGTATCTCATTTATTTTCTATTTCTTTAGTTGTTTTCCAACTTCTTTCCTTCTTTTCTCTCTTTTTTTCTTCTCTTCTTTCTTGTTCTCTTCTCTCTTGTTATCTATTCTTTTCTTTTCTCTTCTTTACTCTTTTTTTCTCTTTATCTCTTATTTTTTTTCTTTTTTCTTCTCTTCTCCCTTTTTTTTCTTATCTTCTTTCTATTTCTCTTCTCTCTTCTCTTGTTTTCTAATCTTCACTCTTTTTTTCTCTTTATCTCTTCTTTTTTCTTCTCTCTTCATTTATTTTCTGCTCTTCTCTTCTCTTTTTTTTTCTTTCAACAATTGAAAATCTTGTAACGACAGTACATTTGTAAGATGTGATAAAAAATGGGTAGGCAAGTTATGGATAAAGTGAAATATCTATTGACCTTTCGAGCCGTAACCGGCCCATAGGGCGTAGACCAAGATACACCTTCACCTATATGAATTTTTGTTCTAGCAGTTTTCTTTTAAAGATATTTTATCAAATCTCGCCATCTGTCTCTGTTCTGTGCAAGCAGTTCTATCTCATTGAGGGAGCCGATTCCTGCTGCTCTTGCCTCTCTCATCAATGTTCTTCTCAGTGTCTCCCTGGGTCTTCCTCTTTTTCTTTTACCTGTTGTTTCCCATATGAGGGCTTGCTTTGCTATTCGATTATTATCTCTTCTCATCACATGTCCAACGTATGACCATCGTCTTTTCTTTATTACTGAAGATATTAGTGGTTGATTGGCGATTTCTCTAATTTCCTCGTTTGTTTTGAATTCGTTCCATTCTATACCAAGTATTTTCCTTAGACATTTATTTTCGAATGCGTTCAACTTTGTTTCTATATCTCTTGTTGTTTTCCAGCTTTCACACGCATACGTAAGGGTTGATAGTACATTTGATTTGAATAGCCTAAGTTTTGTGTTTGTGCTAATGAGTTTTGATTTCCACAACTTTTCAAGGCTTCTGAAAGACATTGCTGCTTTAGCCAGTCTGATTCTAATTTCTTTGCTCGTATCCCCTTCTCGATCAATGTGACTTCCAAGATAGATGAAGTGATCGATCTCTTCTACTGGTTTGTTTTCCATGTATATTTTGTCACTTGTTGGAATTAAACTTTTCATGACTTTAGTCTTTTCATGATTGACCTCAAGCCCAATTTTGCTGGCTATTGATGATAGTTCATTTGTGTTTTCCTGCATCGTTTTTATCTGATTGCTGATGAGAACTATGTCATCAGCAAAGTCCAGGTCCTCCAAATGGTCTCCTTGTATCCATTCGATGCCTTTATTACCAGTGCAGCATTTCTTCATTATGAAGTCCATAACAATTCCAAATAACAAGGGCGATAAAATACATCCTTGTTTAACCCCAGTTTCTATTGGGAAACATTCGCTCAGTCCTTCCTCTGTTCGAACTGCACATGTGTAACCATCATACATGTCTTTGATAATATTTATGATTTTTGATGGTAAGCCATATTGCTTCAGAATTTTCCACAAAGAATCTCTATGAATACTATCAAATGCTTTTTTGAAGTCGATGAAGTTAAGTACAAAAGGTTTTTGCTTTTCAATGTGTTCCTCCAATATAAGTCGTAGAGTGAAAATGTGGTCAAGACAGCTTCTCCCTTTTCTAAACCCAGCCTGTTCTTCACGCATTACTGTATCTATTGAATCCTTTATTCTATTTAGGATGATTTTACAGAATAATTTTGAGGCAACTGACAAAAGTGTCACGCCTCTCCAATTGTTACAATCTCTAAGATTGCCCTTTTTTGGGATCTTAACAATGATTCCTTTTTTCCATTTATGAGGCGTCTTCTCTGTTTTCCAAATGATGTTGAACATTTTTTGGAGATGTATTAAATTATGGCTATCAATTGCCTTGAGGATCTCAGCTGTTAACTTATCCTCTCCAGCAGCCTTGTTATTGGTCATTAGCTTTAAGGTGGTTTCTATTTCACTCAAGGTGAAGTCATCTAAATTTACATCTAATTCTGCTGCTGGTGTTTCAGCTTCAAAATCTATTAAACTGTGAGGTAGTGGACGGTTAAGAATTTCTTTGAAGTGTTCCGCCCAACGGGCTTTTATGTCTGCGCTTGTTGTTAGCATTAATCCAGATTTGTCTAGAATTGGTGTTCCACTGGATGTATAGGTGTTTGTCAGCATCTTTTGTACAGTATAAAGAGTTCTGCTGTCTCCTGTAATTGCAGCTGTCTCTGCTTTCTCTGCCAAGTTGTCTATATAAGCTCTTGTATCTCTTCTTGCCGAACTTTTCACTTTGTTGTCTAATTCTTTGTATGTTGCTTTTGCCAGAACCTTTCCAAGATCTGTCTTTACATTAGTCATGGCTCTCTTCGCTTCTCTTCTTTCTTTGATGTATTTCCATGTGGTGTCTGAGATCCAAGCTCGTTTTTCCATTTTCTTCAGTCCAGCACTTGCTTCTGCTGCTGTCATTAGTATTTTGCTCTGTGAGTCCCACATTTCATTGATATCTAAGTCTATTTCACCAAGTGCTGAATAACAATTACTTAGCTCTATGTTAAACTTTTCCTTTATTGCTTCATCTTTCAGTTTATGACTATCAATTTTATGTGTAATTGACCTCTTCTGTTGGTTTCTAAATTTTAATCTTATTTTCCCAATGCACAGGTTGTGGTCACTATTAACATCAGCACCTCTGTATGCTCTTACATCTATTAATGATGATCTGAATTGTTGTTTAATACATAGGTGGTCAATTTGATTTGATGTTCTATCATCAGGAGATATCCATGTTGTTTAAAGTGAAATATACGAGCGTTAAAAAAATTAATTTTAGAGTGAGTTAAATTCTGCTGATACGATTTTGAAATTGTTATTTTAGAGGGAGAGAGAATTGTAGCGGAGGAGAAAGCTCGTCTGCAGGAAGTCAAAGATGAGCTCAGGAATAAAACACACAGAGTCAATGAGTTGGAGGTTAGTCAATTTATATTTTTTGTTTGTTCTTGAGCCTAAATAACCGAGGACATGCTTGCTTGCATTCGCCCGATGTCTAAATGTGTACACCTCTTTATCATCCACCCTTAAATGGACGTTAAGTGGGAGTGTTTGCGTTGTGTTGTGGTTTGCAGTATAACTGTGATATTTGCGCCGTTTGGCCCAACACATCCGACTCCAGCACGATCGAGGACATATTTTTAAATCTTGATCTCATGATGCCCTCCCTAACCTTCCATATTAAACAAATATGGTCAGGATATGCAATAGGACCTGGGGTATTGACCATGTGACTGGCTTAGTTTCTATCATGAAAATCTACATCATGACAACAAGACAGCAGACTAGATTTGCGTGATTAAAAGGCTGAATGAAGGAATAGAAGAAAAATGTAATTTTCATAAACTCTCAAAGTTATTCTTTCTTTCTTTCTATCTTTCTTTCTTTCTTTCTTTCTTTCTTTCTTTCTTTCTTTCTTTCTTTCTTTCTTTCTCTCTCTCCCTCCCTCCCTCCCTCCCTCCCTCCCTCCCTCCCTCCCTTCCTTCCTTCCTTCCTTCCTTCCTTCCTTCCTTCCTTCCTTCCTTCCTTCCTTCCTTCCTTCCTTCCTTCCTTCCTTCCTTCCTTCCTTCCTTCCTTCCTTCTTTCCTTCCTTCCTCCCTTTCATTCTTTCTTTCTTTCCTGTGTTTACCCGATGACTACTAAAGGAATAAATAAACCACTTTGTCATCCGTCCCTAAAAGGACGATAAGTTGGCGTAGATGTGTTGCATTGTGGTCTGACTTGCTCGACACATCCAGCTTCAGCACAATATTTTTGAGTACAGAGTGCCTCCCCTCTTTGATCCCTTAAAGTCTTGGCCAGATTTAACAGGTTATTCTGTTTTTAGAGGCACCTCAAAGAGGTGGAGTAGGGTCTGGATGGTTGTGGTCCACCGCTCCTGGTAAATCCATCAGCTGTGAATTGTTGGCAGCTTCCAGCTCTGTTGCTGTCAGGTGCCTCGGCTTCCAAGGGCAGACAATAAATCAGGCTGCAGATATTAGTGAAATTTTAAAAATGCCTCCAGAGGTCTTTCCTTAAGCTGCTGTGTTTGTGCTGAGCCTTCAGCAAACGTGAGAACACCAGACCCAGGGGTCGACCATGAAAAAGATGGATCGATGGAATATTAGAAACACTAGGAAACATAACAGCAGCAGAGGCGAACAGAAGAGCAAAAGATGGATTGATGGAATATTAGAAGTACTAGGAAACATAACAGCAGCAGAGGCAAACAGAAGAGCAAAAGACAGCAAATTATATCTCCCCTTGATGCTGAAAGGCAGATGAGGAAGGAAAGAAAAAGAATAAAAAGAAAGCAGTGTTTGTGCACAATGTTGAGAACTTTCTGCATTGCCAGAAAAGAGATCAAAACTCTAAAAGACACTCTTTGATTACATCAACAATAATCCCGTAATATTAACAAGAAACTTAAAATATGACCACAGTTGAAATGTTTAGTTTCATAGTGTATTTCAGCATTTCAATAAATAAACTGAGATCTGATGTCTAGCTTTCGTGAAAAACAGGTCTCCTTTGCAGTCAGGCATGATAAAGAACCTTTGGCAGTTAAAGTAAAAATTATTAGGCCAAAAATAGCTGCTGTCCAAGGAAAAAAAGTATGAATCTACCCATAAATAAAATAAATCTACCCATCCATGTCAAAGACAGATGTGTCAGGCCTAAAGGTGCAGATATCTAATCTGTGCTGTAAAATAGCGATACAACGCATCCACACCCACTTAATGGGTGAGCGATAAGAGGAGAAGAAATAAATAAAAAAAATCTATAAAAATGATTTTGAAATGAGACTTTTATTTGAATTTAACGAAAAAAAATCAACATGGTAAAGTTCTGTCCTTTGTTTAGCTGCCATAGCATTTCTGTGGTCGTTCTTGCCATTTGAGAGGCCAATGGATGGACCTTCAAAGATTTTCTGTGAAACTTGGCTGCTCTTAACTCATTGCCACTATAAACTGTTTCTCTTTACATGGTGTATGTATTTCTTGGGGCCTCGGTAGCTGAGTTGGGAAAACCACCCGACTGGACTGCCAATGTTCGGACAACCCGTGTTCGATTCCCGCTGGGAGCAGTGTGAATTGTACTCGTGGTTGGAAAAAAAAAATACCCCCACAGTCGACCCAGCCATTGGCAGAAATGGGTACCAGGGTATTACCCTGGGAAGGTGAGGAATGTTGCTTTGCATCTGAGTTTCGATGCTTGAGGCGACACTGTCCAGAAATTTCCGAACATTTTTGGATAGGCGGCCGAGCACATAAGGGTGTAAACTCGCGTGCTAAGATGCCGGTTCAAGTCTCGTACTTTACCTTGACCTTTATGTATTTCTTTCTCTCTCTTGCAGACATTACTGTCAGAGGCCAAGTACAGCGACATAAATGCTAACAAGAACAATGAATATTTAAATGCTAAACTGAGAGACGTAAGTTATATTTTTGTTATTCTCATATTATTGTTCTGAGTGGTTAGTGTGCTCGCTTCCTGACCATAAGGGTCTGGGTTCGATCCCCAGCAGCGGTTGATTTTTTTTTTGGACGGACAAGGCTTCGGGGTTCACCCAGCATATAAAAATGGGTACTGGAGATTTTTCTGGGAAGTAAAGGCAGCCTGGCGTGATACTGACCACATCACCCAAAAATGTGCTGTGGTCATAGAAAAATCTGGTCACTAACACCATATTCCTCATACGCCTAGCAAGGCAGGGGAGGTAACCTTTACTTTACATATTATTGTTAATCTCATATTTTTGTTTGTTAATTCATTGAAACTGTAAGCTAGCTTTGAACTTCTGGTGATGGTTACATTTTCACTTTGGTGCACGCACACGTATCCCATGTGCACTAACGTTCATTTTCCTTCTGGTCACAGCTCAGTATACAGGGACAACATTTTTTTTTTATTTCTTATTCTAGTTCGAAATTATTATTTTTTCATTATTTATTATTTTAAAAATTTTTAATACATATCTGTGTTTTTGTGTTGCATGTTTGTTGCTGCTGAAGACCCTGCCTGCTTATCTATCTATACGACCTTTCGAGCTGTAGTCAGCCCATAATGCATAGATGCAGAGTCTTTCCCTATTTTGAAATTTTTCTTCTAGCAGTCTCAATCCATGCAAAGATCTTTTATAAAATCTCTCCATTTGTCTCTGTTCTGTTCAAGTGTCTCGATCTCATTGAGGGAACTGATTCCTGCTGCCTTTGCCTCCCTGATCAATGTTCTTCTCAGTGTTTCTCTGGGTCGGCCTCTTTTCCTCTTACCTGCTGTTTCCCACGTGAGGGCTTGCTTTGCTATTCGGTTATTATCTCTTCTCATTACATGTCCAACATATCTCCATCATCTTTTCTTGATTACTGAAGATATTAGTAGCTGATTGACGATTTCTTTAATTTCCTCATTTGTTTTGAATTTATTTCCATACTATACCAAGTATTTTCCATAGACATTTATTTTCAAATGCATTGAACTTTTTTTCTGTAGTTTGTTGTTTTCCAGCTCTCGCATGCATACGTAGGGTTGATAGTGTGTTTGATTTGAACAGTCTAAGTTTTGTTTTTGTGCTGATGAGTTTTGATTTTAGACCTCCCTGATATTAATTTAGTTTTAAGTTGTGCACTCTCACTGTTTATCTTTCATGTTTCTTAATTCTTGTGTTCTGTTTTCATTTATTTTGTACTTAAATAAAAAAAAACCTTTGTGCTATTTCCATTTATCTTGTTAATAAACTTGTTTATGTCTTTGATATGTTATCTGGACATACTTAATGAAGTCAGTAAATGCATTAAGTCATTTTAGCTCACCCAAGACCAGTTTTGGGTATGGGAAAATGTTAATATTTTCTTGATGTCAGCCATTATTTTTTTTGATGCCAGTCAACAATTTCTTGATGTCGGTCACTATTTTCTTGATGTCAGTCAACAATTTCTTGATGCCAGTCACTATTTTCTTGATGTTATTTCCAGATGTCAGATTACTCAACATTAAAGGAACAGGCTGTTTTGTACCGAAATGAGCTGGAAACTGTCAGAACGTAAGTTATTGAGTTATTTGTGGGTTACTGAGTTATTTGTGTGTTACTGAGTTATTTGTGGTTTATCATCATTGCACTCTGAACATGTCTATAGGTGCTCAGATCCTCTCCTTAGCATGCCCCGCAGTGTTCAACAACTGACAACTCCAGTTCTGTGTTGGTTGATAAGTCCTCTTATGCACCCACTAAACTTCTCATTTCTGGCTGTACCCATATTTACACTCATCTTTTTCATCCGAACAAGTGAAATGTTCTCATGGTTGTTGAAATCCTGACCCCTTCCCACATCTTGGAGGGCATTAATGACACCCACCTAATCCATTGTGTCAGAACACAAGTTGTGGGACAGTGGTTGAATGTAAAATACTTTAGGAAATTTAAAAAGATACAAAGAAATCCAACACGAACCAAAAAAATGAAACGTGAAACAAAAAAATGCAACATGAAACAAAAAATGCAACTTGAAACAAAAAAATGCAACACTCAGGGGTCACTGTTGGTGTTAATTAAGAAGGTATTGGGGGATGGATGTTTGCCACCAAACTGTGAAATTCCAAGAATTTATATTTTGAGGCAGTAATTTTTACTACAGTATCGTAGTTTTGGACTAAAATCCTGTTACGGATGGACTGGAAAGTGGAGTAATGGTCAAGCAAATACAGAAATGAATGAAAATAAGGTGTTGAAATTTTGTTGTTGCTCTACAAGATGATACAATTTATGTCGAAATTTTGTTGTTGCTCTACAAGATGATACAATTTATGTCGACCAACGACAGCGCAGCCAAACATTGGTCAAGGACAAGATGTTAAAATAAAGGGCAATAATTCAGTTTAAACTTGTGGAAACATTTGTAAAACAATCCAGGAGTAGCAACTCTAATGTCTTATTTTGACTTATTGTATTTTATCATATCTGGATTTGAGGGACCCCTGTGCACGCGGCTGCCAGGGAAAAATGGATTAACACGCAAAACTCAGTTCCTAGTCTCTAGGGACTTCGTCAGAGTTGAAAGCTGGCGAACGCAACAACAACAATATTTGTTTTTACTGCAAACCATTGGAGGATCCTATTGTATTCTATCATCACATCTACATACGCTGCTAATCGTAGGAGGACTTGCAGATTTATGTCAAAGACTAATGTTTGTAGTTGTAAGGTGAACATCACTTATTTCATCCTTCAGTCTCAACAACTGCCACACAACAACTTACTTCATCCTTCAGTCTCAACAACTGTCACACAACAACTTATTTCATCCTTCAGTCTCAACAACTGCCACACAACAACTTACTTCATCCTTCAGTCTCAACAACTGCCACACAACAACTTACTTCATCCTTCAGTCTCAACAACTGTCACACAACAACTTACTTCATCCTTCAGTCTCAACAACTGTCACACAACAACTTACTTCATCCTTCAGTCTCAACAACTGCCACACAACAACTTACTTCATCATTCAGTCTCAACAACTGTCACACAACTTACTTCATCATTAAGTCTGGCTTCCAACAACTGTCACACAACAACTTACTTCATCCTTCAGTCTCAACAACTGTCACACAACAACTTACTTCATCTTGCTGCACTAGCACTAGATTCATGTCCATTTAATGAGTGAAACCTGAAGAAGAAGAAGAATTTGAGAATTTTGTCTTGTTTTATGTTAATCTATCATATAATCTATCATATAATCTGTCATATAATCTATCATATAATCTATCATATAATCTAATCTATCATATTCACATATGCTGTCAATCATTAAAGAATCTAGTGGGGGGACTGGGTGGTCTAGTCTCTGGGTAGTGAGATCCAATGTCTAGCCCTCTTGGAAAACAATGAAAACCAGGTCTGGTTAAAGAAGCCTTTGCAGTTAAACATTAAAAAAAGCCTTATTATTTAAACGTTAAAGAAGCCTTATCAGTTAAATATTAAAGAAGCCTTATCATTTAAACGTTAAAGAAGCCTTATCAGTTAAATGTTAAAGAAGCCTTATCATTTAAACGTTTAAGAAGCCTTATCAGTTAAACGTTAAAGAAGCCTTATCAGTTAAATGTTAAAGAAGCCTTATCAGTTAAACATTAAAAAAGCCTTATCAGTTAAACATTAATGAAGCCTTATCAGTTAAATGTTAAAGAAGCCTTCACAGTTAAACGTTAAAGAAGCCTTATCAGTTAAACATTAAAGAAGCCTTATCAGTTAAACGTTAAAGAAGCCTTATTAGTTAAACGTTAAAGAATAGGTGACTAGCTGCTGCTTGGGCAAAAATTATTAAGCAAACAACTACCCATGCTGCAGTCAGATGTGTCAAACCTAAAGACACAGATATCATGGCTGCCCTAACTTATTCATATATGCTGTGAATCATTGAAAGATTAAAATTATTTTATGTCAATCTATCGTATCTACATAAACAAAGAATCATTACAGAAGAGAACGTGCAACATAATCGTATTTCTTGTCGAGAATATTTTATGTTATGTCTATTAACTTTTGTATCTTTTTTAATTTCCCACCTCTGTATTTTAAGCATTGACTATTTTTCTGTTGATTCATTTCAGACGTCTTGCAGAAGTATTAACAATGAACGAGCGGGAAAGAGGCAGTAAGTGGTCTTTCTGAACTTTTGGTAAAACATGGCCATAGGTTTACTCAGCCTCTTAAAATGGGTTCCTGGGATTTTATCTGGGGAAAAAGGTAGCTAGACCCAATACCAACAACAGCACCCGTAATTGTACAAATGGTCGTAGAAAAATATGGGCATTAATATAATTTATGTGACAGTTTAGGTACTTTGTTAAGATACCTTGGACTTCTTCTTTCCTTCCTCATTTGCCTTTCAGTTTCGATGGGAGATATAATTTGAAGTCTTTTGCACTTCCGTTGGCATTTCCTGCTGTTACATTTCCTAGTGTTTGTAATATTCCGCCAGTCCATCTTTTTCATGGTTGACTCTTGAGTCTGGTGTTCTTGTAATGTTTATTGAAGGCTCCTTGTGTTTTGATCCTTCTGTTCTATCACGTGGTCAAACCATTTTATCTGTTGTTTCTTTATGTATTCTATGGCAGAAATTGCTCCTAGCTTTTTTCTCAGTTCTTCATTTATGATCATATCTCTCAGGCTGCTTCCTGTCTTGCATTTAACACATTTCATTTTGGTGGTGGCTATCATCATGGGCAGTCAAAGAACCAAAAGGGATAGGAACTAAAAGGAATAGGTACTTAAAGACAAATAAAACCAGGGCTAAAACTAAGAATAGCAAAATGTTATATCTTCTCAACATTCCTATATGGTGCAGAAACATGGACATTAGACAAGAAAACAGAACAGAAAATTGAAGCCTTTGAAATGTGGATTTATAGAAAAATAGGAAAAATGGGATGGAAAGAAAACAAAACAAACGATGAAGTCTTAAAACAACTAAAAATGAAAATAGAACTACTAAACACAATTTAAACAAGGCAAATGGGATTTATGGGCCATGTTAAAAGACACAGCAGTCTACTAAAAGTAATCTTGGAGGGGAAAATACAAAGTAAAATAGACAGAGGTAGACCAAGACTAACATGGACGAGTAACATCAAAAGATGGACAAGTCAGCCTATGACAACCTGCACCATCAAAGCAAGAGATAGAGCAGAATGACGCTCAATGGTAGCCAACCTTCGTTGTGGAGATGGCACTCGATGATGATGATGTGGAGATGGCACTCAATGATGTTGATGATGACTTAAAGGGATAAGAACTAAAATAGAATTGAATAGTATAAAGACAGAATAGAATTGAATAGTATAAAAACAAAATAGAATTGAATAGTATAAAGACAGAATAGAATTGAATAGTGTAAAGACAGAATAGAAGTGAATAGTATAAAGGCAGAATAGAATTGAATAGTGTAAAGACAAAATAGAATTGAATAGTGTAAAGACAGAATAGAATTGAATAGTGTAAAGACAGAATAGAATTGAATAGTATAAAGACAGAATAGAATTGAATCGTGTAAAGACAGAATAGAATTGAATAGTGTAAAGACAGAATAGAATTGAATAGTGTAAAGACAGAATAGAATTGAATAGTGTAAAGACAGAATAGAATTGAATAGTGTAAAGACAGAATAGAATTGAATAGTGTAAAGACAGAATAGAATTGAATAGTGTAAAGACAGAATAGAATTGAATAGTGTAAAGTTTGCTTTTAGATATTTATCTTAATCTGTTCCTTGTTATTCATGACCAATCTCAAGGACAGGAAGAGCTTCTAAGAGAGCTGCGAAGACCTTCTCCAGAGTCTCTCCTTCTACACAGAGACTTGGAAAGAGCTAAAGAGAGCTTAAGGCAGGAGCAGATAGTTTTTAACCAGCAGAAACAGTTGTTGGAAGCTAGACTGAAGGATGAAGTAAGTTGTTGTGTGACAGTTGTTTGAAGCCAGACTTAAGGATGAAGTAAGTTGTGTGACAGTTGTTGAGACTGAATGATGAAGTAAGTTGTTGTGTGACAGTTGTTGAGACCGAAGGATGAAGTAAGTTGTGTGACAGTTGTTGTTGAGACTGAAGGATGAAGTAAGTTGTTGTGTGACAGTTGTTGGAAGCCAGACTTAAGGATGAAGTAAGTTGTTGTGTGGCAGTTGTTGAGACTGAAGGATGAAGTAAGTTGTTGTGTGACAGTTGTTGGAAGCCAGACTTAAGGATGAAGTAAGTTGTGTGACAGTTGTTGAGACTGAAGGATGAAGTAAGTTGTTATGTGACAGTTGTTGAGACTAAATGATGAAGTAAGTTGTTGTGTGACAGTTGTTGGAAGCCAGACTTAAGGATGAAGTAAGTTGTTGTGTGGCAGTTGTTGAGACTGAATGATAAAATAAGTTGTTGTGTGACAGTTGTTGGAAGCCAGACTTAAGGATGAAGTAAGTTGTGTGACAGTTGTTGAGACTGAAGGATGAAGTAAGTTGTTATGTGACAGTTGTTGAGACTGAATGATGAAGTAAGTTGTTGTGTGACAGTTGTTGGAAGCCAGACTTAAGGATGAAGTAAGTTGTTGTGTGACAGTTGTTGTTGAGACATGTTATAAATCAACATTTCAAAAGCTTCAATTTTCTAGGCTGTTTTCTTGTCTAATGTCTATATTTCTACACCATACAGGAATGTTGAGAAGATATAATATTTCGCTATTCTTAGTTTTATCCCTGGTGTTATTTTTTTAATATGTTAGTATATTTTTCATGGCATTAAATTTGCTTTTTGCCATTCCTATTCTTTTATTTCAGTTTTACATTTTCCATCACTGGTTACAGAATGTCCAAGGTAGTTGTAGCTTTGAACTGTCTCCAGGTCTATTCCTTCAACTTTGATATCCTCTTGTACGTTTTGTATATTCTCCTATGAAATAAATAATTATAGTAATAAATTTACAAATAAAAATATAGTAATACAATAAATGATTACAGTGCCTCATAAATTGAGCTGTGATTATAGTTCCTTGTATTGTGCAATGATTATTGTGCTTGTGTGCGAAGTTTGGAGTCATATTGTCTGTGTGTTTTTAGCTTGACAGGAATCGAGACCTTCTTCAGAGATTTGAGGAGCAGATGCTTCAGATGAAGGAGATGAACCGGGAGATTGTTGACTTGAGGCAACATTTGCACATGACTTCAAGAGGTTAGCAACTCAATCATACAAACATAACTTTCATCAACTTAACATTAACTTTCATCAACTTAACATAACTTTCATCAACTTAACATTAACTTTCCTCTACTTAACATAACTTTCATCAACTTAACATTAACTTTCCTCTACTTAACATTAACTTTCATCAACTTAACATAACTTTAATCAACTTAACATTAACTTTCATCAACTTGACTTACCTTTTGAGGTTTTAAACCCTCAATGACCCGTCTACTCCATCGGTTCTTTCATGTGACCTAGAGGAACTTTTGCTGTAGCCACATCTACTTTCGTCTTAGGGCATAAGTCTTGACACTCCTTCTTTGCCATTGAGACCTCAGTCATACATTGGGTAGCATTGCCAAGCTTTGACAGGGATAGGTATTCATGTTTTTCATTATTTGTTGTTGTGTATCTGATGGAAGCCTTGGCTGAAGTGTAATAGTTTGTCCTGCTTATTGTTACATTTAACTCTTTGATACCATTGTGTGTGCATTTTAAAGATTATTTTTCAAGAACATTGTTTATCTTTCTTTTGTCTTTCTTTATCTTTATTTTTATCTTTCTTTCAACTTAATTCATTTTTCATCAATGGAGGTTATTTTACATCAATGCAGATCATTTTACATCAATGCAGATCATTTTACATCAATGCAGATCATTTTACATGAATGTAGATTATTTTACATTAATGCAGATCATTTTACATGAATGTAGATTATTTTACATCAGTGCAGATCATTTTACATCAATGCAGATCATTTGACATCAATGCAGATCATTTTACATCAGTGAAGATTATTTTACATCAATGCAGATCATTTTACATGAATGTAGATTATTTTACATCAATGCCGATTATTTTACATCAATGTAGATTATTTTACATCAATGTAGATTATTTTACATCAATGTAGACTATTTTACATCAATGCAGATTATTTTACATCAGTGCAGATTATTTTGCATTAATGCAGATCATTTTACATGAATGTACATTATTTTACATCAATGCCGATTATTTTACATCAATGTAGATTATTTTACATCAATGTAGATTATTTTACATCAATGCAGATTATTTTACATCAATGTAGACTATTTTACATCAATGCAGATTATTTTACATCAATGTAGATTATTTTACATCAATGTAGATTATTTTACATCAATGCAGATTATTTTACATCAATGTAGACTATTTTACATCAATGCAGATTATTCTACATCAACGTCGATAATTTTTTTATCAATGCAGATTATTTTTATTCAATTAACATTACTTTTTATCAATTAATTTTATTTTTCATCAATAAAGATTATTTTTGTCAATACAGATTAATTTTCATCAAAAAAGATTATTTTTCATCAATTAATATTATTCTTTGTTAATGGGGATTATTTTTCAAGAAATCACTTTTCTTTCACTCAACATCTGTAATCACCTGAAATAGCATTGTAGCATACCATCAGATTTTTGTTAAATTGAGTTTCAACAAATAAATCCCAAACTCTCATCTGTTCCAGCCTTGAATAACGAAGTTTACAGGAAACCGAATGAAGGGAATGAAGGGTGAGTTGTCTTCTCTTTCCTCTTTAATATTCATTAGATGCACCACAGAAATAAAAAGCAGAATAGCTCAGGTCAAAATAGCATTTCATAAAATGAAAAACGTCTAATGCAACAAATCTATGTCAATAGAAGTGAGAAAGAGAGTTCATCGGTGCTATGTAGAGCCAATTCTGACCTCTGGAAGTGAATCATGGACAGTAAACAAACAAATGAAAAGACGATTAGAGGCCACAGAGATCGGATTTCTCAGAAGGATGTTGAAAGTTCCCTGGACAGATAAAAAGACCAATGAGGACATTCGCAAAGAGGCAAACAGAAAAAGGGAGTTCCTAAGAAACATCAGAAAGAAACAATCAACATTTTTCAGGCACATCATGAGAAGAGGAAAGTTGGAATACTTAGTTACAACTGGCAAAATACAGGGAAAGAGAGATCGCGGACGACAAAGAGAGAAGATACTAGATAACTTGGTGTCTTGGTATGGAATGTAGTCAACAACAGAATTGATACGATGCACAGTAGATAGAATATTATGGAAGGACATGATTGCCTACGCCAACTGGTATGGCACATGATTATGATTCATTAACACATATGTATAAATACATTTTTTCCTCATATATCCATAAACACATCATTTCACATGTCTATAAACACAATTTTCACATATCCATAACATAATTTTCACATGTTCATAAACTTAGTTTTCACATATCCATAAAACAATTTCACATGTCTATGAACATTAATTCACATATCCATAAAACAATTTCACATGTCTATGAACATTAATTCACATATCCATAAAACAATTTCACATGTCTATAAACATTAATTCACATATTCATAAAACATTTTTTTCATATATCCATAAATACATTTGTTCATATATTCATAATCACATTTATTTCACATTTATGTGAATTCTGTCATATATGTGTCTCAACTCCTTGTTTATATTTTGTTTACTTATTTGTCTAACTAGATTGTTTATTGCTTATATTTTGTTTATGTTTGTGCCTCTAACTAGACTGTTTATTGTCTATAATTTGTTTATAGAACATGAATAGAATATGTTTATTTGGAACTTCTGGTATATGGTGGATAGGCGGCGGGAACAATTGAAGGCTATGTATGAAAAGTGTTCCTTGTTGCAGTTTCCTCATATTCCAAGTCCGGCTTGTTGCAGGAGCTACTGAGTTAAGTGCTCTGTGCACACTGTGAGCTGAGTGTCTCATCCGTTTTGATCATGTTTCGATATTCCAATTGTTTACGATGAATGATGATATCGTATGACAGGGAACAGTTGGCTGTGTTCACTTTCTGCGCAGTTTTGTCTTATGTCTTTTGGCGTGTGCTGAGATTGCTATGATGGGGACTACAGTTACCTTTCTTTGTTTGGGAGATGAGATTATTAATTTGGATGATTACGCTGGCACGGGCGGTTAGCAATTATGGATTTTAATTCGTTTGCAGTGATACCGGGGCCTTCCATAACCAAATTACTAACCAAATTTTGTTAATGTTTGTGCCTCTAACGAGACTGTTTATTGTCTATATTTTGTTTATGTTTGTGCCTCTAAGTAGACTTTATTGTTTATATTTTGTTTATGTTTGTGCCTCTAACTGGACTGTTTATTGTCTATATTTTGTTATATTTGTGCCTCTAACTAGACCCTCGTTGAATGAGTCCAGAAGATCACAGAGAGGTCCAGGTGCCAGCAAACATGGCGTCGACTTTAGTTTGGACAATCCTGGTTCTAGAAGATCACTCAGGTTCGAAGCTGATGCTAAGGATGTTTATCATGATGTTGACTTTGACATCCCGCATCTAGCTCAAGCAGGAGGGGGAGACTATCGGGATGAGGATGTGTCCTCTGTGGATTCTGCTGATGTTATTGCCCATGCGAAGTATCGGTTGATGAACTTGGATAAGGAAGCACATGTGAGTAGGTTAACCCTAGATTATGATACCTCTTTGTAACTCTCCCAGTTACGACTCTGTAGTAAAAATTACTACCACTTAAATGTAACATTTGGTGCTCTAAAAATATTATTTCTCTAAACTCTTAACACAGTCCCATGTGTTCACACTAGGCAAAACACGGTGACTCGAAAATTCCTGGCTCAGGTTGATTTATGGCCTGAGTTTCACCTCATGGACAGGACATGTTACAATGTCTATTGGTACTGTCACCGTAAGTCTGTCAGTATATTCAGTGACTGCCTGTGTTGTGCATCCTGAGTCGCAAAGAGTTGTTTGATGTCTGCCGATGACCAGGAAGTTTCCCTAGACTTTTTTTGTTTAGACATTGCTAGACGATCAGCGAATGAGAAGAAAAAGTACAAATAGACCCTGTCTATGTACCATAAAGATGGTTTTATATTCCTTTAATAACAAAATACAATTTTCTTATCAAACGTCAGAATTTGGAGAAGGCATATCATGATTTCCACTGCCGAATGACAAATATTAATGCTCTTCCATTGGATCTACACCCTCAGGATGCTGGAAAATCTGGTAAGTTATGTTGTATATTAACCTTAGATTACGTGACCGATCTGTGAGTTATGTTTGTACGATACCGTCATAAATAAATCTCTTAATTGTTACATTTGGAGTTTGGAAAATAAGATTTTCTTTTAACTTTTGCTACACAGCTGTGTGTTTACCCTAGCAGACACAAGGGAATCAGATGCTGTAATGATTTCCTAGGTTAGATTAGGTTTATGGCCTGAAATGAAACCCCATCTTGCCATGGCTACTGGGGATGTTTTGTTGTCTATTGACACAGTGACCATCCATCTGTCAATCCAGCCATATGTTTGGCTTCCTCTTAGCATCATTCGCTTGCAATCCTGTGTTACAAAGGTTTGCTTGATGTCTGTGCCGACAGCCAAGGAGATTTATCTCCCCCCCCCCCCTTTCTCTTCCATAAGAAGAAAAAAAAAGGAGGAAAGAAAAAGAGAATTTCTTGGAAAAAATTAGTGAAAAAAAGCCCCTTTTGTGTGATAGAGTAGTAGTTTGGGGGGGGGGGGGTATTTGGAATTTATTTTAAATTGTTGATTTTTATTTTTCTCATTATATGAGATGTATCTCAGAAACACTACATCAATGAAACAAATCCAACACTCGGAGGTCACTGCAAGTAGTAATTAGGAAGGTACATGGGGAGGGAGGGGTGGATGTTGTCACATTGGTTTTAAGACTAAATTAAACCAAAGTTGTCATAATCATTTTAAGACTAAATTAAGCCTATGTTGTCACATTGATTTTAAGATTCAATTAAGCCAAAGTTGTCACATTGATTTTAAGACTAAACTAAGCCAAAGTTGTGACATCGTTTTTAAGACTAAATTAAGCCATGTTTGTCACTTTCACTGTGATTTTAATCTGATTCTTTTCAACTGTACCTGCACAATATAGAAACCTTTTGGAATGTTTTCTTTACTTGTCAGGTACCCAAAACCAGCTGGATGCAATATCCCCTAGACATAGCCCCATCCCATTCGATCATCCAATGTCATCCACACCATACAAGCAGACACGGAAGCCTCAAGACTTCAATGGTTAGAGCAATAGTTTTTACCTTAACCCGCGTCAAATGCAGTAAAACTAATCGTATTGTACGTATTAGTGTATGTTCTTGTGTATGGGCACGTAGTGTGTATGTATGGGCACGTACTCTTCTTCCCCCTTGCCACTCCTGTCTTTTCTCTCTTTTCCTCTTTTTCTCACTTTCATCGTCCCCTATGGGACGCCTCCTTCACCCTTCATGATAAGACCCCCTTTCTCTGTTTGGTTCCCTTTGGTTCAGTTAAATCCTACATGCTCTCTGGCTTATTAATCTTATAACCAACCTCTACAAAAATCTTGGCCACCGTCTCTTGCCATTAATCCATATTCAATTGTGTTTGCTGGCTCAGATTAATGTTTAATTTGTATATTTTGTTATACCTGAGGAAGGCTTTTGCTGAAATGTTGTAGTTTGTCATATCTTTCTATTAGTTTGTCCCATCTTTCTATTAGTTTGTCCCATCTTTCTATTAGTTTGTCCCATCTTTCTATTGGTTTGTCCCATCTTTCTATTAGTTTGTCCCATCTTTCTGTTAGTTTGTCCCATCTTTCTATTGGTTTGTCCCATCTTTCTATTGGTTTGTCCCATCTTTCTATTGGTTTGTCCCATCTTTCTATTGGTTTGTCCCATCTTTCTATTAGTTTGTCCCATCTTTCTATTGGTTTGTCCCATCTTTCTATTGGTTTGTCCCATCTTTCTATTAGTTTGTCCCATCTTTCTATTAGTTTGTCCCATCTTTCTATTAGTTTGGTTGCCCCATACCATTTTGTGTTTATTTTAATGTTCTCTGCAGCTCTACTCATGGCCCCACATAGAATTTAATATTTTGTATGTCTGATAGGTTAGTGAACTGGACTACAAAGGACAAGAGGTAGGGTTTGATCCCAATCGACGGCTTCTGGGTTCACCCAGCCTTTAATGGGTACCGGATTTTTTCTGGAAAAATAAAGCGGCGCGGGCGTAATACTGACCTCATTACCCCAAAAATCATGTGCCGAAGGTCTGTAAAATTTATGGTCACTAACACCGTATTACCTATACGTAACTTGGCGTGACGGGGGTACTTTACTTTCTTTTTTACTTATGTCTGATATTTGTGCTTATCTTCAAAGAATTGTTAAATTAGATATATACCTTTGACGAAAATACTTGTGTCTTGCCGAAAAGTGCAGATATTATGGCTTGCCATAAATTAAAACTATAGTCCGTTTCAAAATGGTTTGTCCATGCTTGACTTCAAATATCTCCATTACCTTTACACACATAAACATGATTTTTTACATTTGGTCTTATTTTTTCAATGTCCCAAAAGTTTTCTAAAATGCAATATTGCAGATAGTGTCATTCACCTGCAACGGCTAATTCCTTTGATCTTTTCAACAGATGCAGTTATTTTGTGGTTGAATAAAATAGTTTACCGTAATTGAAGCAATTGGCCAATTCCAGCATAGGCGTAACATAATTCGAATGTTAATAATAACACTCATTTCAATAAATGCCTAGAGCATCCAAAGATTTATACAATGCCAATGAATAGAAATGGAAGCTGTTTATAAACATCCAAAATTTACTTGTTGTTCAAACATCGTGAAAAAATGTGCGGAGAAACTACACAAATCACGGGAATTGTGTGAAAGATTAGCAAATGAAATAGGTCAGAAATATGAAAGGCTAAACCATATAAAATAATGGTTTGTCTAGGAGGTAGTAAATTTGTATACATTAAATAAAGAAAATTTTAAACCATAATTTTTTAATTAGGAACAGGAGGCAAAGGCGCGCCTCACAGCACCAGAGCTTGAAGTTGTCAGCGACCCACAACTGATGGCTTGCGCCAGGATCGGTGAACCAGAACCATCCAGACCCTGCTCTACCTCTCCATGGTGCCTCTGGTAACAGACTAACCTGTCTAGTCTGGCCAAGCGAGTAGGGATCGAAGAGGGAAGACAACCCGGTACTCAAAAATGTCGTGCTGAAGTCGGATGTCACAGTTATACTGCAAACCACAACACAACGCAGACACACCCACTTAACATCCTTTTAAGGGCGGATGATGAAGAGTAATTCTATAGTCATCGGGTGAATGCAAGCAAGCAATTAGGAACAAAAATATATTCGTGGGGACATTGAGATTATTATGTCATGTGCAAAACAATTGAACAATTTCGATCAAGTGGTTACAGAGATATTAATTATTAAATAGCGGCTAACCATTTTGAAACGGACTATAGTGACTCACACATCCACGTCAAATTGATGAATGAACGCTTAGAAGAAGAAAGAATATGTGATTAAAACATCATACATTGTGACATGTCCATATGACCACTTTTACTTTAACACTCATACTTATCTTGAGTGATCTCCCATTACAGATAGCTTTTCTGACCTTGTCACACGGACACAAAGTGCTGCAGTTGCTGGTCCCAAATTTGACCTGTCATCTGCCACAGATGCTCCAAGAGCTCGTCTCAGATACAAGTAAGTTGTCATTTTATTATCAAATATAAAAAAAAAAAAAATTATCATCACTTGTCACATTTCCCAAAATCATCATCATCGGGTGCCGTCTCTGCAGCGAAGTTTGGCTACCATGGATCGCCATTCCAGTCTGTTTCTTGCTTTGATGGTGCAGGTTATCATAGATTGCCTTGTCCATCTTTTGATGTTACTCGTCCATGTTAGTCTTGGTCTACCTCTGTCTCTTTTACCTTGTATTTTCCCTTCCAATATTACTTTTAGTAGGCTGTTGTGTCTTTTAACGTGCCCCAAAAATTTCATTTGTCATTTTCTAATTGTGTTTAGTAGTTCTCTTTTTATATTTAGTTGTTTTAAGACTTCATCGTTTGTTTTCTTTTCTTTCCATCCAAATCTACCTATTCTTCTATAAATCCACATTTCAAAGGCTTCAATTTTCTGTTCTGGCTTCTTGTCTAATGTCCATGTTTCTGCACCATACAGGAATATTGAGATGATATAACATTTTGCTATTCTTAGTTTCAGCCCTGCTGTCATTTGTTTTGTTGCCAGTATATTTTTCATGGCATTAAAGTTAATTTCCCAAAATGCATTGGTAAATTTCATTGAAAAGGCTACTAAAGTGCACATCATACTTGACTGCACAAGCGACAGTTCCATTTTACGTCTCATTTGCATTTATTTTAAAACTTTTCTTGGTCAAGCAGGCGATAGAGTTGTTAGAGGTTAGAGGTCATTACTGTCTGGCCCAGTTGGATAATGATGAGGTCCCTTGTGCACTCAGCACATGTTAAGGAACCCACGGGAGTTTAAACTTGAAAAAAGTCGGCTAAAAATGGCTGCTTGGGTAAAATTGTTAAGCAATGAAAAAAATTACCCAATCAGTGTCCCAAGGTTGTATCACTCATCTCCCCCAATATTACTCATTCTCACAAGGTTGTATCACTCATCTCCTCCAAGGTCATAACACTAATCTCCCTCAAGGTTGTATAACTCATCTCCTCCAATTTGTATCACTCATCTCCCTCAAGGTTGTATCACTCACCACCTCCAAGGTTGTGTCACCCATCTCCTCCAAGTGAAGTAGTGGATAATTAGGGGTGTTAGAAGGAGAGGCTATTAGGGGTACAAAAGGTCAAAAGGTGAAGGTGAGAGATAGCCGTAAACATGTAGTAACTCATTGTCCACGTGAAATGACATGAGTAGGTGAGCGTCTCGAAAAACACGAGGTTTGAAAACGAGACAAAGATTCAGTTAGAGAATTTTAGTTGGTTGAAATAGTGATTCGAGAGATGTGCGAGAAGCTGTGCGGACGGACTTGTCACGTTTGACAACCCGGTACCGAGGGCATTATGTTAGTAGGAAAAAGGAACAGAATGTTAGAAATTAGATTTCAATGTAGGAATGACAGTAAGTAAAAGAAACGTGTGATAGAGATAGAAGAATATTTCATGGACTTAGGAAACTGTGCTAGAAATAGTTGTGATTTAATTCAATAAGGCGTGTAGAGTAGGGGAGTTAATTAGAGTTTAGTAGCACAACGAGGACAGTAGTAGGAACTCGGTAGAGTTCATATTGTGCTCAGAGAACTAGGAAGAACGAGTGTGTTCTTACTAGTATTGGCTGAATGTAAGCCGTATAAGGAATTTCTGAGGCTGAATGTAAGCCGTATCAGGAATGTATGAGGAACTGGGTATGTTCCATATTCTATGTAGAGACGGTAGAGAGCAGGATTGTTCTTACTGGTCTTAGGCTGAATGTAAGCCGCATAGAGAGATTATTTTGATGAATTTCGTAGATTCAATGTTGTGTGACAATATTGAATATAGAGACGTTAGAGAGCAGACATTGTTCTAACCATTAGCAGGCTGTGTGTCAGCCATAAAGAGACAGTTGATGAATCCAATAGATTCGACATTGTGTGTCAATGTTGAATATAGAGACGTTAGAGAGCAGACGTTGTTCTAACCATTAGCAGGCTGTGTGTCAGCCATAAAGAGACAGTTGATGAATCCAATAGATTCGACATTGTGTGTCAATGTTGAATATAGAGACGTTAGAGAGCAGACGTTGTTCTGACCATTAGCAGGCTGTGTGTTAGCCATAAAGAGACAGTTGATGAATCCAATAAATTCGACATTGTGTGTCAATGTTGAATATAGAGACGTTAGAGAGCAGACATTGTTCTAACCATTAGCAGGCTGTGTGTTAGCCATAAAGAGACAGTTGATGAATCCAATAAATTCGACATTGTGTGTCAATGTGAAATATAGCGATCTTAGAGAACAGGAATTGTTCTGACCATAGGCGGGCTGAATGTAAGCCACAGAGAATATTGTTTTGATGAACGCAGTAGGTTCAATGAGTTGTGCAATTAGTGTAGAGTATAGGGTGGCGCTGGGCCACTAATAAATTAACTAATTAGGCATAAGGCGTGTTTCCCAGAGGAGACACACAAGCCAGTGAGTAGATGTGAATTCTGTACTTGAATAAGTGTAGGACGTATGAGTGAATGACAATAATGTATTTGTCATACCATGCCATCGTGGGAAGTGCAGTAAAATAAAGCAACGTATGTTTTGTTTACGAGTGTCACTTCAGTCATTCTTGTTGTCACGTCCATCGTTATAGAGTTGCTGTATTCTGTCCCCGTGATGAACAGATGGGGGTGTCGCAGGCCATAAATAACACAACGCGAAGTACAAACGTAAATGATTACGGGCCAACGTGATGGGAAAACAAAGGAATCCTGTCCATCCAGTCCAGTAGAACACCAGGCCGGGCTCAGATCTTTACGAGCCTTGCCACTATTGTAGAGCAAACATCAGGTTGGGCTCAGATCTATACGAGCCTTACCTTTGTCAGACGCAATCGGTCTGAACACAGTCACAGAGCAGGGGAGCTTTGTTCGAGCTGAAGGGCGCAATCGGTCCTAACGTGTGGGCTCATATGTCTCAGAGTTCACAGAGTTCTTTCCCGATCAAGTAAACGTGAGGCGATCTTTCGGCGGCTGAGCAAGTGCCGTCGAGAGTTATCAGTGATCGAGGTTCAGTATCTCTATCAAGGTTCAGTATCTGATCAACGCATCGCTCGCCTCAAAGAAGCATCCTGATGTCAAGAGTATCTTCGCATAATAAACAAAACAGTTCTTCCCCTTTACAATGGAGCCATAGCCAACGCGGGGCAGAGGTCAAACAGAATGACAGCAACACAACGGAATTTTTTTTCAGACGTCATCAGAGAAGTGTAGAGTTAGTTAATTAAGATTAATTAATTAGTTATTTAAGTAGTGTATGGTTGGAGTGTGAGAAGGAAACATTCTTTTGTGAAAAAAATAATATAAAGTCGCATTTGTGTGAGATATAATAAGTGTAACAGTATCACAGTTGTGTGTGTCAACCGCATTTTTGTAGCTAGAGTAAGGAATTATATACATTAAAGGAAAGGGGGTAGGATAGAGAAACGAGTAGGATTATATGATATGACACACATGGCTGGGATAAGGTGACACCAATATGTGATTGTTATACAAACATGGTGAATTGGATTGTGAATTTGTTTTTTTTGTGGAGTATGTATTGAATTGACAATGTTGTTAATGTATGAAATTGAAAATTGGTTACTAGTGAGTTGAACTCAATTTTTTGGAGCGGATAAGTAAGGCAATAGAAGATGCTATAGATGCGGGAAGGTAGGGCATATTAGAAGCCAATGTAGAGAGGGAGATAATAGACAGAGAGGAACAATAATGTATCAGAGGTGGGGAAATAGACAAGGATATAGAAATTAAGGTAGGAAATTAGGAAATGGAGGGAAAAGGAAAGGAAATGGTAGTAAGGCACTGATCTGAGAGTGATTAGGCTATGTAAGAAGGTGTAAGGAGTTGTAGCGGAGTACTAATCGGGAGTTGATTAGGCTACAGAGAGTAAACAGGCAAGAAGCAATTAGGGATATTGTAGAAAGGCCTGTGAGAAAGGGGAAAGTAACGAGGTGTAGTCCCGGAAATGTGTCCGGTCGGAGAAGACTGCACAAAAAGGGAGTTATTGTCGAGACAATACAGATAAATTGCGGAATGCAATGTATGATAAAGGATTGGGAGATAGAAGGAAAACGGAGAGTAGAGGGAGAAGATAGGGATAGGAATAAGACGGGAAAAAGGTGACAGAGAGAAATATACAAGACAAGACGAGTTGGTGACAATGTTGGGAGGTGTCTAAAAGAGACAATGAACATAGACCTAGTCTGCGGATTCCATAGGGCCCATATCTGGAATCTGTAGATAAGGTGACGACACAGACTGACAGAGACAGAGTATAGGAGGCTCAGAATAAGGTTAGAGAGTGAGGATGAGATAGCATAGTAGGGATGGAATAGAGTAGTTATCAGATAGAGTATAACTACTTATGAGTGGGGAGGCAATGAAGTAGTGGATAATTAGGGGTGTTAGAAGGAGAGGCTATTAGGGGTACAAAAGGTCAAAAGGTGAAGGTGAGAGATAGCCGTAAACATGTAGTAACTCATTGTCCACGTGAAATGACATGAGTAGGTGAGCGTCTCGAAAAACACGAGGTTTGAAAACGAGACAAAGATTCAGTTAGAGAATTTTAGTTGGTTGAAATAGTGATTCGAGAGATGTGCGAGAAGCTGTGCGGACGGACTTGTCACGTTTGACAACCCGGTACCGAGGGCATTATGTTAGTAGGAAAAAGGAACAGAATGTTAGAAATTAGATTTCAATGTAGGAATGACAGTAAGTAAAAGAAACGTGTGATAGAGATAGAAGAATATTTCATGGACTTAGGAAACTGTGCTAGAAATAGTTGTGATTTAATTCAATAATGTGTGTGTAGAGTAGGGGAGTTAATTAGAGTTTAGTAGCACAACGAGGACAGTAGTAGGAACTCGGTAGAGTTCATATTGTGCTCAGAGAACTAGGAAGAACGAGTGTGTTCTTACTAGTATTGGCTGAATGTAAGCCGTATAAGGAATTTCTGAGGCTGAATGTAAGCCGTATCAGGAATGTATGAGGAACTGGGTATGTTCCATATTCTATGTAGAGACGGTAGAGAGCAGGATTGTTCTTACTGGTCTTAGGCTGAATGTAAGCCGCATAGAGAGATTATTTTGATGAATTTCGTAGATTCAATGTTGTGTGACAATATTGAATATAGAGACGTTAGAGAGCAGACATTGTTCTAACCATTAGCAGGCTGTGTGTCAGCCATAAAGAGACAGTTGATGAATCCAATAGATTCGACATTGTGTGTCAATGTTGAATATAGAGACGTTAGAGAGCAGACGTTGTTCTGACCATTAGCAGGCTGTGTGTTAGCCATAAAGAGACAGTTGATGAATCCAATAAATTCGACATTGTGTGTCAATGTGAAATATAGCGATCTTAGAGAACAGGAATTGTTCTGACCATAGGCGGGCTGAATGTAAGCCACAGAGAATATTGTTTTGATGAACGCAGCAGGTTCAATGAGTTGTGCAATTAGTGTAGAGTATAGGGTGGCGCTGGGCCACTAATAAATTAACTAATTAGGCATAAGGCGTGTTTCCCAGAGGAGACACACAAGCCAGTGAGTAGATGTGAATTCTGTACTTGAATAAGTGTAGGACGTATGAGTGAATGACAATAATGTATTTGTCATACCATGCCATCGTGGGAAGTGCAGTAAAATAAAGCAACGTATGTTTTGTTTACGAGTGTCACTTCAGTCATTCTTGTTGTCACGTCCATCGTTATAGAGTTGCTGTATTCTGTCCCCGTGATGAACGGATGGGGGTGTCGCAGGCCATAAATAACACAACGCGAAGTACAAACGTAAATGATTACGGGCCAACGTGATGGGAAAACAAAGGAATCCTGTCCATCCAGTCCAGTAGAACACCAGGCCGGGCTCAGATCTTTACGAGCCTTGCCACTATTGTAGAGCAAACATCAGGTTGGGCTCAGATCTATACGAGCCTTACCTTTGTCAGACGCAATCGGTCTGAACACAGTCACAGAGCAGGGGAGCTTTGTTCGAGCTGAAGGGCGCAATCGGTCCTAACGTGTGGGCTCATATGTCTCAGAGTTCACAGAGTTCTTTCCCGATCAAGTAAACGTGAGGCGATCTTTCGGCGGCTGAGCAAGTGCCGTCGAGAGTTATCAGTGATCGAGGTTCAGTATCTCTATCAAGGTTCAGTATCTGATCAACGCATCGCTCGCCTCAAAGAAGCATCCTGATGTCAAGGTTATCTTCTCATAATGGCAAAAGAGCTCCTCCCCTTTACACAAGATTGTATCACTCATCTCCTCCAAGGTTGTATCACTCATCTCCTCCAAGATTGTGTCACTCATCTCCCTCAAGGTTGTATCACTCATCTCCTCCAATTTGTGTCACTCATCTCCTCCAAGATTGTATCACTCATCTCCTCCAAGGTTGTATCACTCATCTCCTCCAAGGTTGTATCACTCACCTCCTCCAAGGTTGTATCACTCATCTCCTCCAATTTGTGTCACTAATCTCCTCTAAGGTTGTATCACTCATCTCCTCCAAGGTTGTATCACTCATCTCCTCCAAGGTTGTATCACTCATCTCCCTCAAGGTTGTATCACTCACCTCCTCCAAGGTTGTGTCACTCATCTCCTCCAAGGTTGTATCACTGATCTCCTCCAAGGTTGTATCACTCATCTCCTCCAATTTGTATCACTCATCTCCCCCAAGGTTGTATCACTCATCTCCTCCAAGGTCATAAAACTCATCTCCTCCAAGGTTGTATCATTCATCTCCCCCAAGGTTGTATCACTCATCTCCTCCATTGTCATAAAACTCATCTCCTCCAAGGTTGTATCACTCATCTCCTCCAATTTGTATCACTCATCTCTCCCAAGGTTGTATCACTCATCTCCTCCAAGGTCATAAAACTCATCTCCTCCAAGGTTGTGTCACTCATCTCCTCCAAGGTTGTATCATTCATCTCCCCCAAGGTTGTATCACTCATCTCCTCCAAGGTCATAAAACTCATCTCCTCCAAGGTTGTGTCACTCATCTCCTCCAAGGTTGTATCACTCATCTCCTCCAAGGTTGTATCACTCATCTCCTCCAAGGTTGTATCACTTATCTCCTCCAAGGTTGTATCACTTATCTCCTCCAAGGTTGTATCACTCATCTCCTCCAATTTGTATCACTCATCTCCCCCAAGGTTGTATCACTCATCTCCTCCAAGGTCATAAAACTCATCTCCTCCAAGGTTGTATCATTCATCTCCCCCAAGGTTGTATCACTCATCTCCTCCAAGGTTGTATCACTCATCTCCTCCAATTTGTATCACTCATCTCTCCCAAGGTTGTATCACTCATCTCCTCCAAGGTTGTATCACTCATCTCCTCCAATTTGTGTCACTAATCTCCTCTAAGGTTGTATCACTCATCTCCTCCAAGGTCATAAAACTCATCTCCTCCAAGGTTGTGTCACTCATCTCCTCCAAGGTTGTATCACTCATCTCCTCCAAGGTTGTATCACTCATCTCCTCCAATTTGTATCACTCATCTCTCCCAAGGTTGTATCACTCATCTCCTCCAAGGTCATAAAACTCATCTCCTCCAAGGTTGTGTCACTCATCTCCTCCAAGGTTGTATCATTCATCTCCCCCAAGGTTGTATCACTCATCTCCTCCAAGGTCATAAAACTCATCTCCTCCAAGGTTGTGTCACTCATCTCCTCCAAGGTTGTATCACTCATCTCCTCCAAGGTTGTATCACTCATCTCCTCCAAGGTTGTATCACTTATCTCCTCCAAGGTTGTATCACTTATCTCCTCCAAGGTTGTATCACTCATCTCCTCCAATTTGTATCACTCATCTCCCCCAAGGTTGTATCACTCATCTCCTCCAAGGTCATAAAACTCATCTCCTCCAAGGTTGTATCATTCATCTCCCCCAAGGTTGTATCACTCATCTCCTCCAAGGTTGTATCACTCATCTCCTCCAATTTGTATCACTCATCTCTCCCAAGGTTGTATCACTCATCTCCTCCAAGGTTGTATCACTCATCTCCTCCAATTTGTGTCACTAATCTCCTCTAAGGTTGTATCACTCATCTCCTCCAAGGTCATAAAACTCATCTCCTCCAAGGTTGTGTCACTCATCTCCTCCAAGGTTGTATCACTCATCTCCTCCAAGGTTGTATCACTCATCTCCTCCAAGGTTGTATCACTTATCTCCTCCAAGGTTGTATCACTCATCTCCCCCAAGGTTGTGTCACTCATCTCCTCCAAGGTTGTATCACTCATCTCCTCCAAGGTTGTATCACTCATCTCCTCCAAGGTTGTATCACTCATCTCCTCCAAGGTTGTATCACTTATCTCCTCCAAGGTTGTATCACTTATCTCCTCCAAGGTTATATCACTTATCTCCTCCAAGGTTGTGTCACTCATCTCCTCCAAGGTCATAAAACTCATCTCCTCCAAGGTTGTATCATTCATCTCCCCCAAGGTTGTATCACTCATCTCCTCCAAGGTCATAAAACTCATCTCCTCCAAGGTTGTGTCACTCATTTCCCCCAAGGTTGTGTCACTCATCTCCTCGAAGGTTGTATCACTCATCTCCTCCAAGGTCATAAAACTCATCTCCTCCAAGGTTGTGTCACTCATCTCCCCAAGGTTGTGTCACTCATCTCCCCCAAGGTTGTATCACTCATCTCCTCCAAGGTCATAAAACTCATCTCCTCCAAGGTTGTGTCACTCATCTCCTCCAAGGTTGTATCACTCATCTCCTCTAAGGTTGTATCACTCATCTCCTCCAAGGTCATAAAACTCATCTCCTCCAAGGTTGTATCACTCATCTCCTCCAAGGTTGTATCACCCATCTCCCCCAAGGTTGTATCACTCATCTCCTCCAAGGTCATAAAACTCATCTCCTCCAAGGTTGTGTCACTCATCTCCTCCAAGGTTGTATCACTCATCTCCTCCAAGGTTGTATCACTCATCTCCTCCAAGGTTGTATCACTCATCTCCTCCAAGGTTGTATCACTCATCTTCTCCAAGGTTGTATCACTCATCTCCTCCAAGGTTGTATCACTCATCTCCTCCAAGGTTGTATCATTCGTCTCCTCCAATTTGTATCACTCATCTCCCCCAAGGTTGTATCACTCATCTCCCCCAAGGTCATAAAACTCATCTCCTCCAAAGTTGTATCACTCATCTCCCCCAAGGTTGTATCACTCATCTCCCCCAAGGTTGTATCACTCATCTCCCCCAAGGTCATAAAACTCATCTCCTCCAATGTTGTATCACTGATCTCCTCCAAGGTTGTATCACTCATCTCCCCCAAGGTCATAAAACTCATCTCCTCCAAGGTTGTATCACTCATCTCCTCCAAGGTTGTATCACTCATCTCCTCCAAGGTTGTATCACTCATCTCCCCCAAGGTCATAAAACTCATCTCCTCCAACGTTGTATCACTCATCTCCTCCAAGGTTGTATCACTCATCTCCTCCAAGGTTGTATCACTCATCTCCCCCAATATTGTATCACTCATCTCCTCCAAGGTTGTATCACTCATCTCCCCCAATATTGTATCACTCATCTCCTCCAAGGTTGTATCACTCATCTCCCCCAAAATTGTATCACTCATCTCCCCCAATATTGTATCACTCATCTCCCCCAATATTGTATCACTCATCTCCCCCAAAATTGTATCACTCATCTCCCCAAATTTGTATCACTGATACTATTCTTGAATGAATTCTCTGTGAGTGAAAGAAACTGAAAAAAATCTGGCTGCAGATCATGGCACATGGAGAACGAAAATAAAAAGTGGCACAGGAACTTTCGAGCCAGCATTGATGTCAAATTCAGAAGACAAAAGGCTCAGGAAAAAGGAGACGAGTCCAGGCACCACGAATACATCTTGTTCATTCTGCGGTCGAATCTGTCTAACCAATATTGGCAGATTCAGCCACGAGAGTAAAACAACACCCAACATAAGACATCAATATTTGACCAAACTACGGACTTATCATAATTGCTTGCTACCAACCGTCTGTCAAGACACCAAAGGCCATGTACTTCTATCTCTTCTTATTGAGGTTAGGGCCTTTATTTTTGCTGCAGAAATTATTTATAATTAATTGTTAATTAATATAATTTTCTTATCATTTATACATAAACTTGTATAATTTAATTTCAATGCAAGTCATATCACTAAAGTATAAATTTTATCATGAAGACATCATCTTACCATTAACACATAATCTTATCATTAAGAGACCATCATTGTATCATTAAGACACCATCTCATCATCAAAATATCTTCTATCATCAATACATCATATTATTGTTATGACATCTTATCATGAAGATACTATCTTATCATTAAGCTATAATCTTATCATTAAGCTATAATCTTATCATTAAGAGACCATCATCATAATATTAAGACATCATCCTATCATTAAGAGGCCATCTTATCATTTAAACACAAGTTATATTATTAAGATACAAAATATCATTATTTTTATCATTATTACTATCACTCTATGTATTAAGTAGAGCCAGTCTTAACATGTGGATGTGAATCATGGACAATAGGACAACAGACAAGAAAATCACTGGAGTCTGTAGAAATGTGGTTTTACAGAAGAATGTTGAGAATACCATGGACAGCTAAGAAGAGTAATGAAGAGGTTCTGAGAGAGGTCAAAGCAAAAAGAAAGCTAATTTCCAATATTAGGAAGAAACAATCATCATTTTTTGGCCATGTAATGAGAAGAGAACAATTTGAATATATTGTAACAACTGGGAAAATTGAGGGACGTAGAGATAGAGGGAAGCAAAGAGAAAAAATAACAGACAGCTTAAGAGAATGGCTTGGCAGCAGGTCAACAACAGAAATGATAAATAGCTGCTGAGATCGAAAGTTGTGGAGAGACATGATCACCTACACCACTAGGCCCGGTACTTGATGATGATGAATGAGAAAGGAACAACTGGAATATATTGTAACAACTGGGAAAATTGAGGGACGAAAAGACAGAGGGAAGCAAAGAGAAAAGATACCAGACAGCTTAAGCGAATGGCATGGCAGAAGGTCAACAACAGAAATGATAAATAACTGTCGAGATCGAAAGTTGTGGAGAGACATGATCACTTATGCCAGCAGGCCCGGTACTTGATGATGATGATGATGATGTATTAAGTAAAGCAGTGGAGACATCATCTTATCATTAAGGCACCATCAAGTTATATTATTAAGATACAAAATTTCATTATTACTCTCATTATTACTCTCATTACTCTCATTACTCTCATTATTACTATCATTACTTTCATTATTACTATCATTACTCTCATTATTACTATCATCACTCTCATTATTACTCTCATTATTACTCTCATTACTATCATTATTATTATCATTACTTTCATTATTACTCTCATTACTCTCATTATTACTATCATCACTCTCATTATTACTCTCATTATTACTCTCAACACTACTCTCATTATTACTATCATTACTCTCATTATTACTATCATTACTCTCATTATTACTATAATTACCCTCATTATTACTATAATTACTCCCATTATTACTATCATTACCCTCATTATTACTCTCATTATTACTATCTTTACTCTCATTATTACTATCTTTACTCTCATTATTACTCTCATGATTACTATCATTATTACTATCATTATTACTATCTATTAAGTGAAGTGGAGGAAAGACACGAGAAGATGAGAACAATAACTGTCGACGACCTGGAACAGAGATCAGGCTCACCTGGAGTTATTGTTGTTGCAGAATCAGCCTCAAGTGACGAAGGTGGGTGATCCCATCATTCTTATTTTTTATTCAGAAGAAAAGTGAGACTGATGGTAATTTTTGCAATGACAACGTCAACAATTAGAGAATATCTTTGAAAATCTCCGTAGTGGAGCTACTTTTCACATTCTTCTTTTTCTTTCCCCTTTGCTCTAGAATAAATGCTGTATATGTTGTGTTCCATTTCACAAGAGCTACTATTTTTACAAATAAAATCAATATTGTAGCTCTAATCCTAGAAATTTTGCGTGTACAAAAAAAAAAAAAGTAAAGTACCCCGTTCATGCCATGTGGCGTATAGGGAATATGGCGTTAGTGACTATAAATTTTCCTGACAATCGGCACATGATTTTATGGATAATGTGGTCGGTTTTACGCCCGAGCTGCTTTACTTTCCCAGAAAAAAATCCAGTACCCATTAAAGGCTGGGTGAACTGGAAGCCGTCGGTTGGGATCGATCCCTACCTCTTGTCCTTTATAGTCCAGTTCACTAACCACTGAGCTATAGCGGCTCCCAAAATTTTGCTAGTGATAAAATGTGAAGGTCCTGACTTCCGGTAATTTGGCGGATAGGCGGCAGGAACCATCGAGGCTTAGTTTGAAAAGTGTTCCTTGTTGCACTTTCCTCAAAGTCCGGCTTGTTACTGGAGCTACTTTGTTTAGTGCTCTGTGTACACTGTGAGCTGTGCATTTCATCCGGATTGTGTTTCAATATTCCGATTAGTAAAAAAAAAGTAAAGAGCCCCCGTCACGCCAAGTGGCGTATAGGGAATATAGTGTTAGTGACCATAAATTTTACAGACCTTCGGCACATGATTTTTGGGGTAATGTGGTCGGTATTATGCCTGTGCCGCTCTACTTTCCTAGAAAAAAATCCGGTACCCATTTAAGGCTGGGTGAACCCGGAAGCCATCGGTTGGGTCGTACACTACCTCTTGTCCTTTGTAGTCCAGTTCACTAACCACTGAGCTATCGCGGCTCCCTTCAATATTCAGATTGCTTACGATGAATGATGATATCGCACGACGAAGGACAGTTCAGATGTGTTAACTTTTCGTGCCACTTGGTCTTATGTTTTTTACTTTTACTGTAGCTGCTATGATGGTGACTGTAGCTGTCTTTCTTTGTTTGGATCCTTCAATGAGATGAGATGTTAATTTGGATGATTCCACTGGCACGGCCGGTTGAGCTATAATGGATTTTAATTTATTTTGTAGTGATACCGGGTCCTTAAACTAACCATAACCATAATTTTTACAATGGTATCATTGTATAGGGTTAAAAATTATAATTATAATTATCTGGGTAGTGAGATCCGATGTCTAGCCCTCTCTGGGTAGTGAGATTCGATGTCTAGCCCTCTCTGGATGGTGAGATCCGATGTCTAGCCTTCTCTGGGTAGTGAGATCCAATGTCTAGCCTTCTCTGGGTAGTGAGATCCGATGTCTAGCCCTCTCTGGGTAGTGAGATCCGATGTCTAGCCTTCTCTGGGTAGTGAGATCCAATGTCTAGCTCTCTTGGAAAATTATGAAAAACAGGAGGTTCACTGTGTGCTCACGCATGATAAAGAACCCTTGTCAGTTGTAAATTGAAAAGAGTAATCCAAAAATGGCTGCTATCTGAGCAAAACTTGTGAAGCAAATCTACCCATCCATGCCGAAGATGGATGTGTCAGGTCGAAAGATGCAGATATCAGGGCTCTGCCTTAAACTAGTGACACAACACATCCATGCCAAAGATGGATGTGTCAGGTCGAAAGGTGCACATATTGTGGCTCTGCCATAAACTAGTGACACAACACATCCATGCCAAAGATGGATGTGTCAGGTCGAAAGGTGCACATATTGTGGCTCTGCCATAAACTAGTGACACAACACATCCACGCCCATTTATTGAGTGAATGCTAAGAAGAAGAGATGATATAATTCTGAGTTGTGGCTATATTTCCTGCTGAAGACCTACTGAACCGCAATGTTTTAATTTCTGTATTGTCCGTCACCCAAGAGAGCCATCATAGCTCAGTGGTTAGTGTGTAAAGGGGAGGAGGATACTGATTTGCCATTATGCGAAGATAACCTTGACATCAGGATGCTTCTTTGAGGCGAGCGATGCGTTGATCAGATACTGAACCTTGATAGAGATACTGAACCTCGATCACTGATAACTCTCGACGGCACTTGCTCAGCCGCCGAAAGATCGCCTCACGTTTACTTGATCGGGAAAGAACTCTGTGAACTCTGAGACATATGAGCCCACACGTTAGGACCGATTGCGCCCTTCAGCTCGAACAAAGCTCCCCTGCTCTGTGACTGTGTTCAGACCGATTGCGTCTGACAAAGGTAAGGCTCGTATAGATCTGAGCCCGGCCTGGTGTTCTACTGGACTGGATGGACAGGATTCCTTTGTTTTCCCATCACGTTGGCCCGTAATCATTTACGTTTGTACTTCGCGTTGTGTTATTTATGGCCTGCGACACCCCCATCCGTTCATCACGGGGACAGAATACAGCAACTCTATAACGATGGACGTGACAACAGGAATGACTGAAGTGACACCCGTAAACAAAACATACGTTGCTTTATTTTACTGCACTTCCCACGATGGCATGGTATGACAAATACATTATTGTCATTCACTCATACGTCCTACACTTATTCAAGTACAGAATTCACATCTACTCACTGGCTTGTGTGTCTCCTCTGGGAAACACGCCTTATGCCTAATTAGTTAATTTATTAGTGGCCCAGCGCCACCCTATACTCCACACTAATTGCACAGCTCATTGAACCTACTGCGTTCATCAAAACAATATTCTCTGTGGCTTACATTCAGCCCGCCTATGGTCAGAACAATTCCTGTTCTCTAAGATCGCTATATTTCACATTGACACACAATGTCGAATTTATTGGATTCATCAACTGTCTCTTTATGGCTAACACACAGCCTGCTAATGGTCAGAACAACGTCTGCTCTCTAACGTCTCTATATTCAACATTGACACACAATGTCGAATCTATTGGATTCATCAACTGTCTCTTTATGGCTGACACACAGCCTGCTAATGGTTAGAACAACGTCTGCTCTCTAACGTCTCCATATTCAACATTGACACACAATGTCGAATCTATTGGATTCATCAACTGTCTCTTTATGGCTGACACATAGCCTGCTAATGGTTAGAACAATGTCTGCTCTCTAACGTCTCTATATTCAATATTGACACACAATGTCGAATTTATTGGATTCATCAACTGTCTCTTTATGGCTGACACACAGCCTGCTAATGGTCAGAACAATTCCTGTTCTCTAACGTCTCTATATTCAACATTGACACACAATGTCGACTCTATTGAATTCATCAACTGTCTCTTTATGGCTGACACACAGCCTGCTAATGGTCAGAACAATTCCTGTTCTCTAAGTCTCTATATTCAATATTGTCACACAACATTGAATCTACGAAATTCATCAAAATAATCTCTCTATGCGGCTTACATTCAGCCTAAGACCAGTAAGAACAATCCTGCTCTCTACCGTCTCTACATAGAATATGGAACATACCCAGTTCCTCATAAATTCCTGATACGGCTTACATTCAGCCTCAGAAATTCCTGATACAGCTTACATTCAGCCAATACTAGTAAGAACACACTCGTTCTTCCTAATTCTCTGAGCACAATATGAACTCTACCGAGTTCCTACTACTGTCCTCGTTGTGCTACTAAACTCTAATTAACTCCCCTACTCTACACACACATTATTGAATTAAATCACAACTATTTCTAGCACAGTTTCCTAAGTCCCTGAAATATTCTTCTATCTCTATCACACGTTTCTTTTACTTACTGTCATTCCTACATTGAAATCTAATTTCTAACATTCTGTTCCTTTTTCCTACTAACATAATGCCCTCGGTACCGGGTTGTCAAACGTGACAAGTCCGTCCGCACAGCTTCTCGCACATCTCTCGAATGACTATTTCAACCAACTAAAATTCTCTAACTGAATCTTTGTCTCGTTTTCAAACCTCGTGTTTTTCGAGACGCTCACCTAATCATGTCATTTCACGTGGACAATGAGTTACTACATGTTTACGGCTATCTCTCACCTTCACCTTTTGACCTTTTGTACCCCTAATAGCCTCCCCTTCTGTCCCCCTAATTATCCACTATTTCAAGTGAACTGGACTACAAAGGACAAGAGGTAGGGTTCGATCCCAACCGACGGCTTCCGGGTTCACCCAGCCTTTAATGTGTACCAGATTTTTTCTGGGAAAGTAAAGTGGCACGGGCGTAATACTGACCACATTACCACAAAAATCATGTGCCGAAGGTCTGTAAAATTTATGGTCACTTACACCATATTCCCTATACGCCACTTGGGATGGTGGGGGCTCTTTACTTTTTTTTTTGTAATGTCTATCACCTACATAAGGCTGTAACCATATCACTTTTTCCTTTTTTTATCTTTCCATTCATCCTCAACATTATATGTTTATTATGTCTCAGAAAAAAGGCCTCAAGAATCCAGGCTTGACTTTCCAGAGCCAGTGGGTTATGATGTATCTTCTTATCCAGTAGATACAGAACAGCGGTTGCCTAAGACACAAGTTGCCTCTGCTGTCACGTCCGCTTCCCCGCTCCAGCCCTTTTCTTTGGACTCCGTCTGGGAATCTCAGCAGAAACAGGAAACAGGTAGGGTTATCTGAAACAGGAATCAGGTACGGTTATCATAAACAGGAAGCGGGTATGGTTATCTGAGACAAGAATCAGGTATGGTTATCAGAAACAGGAATCAGGTACAGTTATCTTAAACAGGAATCAGGTACGGTTATCATAAACAGGAAGCGGGTATGGTTATCTGAGACAAGAATCAGGTATGGTTATCAGAAACAGAAATCAGGTACAGTTATCTTAAACAGGAATCAGGTACGGTTATCATAAACAGGAAGCGGGCATAGTTATCTGAGACAAGAATCAGGTATGGTTATCAGAAACAGAAATCAGGTATGGTTATCAGAAACAGGAATCAGGTACAGTTATCAGAAACAGGAATCAGGTATAGTTATCAGAAACAGGAATCAGGTATGGTTATCAGAAACAGGAATCAGGTACAGTTATCTTAAACAGGAATCAGGTACGGTTATCATAAACAGGAAGCAGGCATAGTTATCTGAGACAAGAATCAGGTATGGTTATCAGAAACAGAAATCAGGTACGGTTATCAGAAACAGGAATCAGGTACAGTTATCAGAAACAGGAATCAGGTACAGTTATCAGAACCAGGAATCAGGTACGGTTATCAGAAACAGGAATCAGGTACAGTTATCAGAAACAGGAATCAGGTACAGTTATCAGAACCAGGAATCAGGTACGGTTATCAGAAACAGGAATCAGGTACAGTTATCAGAAACAGGAACCAGTGACAGTTATCAGAAACAGGAATCAGGTACAGTTATCAGAAACAGGAACCAGGTACAGTTATCAGAAACATGAATCAGGTAATGTTATTTGAGACAGGAATCAGGTATGGTTATCAGGAGGAGAAATGAAATAGAGAGTAGAAATATAAAAAAAAGTGGCATGGTTAAAGCTGTATGTAATTAACGGACGACACAAATTTGAACATTTCGGCTCAATAGGCCTTCAGCTGGAACAAAAAACAACACACACACACACAGATGTGTATGTAAATGAAATTACCCCTACATCATCATCATCATGTGCCATACCGGTTGGCGTAGGCGATCATGTCCTTCCACAATCTTCTATCTACAGTGCATCATATTAAATCTGTTGTTGACAGTTTTCCATGACATGACACCAAGTTATCCAGTATTTTCTCTCTTTGTCGTCCACGATCTCTCTTTCCTTTAAGTTTGCCAGTTGTAACCAAGTATTCCAACTTTCCTCTTCTCATGATGTGCCAGAAAAATGTTGATTGTTTCTTTCTGATGTTTTTTAGGAGCTACCTTTTTGTGTTGGCCTCTTTGAGAACTTCCTCATTGGTCTTTTTAGCTGTCCAGGGAACTTTCAACATTCTTCTGAGAAATCCCATACATAGCTAACTAATAATGAAGTATCTAAAACAAAATAATACTAATGGGCTCATACATGAGCAAAAGAGTAAAATACGCAATAGGGAAGGAGCAGCTACAGGGAAACAATGTGTATGAGTGTGATACATTCATGCCTCATGGAATCAGCGAACCCAATTGGACTATATGGTGATTCTCCAAGGCGAACTGACTGTGGTCACCAGAGTGACAAAGAACAATACCAGTGATATGGATGTTGTTTTTGTTCTTGTTGTCTGAGGAATTGAAATGTGACGACATTCCGAAGGTGCTCACAAAATCTTTCCACTAAACGTCTCCCAGACTCACTAATATATGTCATGGGACTTCATTGGCATATGATGGCATAATTGATGTTGCAGTACACACATGTGAAACCATCCTTAACCTTGAACCATCCATTAGGAAATAAGACAGAGTCAGTGCAGAGCATATGAGCACAGGTAATACAGTTATGTCCACAGCGGACCGTACCCAAGTGTTTATGGTCAGAGCGAGGGAGGCAGCACCTGACCATGATATATCTCTCAAATTCCTGTCACATTTGATTTGGAGGCGACCATAAGGCGATCATGGAGAAGTAGATGGGTGGAAGGATCAGAGTGGAGAATGGAATGGTAATGGTTGAGTATTCTCACAGCAGCAAAGTTGTGAGGATGGTAGGTGAGGGTGAGTATTTTTCTCTTGGTGGGTGGGGGAGGGGGGGGGGTTGGTTGGAAGGAGTAAGTGCCTCAGGGCGAGAGATAAGCAGGATCCGTTTGAAGGCAGATTGCAGGATTGAATCTGGATAAAGCCAGCGGCTAAAGAAACTTAACATAAGGTGAGCCTGTTGGAGGAAATTCTGGTCATACTGGCAGATATGATGAAGACACAATATCTGAGAAAACAGATTGAATCACGACATGAAGGTGGATGTGATGAAGTATAAAGAAAGTAACAATGGGCGTCTGTGGGTTTATAGAAAACTGAAGTGTGGAGTCTTTATGTTTGGATTCAAAGTTGAGTTGCAGAGGATGCTAGAAGATGGGTAATGCACCACTGACTATCTTATGGTTCCTTCCTCTGGACTTTCTGTCTGGATTCCCATATCCTTAAACTCTCCTGAACCACTCACAAGGCAGAGAGCAAGCTTGACAAGCAAACCACTGTTGGAATTATATATTCACCTCTAGGGACTGGTTGGTCTCAAACAAGATGCTGGTCTCGAGACAGAGAGGATGTTAGTTCAAATCCCAACAGAACCAGTTGGGATATTTATTTATAATTTCTCTTTGTGACAACCACCCCTGGTCTCAGCAGCGAGGTTTAGCTTGAAACGCTAATTACTTATCAACGGAAAAAATATGAGTACCTCCAATGTCGGAGTTATCTGCCTGTGTGTCGAGTGACTCCTGTGCACATGGCTGCCAGGGAAAAATGGGTCAACATGGAAAATTTAGTTCCTAGATCTAGGGACATAGTTTAACTTACAACGATCGTAGTTTGTCTTACAGAGCAATCATAGTATGTCTTACAGAGCAATCATAGTTTGTCTTACAGAGCAATCATAGTTTGTTTTACAGAGCAATCATAGTTTGTCTTAACAAAACAATCATAGTTTGTCTTACAGAGCAATCATAGTTTGTCTTAACAAAACAATCATAGTTTGTCTTACAGAGCAATCATAGTTTGTCTTACAGAGCAATCATAGTTTGTCTTACAGAGCAATCATAGTTTGTCTTACAGAGCAATCATAGTTTGTCTTAACAAAACAATTATAGTTTGTCTTACAGAGCAATCATAGTTTGTCTTAACAAAACAATCATAGTTTGTCTTAACAAAACAATCATAGTTTGTCTTACAGAGCAATCATAGTTTGTCTTAACAAAACAATCATAGTTTGTCTTAACAAAACAATCATAGTTTGTCTTACAGAGCAATCATAGTTTGTCTTAACAAAACAATCATAGTTTGTCTTAACAAAACAATCATAGTTTGTCTTAACAAAACAATCATAGTTTGTCTTAACAAAACAATCATAGTTTGACTAATAGAGCAATCATAGTTTGACTAATAGAGCAATCATAGTTTGACTAATAGAGCAATCATAGTTTGACTAATAGAGCAATCATAGTTTGACTAATAGAGCAATCATAGTTTGACTAATAGAGCAATCATAGTTTGACTAATAGAGCAATCATAGTTTGACTAATAGAGCAATCATAGTTTGACTAATAGAGCAATCATAGTTTGACTAATAGAGCAATCATAGTTTGACTAATAGAGCAATCATAGTTTGACTAATAGAGCAATCACTTGTGGAGAGACTCACCTACTTCTTTTATAACATGTAGTATCCTCTGTAAAAAAAAATAAAATAAAAATGGTCATATTGCAGTATTACTGTGTAGAAAGACAACACAAGACCGACACTACCACCAAAGTCCTTCTACACAAAACAGATTTCACAAAGAGACATAAAAATTAAAAAATGAAGCGACTTACCTTAGAATATCTGATTCTGTCAATGATGAAGGTTTAAAACCACATCAGTTTTTTGGTGAATCCAGCAGGTAAAAGTTTCTACAGAACACATGAAAAAACTGAGGTGGACCTGGAGCGGCAGAAAGAGGGTAATCAGGTAAATACTTACGTCTATATGTTATTTTGTGGTTGAGTAGAAAGTCAGCTTTTACTCCCCTTTCATTTTTTTATTCAATGATTCCTCCCCATTTCATTTGCTTATCTAACGATTTCTCCCATTTCTTTTGCTTATCTAACGATTTCTCCCATTTCTTTTGCTTATCTAACGATTTCTCCAATTTATTTTGCTTATCTAATGATTTCTCCCATTTCTTTTGTTTATCTAATGTCTAATGATTTCTCCCATTTCCTTTCTTCATCTAACGATTTCTCCCATTCCCTTTCTTCATCTAATGATTTCTCCCATTTCCTGTCTTCATCTAACGATTTCTCCCATTCCCTTTCTTCATCTAATGATTTCTCCCATTTCCTTTCTTCATTTAATGATTTCTTCCATTTCATTTGCTTATATAACAATTTCTCCCATTTCCTTTCTTCATCTAATGATTTCTTCCATTTCATTTGCTTATATAACGATTTCTCCCATTTCCTTTCTTCATCTAATGATTTCTTCCATTTCATTTGCTTATATAACAATTTCTCCCATTTCCTTTCTTCATCTAATGATTTCTTCCATTTCATTTGCTTATATAACAATTTCTCCCATTTCCTTTCTTCATCTAATGATTTCTTCCATTTCATTTGCTTATATAACGATTTCTCCCATTTCCTTTCTTCATCTAATGATTTCTTCCATTTCATTTGCTTATATAACAATTTCTCCCATTTCCTTTCTTCATCTAATGATTTCTTCCATTTCATTTGCTTATATAACGATTTCTCCCATTTCCTTTCTTCATCTAATGATTTCTTCCATTTCATTTGCTTATATAACAATTTCTCCTATTTCCTTTCTTCATCTAATGATTACTCCCATTTCCTTTCTTCATCTAATGATTACTCCTATTTCCTTTCTTCATCTAATGATTTCTCCCATTTCCTTTCTTCATTTAATGATTTCTCCCATTTCCTTTCTTCATCTAATGATTTCTCTCATTTCCTTTCTTCATCTAACGATCTTTCTACTTTCCTTTCATCATTCAACAGTTTCTTCCTTTTGTTTTTTCATCTAATGATTTCTACCCTTCCCCTTTGTTCATCTAATGATTTCTCTCCTTTCCTTTGTTCATCTAACAGTTCCTTTCAATGTTCACTTAATGATTTCTTCCCTTCCTTGTTCACATAACAATTTCTTTCTTTCCTGTTCACATAACAATTCCTACCCTTTCTTGTTCACCTAATGATTCCTTCCTTTCCTTGTTCACCTAATGATTCCTTCCCTTCCTTGTTCACCTAATGATTCCTTCTTTTCCTTGTTCACCTAATGATTCCTTCCTTTCCTTGTTCACCTAATGATTCCTTCCCTTCCTTGTTCACCTAATGATTCCTTCCTTTCCTTGTTCACCTAATGATTCCTTCCTTTCCTTGTTCACCTAATGATTCCTTCCTTTCCTTGTTCACCCAATGATTCCTTCCCTTCCTTGTTCACCTAATGATTCCTTCCCTTCCTTGTTCGCCTAACAATTAATTCCCTTCCTTGTTCAGTGAATGACCCCTTCCCTTGTTCATCTAATGACCCTTCCCTTGTTCACCTAACAACTTCTTCCCTCTTAGTTTACCTAACAATTGCTTTCTTATCCTGTTTACCAACAATTACTGTCTTTTATTATTTGCCCAATAATTGCTGATTTGAATAAAATTATAAAAAATTGAAGAAATAATTCAAGTTGTTGATTTTATTTGTTTATCTAAACAGATTGAAGAAAGAGCAGCCATTACTGATGAGGAAGATGATGATGATGAGAAGATTGATCCTGTGATGAGGGAGTACATGGCCAGAGTTATGGAGCAGAAGGAGAAGGAGAAAGAGGTTGGTTTGTGAATGTGATAAATGTGTGGGGTTATTGTGATATGTGGTGAAAAATATGTGGAATCAATGTGATAAATATGTGGGGAATAAATATGATAAATATGTGGGGTTTTTGTGATATGTGAGTAATAAATGTGTGGAATTAATGTGATAAATATGTGGGGAATAAATGTGATAAATATGTGGGGTTATTGTGATATGTGAGGAATAAATGTGTGGAATTAATGTGATAAATATGTGGGGAATAAATGTGATAAATATGTGGGGTTATTGTGATATGTGAGGAATAAATGTGTGGAATTAATGTGATAAATATGTGTGGAATAAATGTGATAAATATGTGGGGTTATTGTGATATGTGGGGAATTAATGTGTGGAATAAATGTAATAAATATGTGGGGAATTAATGTGATAAATATGTGGGAATTAATGTGTGGAATAAATGTGATATGTGGGGAATAAATATATGAAATTAATGTGATAAATATGTGGGGAATAAATATATGAAATTAATGTGATAAATATGTGGAGAATAAATGAGTGGAATATATGTGGGGAATAAATGTTATAAATATATGGGGAATAAATGTGATAAATACGAGGGAATAAATGTGATAAATATTTGGGGAATAAATGTGATATGTGGGGAATAAATATGTGGAATAAATGTGATAAATATGTAGGGAATAAATGTGTGGAATAAATGTGATAAACATGTGTAATTAATGTGATAAACATTCAGAATAAATATGTGGAAAAGATGTGATAAAGGTTAATGGTAATGGTTAATGGTAATGGTGATAAACACATGGAGCAAAATGGAATAAACATGTGGGAGAAATGTGAAAAACCATGGAACAAATGTGATAAAAACATGAAACAAAATGTGATAAAGACATTGAATAAATGTGTTAGACATGTGGGAAAAAGATCTTGATAAACCATAAATAACAAAGACTTGGATAAAAATTGTGAAACGTAAACTACGGGTGAACAAAATAAAAGTGTTACGTAAACTAAAAACTATGGATCTTTTTCGTCTTCTTTCCTTCCTCATTTGCCTTTCAGCGTCGAGGGGAGATATAATTTGCAGTCTTTTGCTCTTCTGTCCACCTCTGCTGCTGTTATGTTTCCTAGTGCTTCTATTATTCCACTGATCCATCTTTTTTGTGGTCAACCCTTGGGTCTGGTGTTCTCGCAACGTTTATTGAAGGCTTGTTGTGTTGTGTTTTGATCTTTCTGCCTTGTAACGTGGCCAAACCATTTTATCTGTTGCTTCATTATATTTTCCATGGCAGGGGCTATTCCTAGCTTTTTTCTCAGTTCTTCATTTCTGATCTTATCTTTCAGACTGTTTCCTGTCAATCGTCTGACACATTTCATCTCAGTAGAGGTTATTGTTCTTGCATCTAGGGTTCTATAAAACTATGGATGAGTTAGCAAAAGCAGTGAGTAATAAATGATAAACTTTGTATGAATTTGGAATTACGTATACAAAAATTGATTATAAACTGCCAGCTTTGTATTAATTAAGTAGAAAATGTGAACAATTAACTAGAAACTTTGAATAAATTTGATAAAATCTCTGAGTAATGAGTAATAAACTATAAGTTGTGAAAATAGTTTGTAGAAATCCAGTAATTTTTGGTTCATTATTTTGCAAACCATGTTTGTTCTCTATCAACAGATGACCAAGAAGACTGTGGCCGCAGTATCTCAAGGACGACCATCGGTAAGACATGACTTGTGTTGCATTGTTTCCCTGGTTGGTTGTCATGGTTATCTCTTATGGGGAAATCATCATCATCATGTGCCATACCAGTTGGCGTATACAATGATGTCATTCTACAATTCTGTGCGCACAGTTTATCATATCTATTCTGTTATTGACTTTTTTCCATGCCATAACACCAAGCTATCTAGTATCTTCTCTTTTTGTCGTCCACAATCACTCTTTCCCTGTATTTTTCCCAGTTGTAACCAAGTATTCCAACTTTCCTCTTCTCATGATGTGCCTAAAAAATGTTGATTGTTTCTTTCTGCTGATTTTTAGGACCTCTCTTTTTGTGTTGGCCTCTTTGAGAATTTCCTCATTAGTCTTTTTAGTTGTCCAGGGAACTTTCAACATTTTTCTGAGAAATTCCATCTCTGTGGTGTCTAATTGTTTTTCATTTGTTTGTCTACTGTCCATGATTCACTTCACTGAGTCATAATTGGCGTTATACAGTACCAATGACCTCTGTTCTGGTCTGAGTTAGTCATAACTAGTCCTAACTTAGTCTTCTATATCAACAGACCCCACTTCTACAATACTAGGTCTTCTATATCAACAGACCCCACTACTACAATATTAGGTCTTCTATATCAATAAACCCCACTACTACAATACTAGGTCTTCTATATCAACAGACCCCACTACTACAATACTAGGTCTTCTATATCAACAGACCTGACTACTACAATATTAGGTCTTCTATATCAACAGACCCCACTACTACAATACTAGGTCTTCTATATCAACAGACCCCACTACTACAATATTAGGTCTTCTATATCAACAGACCCCACTACTACAATATTAGGTCTTCTATATCAACAGACCCCACTACTACAATACTAGATCTTCTATATCAACAGACCCCACTACTACAATACTAGGTCTTCTATATCAATAAACTCCATTACTACAATATTAGGTCTTCTATATCAACAGACCCCACTACTGAGGGTGCTACAACATTAGCCAATCATTTCATCTATACAGACAGATCCATAACACAAGAAAGGAGTGTGTGGACATTTACAGCTCGGCAGGCATAAAAGTCAAAGAAGACAGTGGTGCATATGTTATGATCACAAGTAGCATAACGATGCAGGTGATGGCAGTGACTAGGGCATTCATCTGGTTAGAGTCACAAGACTACACCCATGCCTCCGTATTAAGTGATTCGATGAGCATGATTAAAAAAAAGTGGAGGCAGGCTCTGTACGCAGGCAATGGGTAGAGTCATTGCAGTGGTAAAAAATATGCAAGGTCACCTTTGTCTACATCCCTGGACATGCGGTATAATAGTATACTGCCAGGAGGGCATATATTGAGTGTATTCAGGGCAGTCAGGGAAGCGTGAGAGTAGCTATGTTAGAAATAGGTTCATAAATAGGTTCAAGGGCAAAGGTTCAAGACAGAAGGAATCTGGAAGGTTCTAGAAGGAGTGACGTATTGTGTACGCACATTTTGTGATAAAGGAGGATAGAAGAGCGTAGATGATTGGTTACGAAGGAGCCTGGGATTGTAAGTAGCGGGAGGTATAAATAGCTAGGACAAGAGAAATCTCTCTCTCTCTCTCTCTCTGGTTGATAACGGCGGTTAGAATTCGACATAGGCAGGTAGAACTGCGGCCGCCAAGTTCAGTTATTTTAGTCAAGCACAAGTGTCGACTTTGACAACACAGACTATTCTATGCCAGCAGAGACTATTTTAGTCAAGCACAAGTGTCGACTTTGACAACACAGACTATTCTATACCAGCAGAGACTATTTTAGTTAAGCACAAGTGTCGACTTTGACAACACAGACTATTCTATACCAGCAGAGACTATTTTAGTCAAGCACAAGTGTCGACTTTGACAACACAGACTATTCTATACCAGCAGAGACTATTTTAGTCAAGCACAAGTGTCGACTTTGACAACACAGACTATTCTATACCAGCAGAGACTATTTTAGTCAAGCACAAGTGTCGACTTTGACAACACAGACTATTCTATACCAGCAGAGACTATTTTAGTCAAGCACAAGTGTCGACTTTGACAACACAGACTATTCTATACCAGCAGAGACTATTTTAGTCAAGCACAAGTGTCGACTTTGACAACACAGACTATTCTATACCAGCAGAGACTATTTTAGTCAAGCACAAGTGTCGACTTTGACAACACAGACTATTCTATACCAGCAGAGACTATTTTAGTCAAGCACAAGTGTCGACTTTGACAACACAGACTATTCTATACCAGCAGAGACTATTTTAGTCAAGCACAAGTGTCGACTTTGACAACACAGACTATTCTATACCAGCAGAGACTATTTTAGTCAAGCACAAGTGTCGACTTTGACAACACAGACTATTCTATGCCAGCAGAGACTATTTTAGTCAAGCACAAGTGTCGACTTTGACAACACAGACTATTCTATGCCAGCAGAGACTATTTTAGTCAAGCACAAGTGTCGACTTTGACAACACAGACTATTCTATGCCAGCAGAGACTATTTTAGTCAAGCACAAGTGTCGACTTTGACAACACAGACTATTCTATACCAGCAGAGACTATTTTAGTCAAGCACAAGTGTCGGACTTTGACAACACAGACTGTTCTATGCCAGCAGAGACTATTTTAGTCAAGCACAAGTGTCGACTTTGACAACACAGACTGTTCTATGCCAGCAGAGACTATTTTAGTCAAGCACAAGTGTCGACATTGACAACACAGACTATTCTATACCAGCAGAGACTATTTTAGTCAAGCACAAGTGTCGGACTTTGACAACACAGACTATTCTATACCAGCAGAGACTATTTTAGTCAAGCACAAGTGTCGGACTTTGACAACACAGACTATTCTATGCCAGCAGAAACTATTTTAGTCAAGCACAAGTGTCGACTTTGACAACACAGACTATTCTATACCAGCAGAGACTATTTTAGTCAAGCACAAGTGTCGACTTTGACAACACAGACTATTCTATACCAGCAGAGACTATTTTAGTCAAGCACAAGTGTCGACTTTGACAACACAGACTATTCTATACCAGCAGAGACTATTTTAGTCAAGCACAAGTGTCGACTTTGACAACACAGACTATTCTATACCAGCAGAGACTATTTTAGTCAAGCACAAGTGTCGACTTTGACAACACAGACTATTCTATGCCAGCAGAGACTATTTTAGTCAAGCACAAGTGTCGACTTTGACAACACAGACTATTCTATACCAGCAGAGACTATTTTAGTCAAGCACAAGTGTCGACTTTGACAACACAGACTATTCTATACCAGCAGAGACTATTTTAGTCAAGCACAAGTGTCGACTTTGACAACACAGACTATTCTAAACCAGCAGAGACTATTTTAGTCAAGCACAAGTGTCGACTTTGACAACACAGACTATTCTATGCCAGCAGAGACTATTTTAGTCAAGCACAAGTGTCGACTTTGACAACACAGACTATTCTATACCAGCAGAGACTATTTTAGTCAAGCACAAGTGTCGACTTTGACAACACAGACTATTCTATACCAGCAGAGACTATTTTAGTCAAGCACAAGTGTCGACTTTGACAACACAGACTATTCTATGCCAGCAGAGACTATTTTAGTCAAGCACAAATGTCGACTTTGACAACACAGACTATTCTATGCCAGCAGAGACTATTTTAGTCAAGCACAAGTGTCGACTTTGACAACACAGACTATTCTATGCCAGCAGAGACTATTTTAGTCAAGCACAAGTGTCGGACTTTGACAACACAGACTATTCTATACCAGCAGAGACTATTTTAGTCAAGCACAAGTGTCGACTTTGACAACACAGACTATTCTATACCAGCAGAGACTATTTTAGTCAAGCACAAGTGTCGACTTTGACAACACAGACTATTCTATGCCAGCAGAGATTATTTTAGTCAAGCACAAGTGTCGACTTTGACAACACAGACTATTCTATACCAGCAGAGACTATTTTAGTCAAGCACAAGTGTCGACTTTGACAACACAGACTATTCTATACCAGCAGAGATTATTTTAGTCAAGCACAAGTATCGACTTTGACAACACAGACTATTCTATACCAGCAGAGACTATTTTAGTTAAGCACAAGTGTCGACTTTGACAACACAGACTGTTCTATACCAGCAGAGACTATTTTAGTCAAGCACAAGTGTCGGACTTTGACAACACAGACTATTCTATGCCAGCAGAGACTATTTTAGTCAAGCACAAGTGTCGGACTTTGACAACACAGACTATTCTATGCCAGCAGAGACTATTTTAGTCAAGCACAAGTGTCGACTTTGACAACACAGACTGTTCTATGCCATCAGAGACTATTTTAGTCAAGCACAAGTGTTGGACTTTGACAACACAGACTGTTCTATGCCATCAGAGACTATTTAAGTTAAGCACAAGTGTCGGACTTTGACAACACAGACTGTTCTATGCCATCAGAGACTATTTTAGTCAAGCACAAGTGTCGGACTTTGACAACACAGACTGTTCTATACCAGCAGAGACTATTTTAGTCAAGCACAAGTGTCGGACTTTGACAACACAGACTGTTCTATACCAGCAGAGACTATTTTAGTCAAGCACAAGTGTTGGACTTTGACAACACAGACTATTCTATGCCAGCAGAGACTATTTTAGTCAAGCACAAGTGTCGGACAACACAGACTGTTCTATGCCAGCAGAGACTATTTTAGTCAAGCACAAGTGTCGGACAACACAGACTGTTCTATGCCAGCAGAGACTATTTTAGTCAAGCACAAGTGTCGACTTTGACAACACAGACTGTTCTATGCCAGCAGAGACTATTTAGTCAAGCACAAGTGTCGGACAACACAGACTGTTCTATGCCAGCAGAGACTATTTTAGAACCAGAGCAACAACGGAGAAGTCCAAGTTCAGTTTTATATTGTCAGAGTCCATGTGAAGTAACTGAAGCTATGGCAAGTTTTATAATAGTTTTACGTCCGATTGAAGTGATAGAAGCCATAGAGGGAATCTTCCTAATGAAGGTTAGGGTCCAGGTTGCAACGTACCAGTCTTCCAGGAGTATAGACATAAAATACAGACTGTCTATGATGTATTCAAGTATTGTTGACAAGAGTGATGTAAATAAAGTAGCCTTGGAGTGAATGATATCAATAACGGCCACGGTTCATGTAACTAATTGATGGCCTTTCATAAGTGGAGATAAGGTGAGGATTATATCTATATCTTGTACAGCCATTGTCGAACCAGAGTGATGTAAATAAAGTTGCTAGGCAGTTTTACGACGAATGTGTTGTTGATTCCACTTAATTAAGAAAGACCATCGCGGCATTTTGCCCACTACAGCAGGAGTATGAGAAAATGAAAGAGCGGACAGGTTGACTAGCTGCGCTGTTGTTGAAGATGGTCAACCAATGTATCTGGCAGATATCATCAATACCTTCCGAGATGTGGGAAAGGCACAGGACTTTGACAACCATGAGTCCACGTCACTCCTCGGATGAAAGACATGAGAGTTAAGATAGGCACAGCCAGAAATGAGAAACTTAGTGGGCGTATAAGAAGACTTATCAACCAGCACATAACTGGAGTTGTCAGTCACTGGGCACTGCGGAACTTGATGAGGAGGGGATCTGAGCACCCATTGGTGTGTTCGGAGTGCAATAATGATAACCCGCAAATAACTCAATAACTCAATAATAGCCAATCTCTTTTAACTTGTGTGTGCGTCTCTTTTTTAAATTTTAGACCTATCGTGTTTTTCAGGACAGGACTCCAGCCCATTCTGAGTCAGAGGACTTATCGGTGGCAGAAGAAATTCGGAGGTCAGTTGTCATTGTTATCAAACATTCTTTTGTACAAGGAGATAAATAGCTCACCTAGTTAAACTTTTATGTAGCACTTTAGTTCTACATCTGTGATAAGATTTGTACTTGATGTTGTTTTGAATCAGTGACATTCTCTGTTACTTGTTAAGTGAGTGGTTCAAATTTGTGACACCACACACAAATGACAATTTTTTGGTTCTATTTTGTATTTTTTTATTTTGTTCATGTTTTAAAAACGTTAGTGACTTTAAAAAAAAAAATAGATAGTCCAAATGGAGAAGGAATTGTCCAGATTATGGTTCAGATGGAGTAAGATAGTCCAAATGGAGAAGGAATAGTCCAGATTATGGTTCAGATGGAGTAAGTAGTCCATATGAAGAGGGAATGGTCCACATTATGGTTCAAATGGAATAGATAGTCCAAATGAACAAGGAATGGTCTGGATCAAACTCAGCTTCCAACTATGGGTACCCGTGGTGCTAGCCTATCGGCTCTCTCATTGACTGTCTGTGGTTTCTATTCTACCGCAGGCTAATCTGTGGTTTCTATTATACCGCAGGCTAATCTGTGGTTTCTATTCTACCGCAGGCTAATCTGTGGTTTCTATTCTACCGCAGGCTAATCTGTGGTTTCTATTCTACCGCAGGCTAATCTGTGGTTTCTATTCTACCGCAGGCTAATCTGTGGTTTCTATTCTACCGCAGGCTAATCTGTGGTTTCTATTCTACCGCAGGCTAATCTGTGGTTTCTATTCTACCGCAGGCTAATCTGTGGTTTCTATTCTACCGCAGGCTAATCTGTGGTTTCTATTCTACCGCAGGCTAATCTGTGGTTTCTATTCTACCGCAGGCTAATCTGTGGTTTCTATTCTACCGCAGGCTAATCTGTGGTTTCTATTCTACCGCAGGCTAATCTGTGGTTTCTATTCTACCGCAGGCTAATCTGTGGTTTCTATTCTACCGCAGGCTAATCTGTGGTTTCTATTCTACCGCAGGCTAATCTGTGGTTTCTATTCTACCGCAGGCTAATCTGTGGTTTCTATTCTACCGCAGGCTAATCTGTGGTTTCTATTCTACCGCAGGCTAATCTGTGGTTTCTATTCTACCGCAGGCTAATCTGTGGTTTCTATTCTACCGCAGGCTAATCTGTGGTTTCCTTATGACTTTATTCCCAGATCTCCTCTTGATGTTCGTTAGTGAGATTCTATATTTAGCTATCTCGAATAACGGTGAAAGCAGGAGGTTCTGTGTGCACTCAGTAAACATTAAAGAACCCATAACAGTTTCAAGTCACCAAGTCTAGGTTTGGTATGACTTGCTGTCCTGGCATCAATTGCTAAGAAATAATCGACTAAATATTCTTTCCCTCTCCTTCAATTTTTAATGTCTACACCAGTGCTATGTATCTTGTTCATCTGAGCTAAAACTATCTTTAGTGCTTCCACTATTTTGGGACTGTGGTGGATATTACAATGGGGCCGTCGGTTGCTGCACACAGGGGCCGTCAGTTGCTGCACTGGGACCATCAGTTGCTACACAGTGGGGCCGTCAGTTGCTACACACTGGGACCGTTGGTTGTTACACACTGGGGCCGTCAGTTGCTGCACACTGGGACCATCAGTTGCTGCACACTGGGGCCGTCGGTTGCTACACACTGGGGCCATCAGTTGCTACACACTGGGGCCGTCAGTTGCTACACACTGGGGCCATCAGTTGCTGCACACTGGGGCCATCAGTTGCTGCACACTGGGGCCATCAGTTGCTACACACTGGGGCCATCAGTTGCTACACACTGGGGCCATCAGTTGCTACACATTGGGGCCATCAGTTGCTACACACTGGGGCCATCAGTTGCTACACACTGGGGCCATCAGTTGCTACACACTGGGGCCATCAGTTGCTACACACTGGGGCCATCAGTTGCTACACACTGGGGCCATCAGTTGCTACACATTGCGGCCGTCAGTTGCTACACACTGGGGCCATCAGTTGCTACACACTGGGGCCATCGGTTGCTACACACTGGGACCATCAGTTGCTACACACTGGGGCCGTCGGTTAATACACACTGGGGCCGTCGGTTGCTACACACTGGGGCCATCAGTTGCTACACACTGGGGCCGTCGGTTGCTACACACTGGGGCCGTCGGTTGCTACACACTGGGGCCGTCGGTTGCTACACACTGGGGCCGTCGGTTGCTACACACTGGGGCCGTCGGTTGCTACACACTGGGGCCGTCGGTTGCTACACACTGGGGCCGTCGGTTGCTACACACTGGTTAAGGACTAGGGATCTGGACATTTTAGAGTTTCCTGAGGAGCAATTTAAGATGATCTATCGATTAAACTAACACAAACTTCCAGAAACTTCTACCATGTGTTTTCAGGGCCTCATTATGAGGGAAGTAAAGAATCGTGAGACCGTGACCTTCCAGGCATGTCGTAAGAGGCGACTAAGGAGTTTGACTGATGGCTTAACAAGCTAGTCATTGTAAAAAGTATTGTTATGTAAACAGAGCCATAGATTTAAATGCATTGATCTCTGCAATATGTGTAATTTTGGCTCACAAGGTTTCTGTTTTTGAGACTGTGGTTCTGCCCTGTGTGCCGTCTTCGACTCAAAAGGAAAAGAGGAAAGAAGATAGAAACTTCCAGAGTAAAATTGTCCAAGTGGAGAAGTCTGACATCTGCAAGGGTAAAGTTTGAGCGTCTTTGAAAGTTGGCACAGTGATCAGTGATGTTGTGAAACGTGACAGCCTGTGGGGATGAACTAGGCATGTGCACCTATCAGTGTACACAGACTTTGTCATTTACTAAGGCAACTGAGCACCTATAGGTCTGCTCAGAGTGCTGTGGTATCAACTCGAGAAACAATTGATGATAGTAACCCACTTATCACCATCATCAATGAGTGCCGTCTCCGCATCGAAGGTTGGCTACCATGAAGCATCGAATCTTTCCGCTTGTGTCTCTTGCTTTGATCGTGCAGATTGTCATAGGTTGACTTGTCATACTTTTGATGTTACTCATCCATGTTAGTCTTGGTCTGCCTCTGACTCTTTTACCTTGTATTTTCCCTTCCAAGATTACTTTTAGTAGGTTGCTGTGTCTTTTGACATGCCTCAAAAATCTCATTTGCATTGTTTGAATTGTGTTTAGTAGTTCTCTTTTCATTTTTAGTTGTTTTAAGACTTCGTCATTTGTTTTTTTTTTTCATTCCATCCAATTCTACCTATTCCTCTATATATCCACATTTCTAAGGCTTCAATTTTCTGTTCTGTTTTCTTGTCTAATGTCCCATGTTTCTGCACCATATAGGAATGTTGAGAAGATGTAACATTTTGCTATTCTTAGTTTTAGTCCTGGTGTTATTTGTTTTGATGTTTGCATATTTTTCATGACCGCTTATGGAAGTTTTAACTCTTTCCTTACGGAAACTTTTTATCAATGCAACGGAAGAGATTTCAGAGACAAAATTGTTCATGGTTCTAAGAATCAATCTACATATTTATATTTATCTAACATATAACATATTATATATGAATGTTTAGATAATTGTACAAAGTATTAGATTTCACCAATACCAAGATGATTCAAGACATGTAAAAAAATATGGTTTGATGACTTTCACACTAATCAAATTGAGCGTGACACTATCCGGCGAAACGTACGCTGTTTTGATCCTGCTTCGATATCCCGCTTGTTTACGATGAATGATGATATCGTATGACAGGGAACGGTTGGCTGTGTTCACTTTCTGCGCGGTTTCGCCTTATGTCTTTTGGCGTGTGCTGAGACTGCTACGATGGGGACTACAGTTACCTTTCTTTGTTTGGGAGATGAGTTAGTAATTCGGATGATTCCACTGGCACGGGCGGTTGAGCAATTATGGATTTTAATTCGTTTGCTGTGAAACCGAGGTCTTCCATAACCAATAACCAATAACGTACACTGCTGAAATTGGCATGGTACACAGTGCGGCGAAACGTACAGAAAGAGTCAAAGATATATTTAGCTGTTCTGTATTAGTGAATTGAACTAGAACTAAATATTTTTTTTTCTTGTCTTCAACAGTGACCAGGGCTATGATGATGATTCATGGTAGTCATTTACAACACTAAACGATGCTCATACAAGCTTTGACATACATATGTTATGTATTATTCTAATTTTTTTGACATATGTGGCAAGGCAACAGTTCCGTCCAATAATTAACTCCTTCTATATGTAATGAGTGAATGTAGTATCATTTGTACGGGTGTGATAAGTTCAGAATATGTTTGATTCATATTAGCAATGATTTTAGATTATGTAAGATGTTTAATTGATCACAGGAATCTTTGTCTTAACTTACTTTACTCTTATCTTAATTTGCCATAACTTACCTTATCTAACATTCCTCTTCTTTAACTTATCTTATCTTACCTTGCTCTTCCTTAACTTACCTTATCTTACCTTACTTTTACTTTAACCTAATTTAATTTACCATATCTTACCTTACCTTTACTTATATTACTCTTACCTTATCCTACCTTAACTTACTTTATTTTACCTTACTCTTTCCTTACCTTGCTCTTAACTTACCTTATCTTACCTTTACACTTTCATCAATTTACCTTATGTTACCTTTCTTTTTTCTTAACTTACCTTGTCTTACCTTACTTTTACTTTAACCTACCTTACCTTACTCTTACCTCAACTTACCTTATCTTACCTATCTTATCCTATTCAAAAACAAAAGTATTGTAAAGGAACTAAAAATCAATTTCAACTGGCAAGTGCGGAACTCAATCACGCAGCAACAAAAAGTCACATATTTGGACAACATAAAACATCACATTAGTCTTGAAAGATCAAGTTTGAAGGGTATTGTACTTCAAAAATGGAGAAAGGGATGACTTAAAAATGATGGATATTAGACGCTAAAGGCATAGTTATTGTTTAACAATTTCTATTATTTTAATTTTCTACATCAGATCGCTCCGTCACTTTTGTATGTTCTGGCTGAACTCCATTGTTTTCATTTTTTTTTTTTAACTGCATCAATTCCAAAGTGCTGCTTTGCCAAAGATTTGTCAGAAATATTGAAATAATTGCATTTTTGTCCCAGTTACACAGCCTTTTTTAATTAGTCAATTTTGCGACAGTTTCATAAAAGCGTGATTTAAAATGGAGTATCATATTCTAAGGTGAAAACAAAATATGGGCAGCAAAAAAAAAATATAAAAATATGCACCAAAATAAGGCTGTTTGATGATACAAACATAATCAGTCCTGTTGACTGACTCAGACGAGTGTTGAATGATACAGCCATTTGGCGGTCATGGTGGTCTAGAGGTAAAATGTTCACTTCTGGACAAGAATGCGATAGGTTCTATAGCTGGTGGGAATTTTCAAAAAATGTAATCTGTGGTTTTTGTGTGGCTTTACCCTCCAACACACAGTCTCTGGGTAATAAGATCTGATGTCTAGCCCTCTCTGGGTAGTGAGATCTGATGTGTAGCCCTCTCTGGGTAGTGAGATCTAATGTCTAGCCCTCTCTGGGTAGTGAGATCTGATGTGTAACCCTATCTGGGTAGTGAGATCTGGTGTCTAGCCATCTCTGGGTAGTGAGATCTGATGTGTAACCCTATCTGGGTAGTGAGATCTAATGTCTAGCCCTCTCTGGGTAGTGAGATCTGATGTGTAGCCCTCTCTGAGTAGTGAGATCTAATGTCTAGCCCTCTCTGGGTTGTGAGATCTGATGTGTAGCCCTCTCTGGGTAGTGAGATCTGATGTGTAGCCCTGTCTGGGTAGTGAGATCTGATGTCTAGCCACCTCTGGGTAGTGAGATCTGATGTGTAGCCCTCTCTGAGTAGTGAGATCTGATGTGTAGCCCTCTCTGGGTAGTGAGATCTGATGTCTAGCCCTCTCTGGGTAATGAGATCTGATGTCTAGCCCTCTCAGATAATGGCCAAAATAAACAAGACTCCCGTGTGAACTCTGAACATGTTAAAAAACCCTTAGCGGTTAAAAATTGATAATTAGTCAAAAATGGCAAAATTGATGAGAACAAAATATATCCAAATTGTCAACATTTTCAACGATAAAAAAAATTTAAGGACCTCTGTCTGAACTCAGAGAATATCTGCCTACATGGTTGGGCAACCTGAGCACATGTTTGCCGGTATGAAATGTAGGCAAAAGTAAAATGTACGCAAACTTCAATCCCTCTGAACTTTGTTAGAGATACGAAACTGACGTATGTTAAAAAAACATACAACTAAAGGATAGAAGTATTCATAAATTACTGTCTGAGGACAGTTTTGTACATAAGATGGTTCGATAAGGTCAGAAGTGGAGATATCTGGAAGAGGGCAGGACAAGGACCAATTGTGTCATAGATTGAGTAGAAAATGAAGATGAATTATTTACACAAACCTGATAAGGGAACCTGATACCAGCATAACAAGACAGGCGCTGTCATGGAACCCACAGGGAAAGAGAAAACAAGAAAGGTTTAGGAATACATGGAGAAAAGTCATGGAAATCATCAAGACTGGCTTAGAGTGGAGAGAAGTAGAGGAAATGCCCAAGAGTAGGGATGGATGGAGAGACCTTGTCTATTGTTTAGATGAGAGAAGTAGAGGAAATGTCCAAGAATAGGGATGGATGGGGAGACCTTGTCTATTGTTTAGATGAGAGAAGTAGAGGAAATGTCCAAGAATAGGGATGGATGGGGAGACCTTGTCTATTGTTTAGATGAGAGAAGTAGAGGAAATGTCCAAGAATGTCCAAGAATAGGGATGGATGGGGAGACCTTGTCTATTGTTTAGATGAGAGAAGTAGAGAAAATGTCCAAGAATAGGGATGGATGGGGAGACCTTGTCTATTGTTTAGATGAGAGAAGTAGAGGAAATGTCCAAGAGTAGAGATGTATGGAGAGACCTTGTCTATTGTTCAGATGAGAGAAGTAGAGGAAATGTCCAAGATTAGAGATGTATGGAGAGATCTTGTCTATTGTTTAGATGAGAGAAGTAGAGGAAATGTCCAAGAATAGGGATGGATGGGGAGACCTTGTCTATTGTTTAGATGAGAGCAGTAGAGGAAATGCCCAAGAGTAGAGATGTATGGAGAGACCTTGTCTATTGTTTAGATGAGAGAAGTAGATGAAATGTCCAAGAATAGGGATGGATGGGGAGACCTTGTCTATTGTTTAGATGAGAGAAGTAGATGAAATGTCCAAGAGTAGAGATGGATGGAGAGATCTTGTCTATTGTTTAGATGAGAGAAGTAGAGAAAATGTCCAAGAATAGGGATGGATGGGGAGACCTTGTCTATTGTTTAGATGAGAGAAGTAGAGCAAATGCCCAAGATTAGAGATGGATGAGGAGACCTTGTCTGTGGCTTAGATGAGAGAAGTAGAGAAAATGTCCAAGAATAGGGATGGATGGGGAGACCTTGTCTGTGGCTCGTGCTCCAAAAAAAGTCTGAAAGCTTTGATTGACTGACTGTATATTTAATAAATTGTAGCACAGAAAGAGCAAAAATAGTCATAATGATGTACGTACAAATAGTAGATTTATGAGATAATATTATTGCATTACATGTTACTGTTGTAACATATGTGCTCTTATATGTATGTTGTCATATGATAGTGCCTACCTTTTTAACATATTTTGTAACATTTCACACGTTTTTTATATTTCAAGGTCTTGGAATGTAATTATTTCTTCCTATTTTTCTTCTCTCTTTTCTTTTCTTTCACTTCTTATTTCTCTTATTCCTCTTTGCCCACCTGGTGACTACTCCTCTTTCTCATCTTCTCTTAATGGGACATTAAGAAGGTGTGGATGCGTTGAGTCACTAGTCAACACCAAATAATGCCAGTTATCTTTTCACCCGACACAAACATCTTCGATTAGACATTTTTGAGTGCCAGTTTGGCCTTCCCTCTTCTTTCCCAGATTGTTTGGCCAGACTTTTTAGCATGTTTGAAGAGTTAGATCTGAATGGTGGAGTAGGGTGAGGTCAGCTCCGTTGTTTGATGATCCCAATGCATGCAGTCAGCTATGAGTCACTGGCCAGTCATAGCCCAGATGATGGTGAACATTTTGGCCTGTCTTGTAATTATTTCAATGGGAGCCGCGATAGCTCAGTAGTTAGTGAACTGGACTATAAAGGACAAGAGGTAGGAGTCGATCCCAACCGACGGCTTCTGATTCACCCAGCCTTTAATGGGTACCAGATTTTTTCTGGGAAAGTAAAATGGCAAGGGCGTAATACCAACCACATTACCCCAAAAATCATGTGTCGTAGGTCTGTAAAATTTATGGTCACTAACACCATATTCCCTATACGTCACTTGGCGTGACGGGAGCACTTTACTATTTTGTAATTATTTCAGATTTTTTTTTTTAATCTTCTTTGGATTCAGTGAAACATTTTTGGGAATAATTTCAAATATAAAAACAAATATTTAATTGTGTTGTTGTCATTTTCTAATATTTGATTCAGGGGAGGGGATTGGTTGGTCTCGTGGCAAGAGCCGGTCTCAAGACCGAGAGGTTGTGAGTTCAAATCTCAGCTGCAGCAGTTGGGATTTTTATTTGTGATTTCTCTCTGCGGTAACCACCCCTGGTCTCAGCAGCGAGGCCGAGCTTGAAATGTCAATTAATCATCGAGGGGGAAAAATATGAGTACCTCAAAAGATGGAGTTATCTGCCTGTGTGGAGACGGATCCCTGTGCACACGGGTGCCAGGAAAATACAAATTAACTCAGAAATTTCATTTCCTAGTCTACATGGACTTTGCCAGAGGTGAAAGCTGGCGAGCACACAAATTAAAAAATTCAGCGTATTTGTTGTTTAGTCAAATATTTGTCACTGTCTATTGTTTGAAAATTTAATTCAGAATTTTTGTATTTTTTTTATCAAATTCAATATTTTTTTTTAATTTAACCCAAATTTAGTGCTTCTCGCTCTCTCTCTCTCTCTCTCTCTCTCTCTATATATATATATAGAGAGGACCTGGACTTTGCTGATGACATAGTTCTCATCAGCAATCAGATAAAAACGATGCAGGAAAACACAAATGAACTATCATCAATAGCCAGCAAAATTGGGCTTGAGGTCAATCATGAAAAGACTAAAGTCATGAAAAGTTTAATTCCAACAAGTGACAAAATATACATGGAAAACAAACCAGTAGAAGAGATCGATCACTTCATCTATCTTGGAAGTCACATTGATCGAGAAGGGATACGAGCAAAGAAATTAGAATCAGACTGGCTAAAGCAGCAATGTCTTTCAGAAGCCTTGAAAAGTTGTGGAAATCAAAACTCATTAGCACAAACACAAAACTTAGGCTATTCAAATCAAATGTACTATCAACCCTTACGTATGCGTGTGAAAGCTGGAAAACAACAAGAGATATAGAAACAAAGTTGAACGCATTCGAAAATAAATGTCTAAGGAAAATACTTGGTATAGAATGGAACGAATTCAAAACAAACGAGGAAATTAGAGAAATCGCCAATCAACCACTAATATCTTCAGTAATAAAGAAAAGACGATGGTCATACGTTGGACATGTGATGAGAAGAGATAATAATCGAATAGCAAAGCAAGCCCTCATATGGGAAACAACAGGTAAAAGAAAAAGAGGAAGACCCAGGGAGACACTGAGAAGAACATTGATGAGAGAGGCAAGAGCAGCAGGAATCGGCTCCCTCAATGAGATAGAACTGCTTGCACAGAACAGAGACAGATGGCGAGATTTGATAAAATATCTTTAAAAGAAAACTGCTAGAACAAAAATTCATATAGGAGAAGGTGTATCTTGGTCTACGCCCTATGGGCCGGTTACGGCTCGAAAGGTCAATAGATAGATAGATATATATATATATATAAATTTTATTATTTAATTGTTACATCTAGATTTACATAATCAAAATGCTGGACTGGATTTGATTTGAGCTTTCAAATGTTACACCATGTACATCATGTTTCTATGGTTGGCCATACCTTCAACTAGAATAAATCAATATTTCAAATTTCTGATTAAATTTTTGTTACATTTTTTGGCATGCCATAACCGTGGTATGACTGTTTTTGTTACATTTTTTTGGCATGCCATAACCGTGGTATGACTGTTTCTGTTACCATATTTTGGCATGCCATAACTGTGGTATGACTGTTTTTGTTACATATTTTGGCATGCCATAACCGTGGTATGACTGTTTTTGTTACATATTTTGGCATGCCATAACCATGGTATGACTGTTTCTGTTTCCATATTTTGGCATGCCATAACTGTGGTATGACTGTTTTTGTTGCATATTTTGGCATGCCATAACCGTGGTATGACTGTTTTTGTTACATATTTGGCATGCCATAACTGTTATGATTATAGTAACAAGATAATGAACCATAATTTAGTTTAAGAATTGTTGAGAATGAGCAAGCAAGAAGATCTTTGGTGGCAACAGAAATATAGCTCTGTAGAACAATATTAAGAATACCATGGATAACTAAAAGCAAGTGATGAGGCCTGTGCACCACTAGAACTTTTAAAGCTCTTTAGAAAAACTGAAGTCTTCCTTCTTTGGTTATGTCACCAGAAAAAGGAAAACTTGAGTGTATTGTAGCAAAAGGAAAACTTGAGTGTATTGTAGCAAAAGTAAAACTTGAGTGTATTGTAGCAAAAGGAAAACTTGAGTGTATTGTAGCAAAAGGAAAACTTGAGTGTATTGTAGCAAAAGGAAAGCTTGGGTGTATTGTAGCAAAAGGAAAACTTGAGTGTATTGTAGCAAAAGGAAAACTTGAGTGTATTGTAGCAAAATGAAAGCTTGGGTGTATTGTAGCAAAAGGAAAACTTGAGTGTATTGTAGCAAAAGGAAAACTTGAGCGTATTGTAGCAAAAGGTAAACTTGGGCGTATTGTAGCAAAAGGTAAACTTGGGCGTATTGTAGCAAAAGGAAAGCTTGGGCGTATTGTAGCAAAAGGAAAGCTTGGGCGTATTGTAGCAAAAGGAAAACTTGAGGGTATTGTAGCAAAAGGAAAACTTGAGTGTATTGTAGCAAAAGGAAAACTTGAGTGTAATGTAGCAAAAGGAAAACTTGAGTGTATTGTAACAAAAGGAAAACTTGAGCGTATTGTAGCAAAAGGAAAGCTTGGGCGTATTGTAGCAAAAGGAAAACTTGAGGGTATTGTAGCAAAAGGAAAACTTGAGCGTATTGTAGCAAAAGGAAAACTTGAGGGTATTGTAGCAAAAGGAAAACTTGAGTGTATTGTAGCAAAAGGAAAACTTGAGTGTATTGTAGCAAAAGGAAAACTTGAGTGTATTGTAGCAAAAGGAAAACTTGAGTGTATTGTAACAAAAGGAAAAATGGAAGGAAGAAAACCAGAAGACAATATACTCAGTACTGGGCTACTTAACAGTCTGTTGCGGAAAGAGATCTTCTTCAGTGATCATTTATTGCTATGCATTTGGACGTTTAGACCAGCTTGGGTCACAAACAAGACAGTGCATTTGAAGTTATCACCAGTTTCCCCTGCAGGGTTGTTTCTGTGAGCGATATTGTGTTCTTCGGGTGTTGAGAATGCTGCAGTCCTGTAGGATATGTACTGGAGTTTGTCTGGATGCTCCTGTGTTGAGAGTGCTGCAGTCCTGTAGGATATGTTCTAGAGTTTGTCTGGATGCTCCTGTGTTGAGAGTGCTACAGTCCTGTAGGATATGTACTGGAGTTTGTCTGGATGCTCCTGTGTTGAGAGTGCTGCAGTCCTGTAGGATATGTTCTGGAGTTTGTCTGGATGCTCCTGTGTTGAGAGTGCTGCAGTCCTGTAAGATATGTTCTGGAGTTTGTCTGGATGCTCCTGTGTTGAGAATGCTGCAGTCCTGTAGGATATGTTCTGGAGTTTGTCTGGATGCTCCTGTGTTGAGAGTTCTACAGTCCTGTAGGATATGTTCTGGAGTTTGTCTGGATGCTCCTGTGTTGAGAATGCTGCAGTCCTGTAGGATATGTTCTGGAGTTTGTCTGGATGCTCCTGTGTTGAGAATGCTGCAGTCCTGTAGGATATGTTCTGGAGTTTGTCTGGATGCTCCTGTGTTGAGAGTGCTACAGTCTTGTAGGATATGTTCTGGAGTTTGTCTGGATGCTCCTGTGTTGAGAGTGCTGCAGTCTTGTAGGATATGTTCTGGAGTTTGTCTGGATGCTCCTGTGTTGAGAGTGCTGCAGTCCTGTAGGATATGTTCTGGAGTTTGTCTGGATGCTCCTGTGTTGAGAGTGCTGCAGTCCTGTAGGATATGTTCTGGAGTTTGTCTGGATGCTCCTGTGTTGAGAATGCTGCAGTCCTGTAGGATATGTTCTGGGCTTTGTCTGGATGCTCCTGTGTTGAGAGTGCTGCAGTCCTGTAGGATATGTTCTGGAGTTTGTCTGGATGCTCCTGTGTTGAGAATGCTGCAGTCCTGTAGGATATGTTCTGGAGTTTGTCTGGATGCTCCTGTGTTGAGAATGCTGCAGTCCTGTAGGATATGTTCTGGAGTTTGTCTGGATGCTCCTGTGTTGAGAATGCTGCAGTCCTGTAGGATATGTTCTGGAGTTTGTCTGGATGCTCCTGTGTTGAGAATGCTGCAGTCCTGTAGGATATGTTCTGGAGTTTGTCTGGATGCTCCTGTGTTGAGAATGCTGCAGTCCTGTAGGATATGTACTGGAGTTTGTCTGGATGCTCCTGTGTTGAGAATGCTGCAGTCCTGTAGGATATGTACTGGAGTTTGTCTGGATGCTCCTGTGTTGAGAATGCTGCAGTCCTGTAGGATATGTTCTGGAGTTTGTCTGGATGCTCCTGTGTTGAGAATGCTGCAGTCCTGTAGGATATGTTCTGGAGTTTGTCTGGATGCTGCTGTGTTGAGAATGCTGCAGTCCTGTAGGATATGTTCTGGAGTTTGTCTGGATGCTCCTGTGTTGAGAATGCTGCAGTCCTGTAGGATATGTACTGGAGTTTGTCTGGATGCTCCTGTGTTGAGAATGCTGCAGTCCTGTAGGATATGTTCTGGAGTTTGTCTGGATGCTCCTGTGTTGAGAATGCTGCAGTCCTGTAGGATATGTTCTGGAGTTTGTCTGGATGCTCCTGTGTTGAGAATGCTGCAGTCCTGTAGGATATGTTCTGGAGTTTGTCTGGATGCTCCTGTGTTGAGAATGCTGCAGTCCTGTAGGATATGTTCTGGAGTTTGTCTGGATGCTCCTGTGTTGAGAGTGCTACAGTCCTGTAGGATATGTTTGGAGTTTGTCTGGATGCTCCTGTGTTGAGAGTGCTACAGTCCTGTAGGATATGTTTTGGAGTTTGTCTGGATGCTCCTGTGTTGAGAATGCTGCAGTCCTGTAGGATATGTTCTGGAGTTTGTCTGGATGCTCCTGTGTTGAGAGTGCTACAGTCCTGTAGGATATGTTCTGGAGTTTGTCTGGATGCTCCTGTGTTGAGAGTGCTACAGTCCTGTAGGATATGTTCTGGAGTTTGTCTGGATGCTCCTGTGTTGAGAATGCTGCAGTCCTGTAGGATATGTTCTGGAGTTTGTCTGGATGCTCCTGTGTTGAGAGTGCTGCAGTCCTGTAGGATATGTTCTGGAGTTTGTCTGGATGCTCCTGTGTTGAGAGTGCTACAGTCCTGTAGGATATGTTCTGGAGTTTGTCTGGATGCTCCTGTGTTGAGAGTGCTACAGTCCTGTAGGATATGTTCTGGAGTTTGTCTGGATGCTCCTGTGTTGAGAATGCTGCAGTCCTGTAGGATATGTTCTGGAGTTTGTCTGGATGCTCCTGTGTTAGGAATGCTACAGTCCTGTAGGATATGTTCTGGAGTTTGTCTGGATGCTCCTGTGTTGAGAATGCTGCAGTCCTGTAGGATATGTTCTGGAGTTTGTCTGGATGCTCCTGTGTTGAGAATGCTGCAGTCCTGTAGGATATGTTCTGGAGTTTGTCTGGATGCTCCTGTGTTGAGAGTGCTACAGTCTTGTAGGATATGTTCTGGAGTTTGTCTGGATGCTCCTGTGTTGAGAGTGCTGCAGTCTGTAGGATATGTTCTGGAGTTTGTCTGGATGCTCCTGTGTTGAGAGTGCTGCAGTCCTGTGGGATATGTTCTGGAGTTTGTCTGGATGCTCCTGTGTTGAGAGTGCTGCAGTCCTGTGGGATATGTTCTGGGTTTGTCTGGATGCTCCTGTGTTGAGAATGCTGCAGTCCTGTAGGATATGTTCTGGGCTTTGTCTGGATGCTCCTGTGTTGAGAGTGCTGCAGTCCTGTAGGATATGTTCTGGAGTTTGTCTGGATGCTCCTGTGTTGAGAATGCTGCAGTCCTGTAGGATATGTTCTGGGGTTTGTCTGGATGCTCCTGTGTTGAGAATGCTGCAGTCCTGTAGGATATGTTCTGGAGTTTGTCTGGATGCTCCTGTGTTGAGAATGCTGCAGTCCTGTAGGATATGTTCTGGAGTTTGTCTGGATGCTCCTGTGTTGAGAATGCTGCAGTCCTGTAGGATATGTTCTGGAGTTTGTCTGGATGCTCCTGTGTTGAGAATGCTGCAGTCCTGTAGGATATGTACTGGAGTTTGTCTGGATGCTCCTGTGTTGAGAATGCTGCAGTCCTGTAGGATATGTACTGGAGTTTGTCTGGATGCTCCTGTGTTGAGAATGCTGCAGTCCTGTAGGATATGTTCTGGAGTTTGTCTGGATGCTCCTGTGTTGAGAATGCTGCAGTCCTGTAGGATATGTTCTGGAGTTTGTCTGGATGCTCCTGTGTTGAGAATGCTGCAGTCCTGTAGGATATGTTCTGGAGTTTGTCTGGATGCTCCTGTGTTGAGAATGCTGCAGTCCTGTAGGATATGTTCTGGAGTTTGTCTGGATGCTGCTGTGTTGGAATGCTGCAGTCCTGTAGGATATGTTCTGGAGTTTGTCTGGATGCTCCTGTGTTGAGAATGCTGCAGTCCTGTAGGATATGTACTGGAGTTTGTCTGGATGCTCCTGTGTTGAGAATGCTGCAGTCCTGTAGGATATGTTCTGGAGTTTGTCTGGATGCTCCTGTGTTGAGAGTGCTACAGTCCTGTAAGATATGTACTGGAGTTTGTCTGGATGCTCCTGTGTTGAGAGTGCTGCAGTCCTGTAGGATATGTTCTGGAGTTTGTCTGGATGCTCCTGTGTTGAGAGTGCTGCAGTCCTGTAAGATATGTTCTGGAGTTTGTCTGGATGCTCCTGTGTTGAGAGTGCTACAGTCCTGTAAGATATGTTCTGGAGTTTGTCTGGATGCTCCTGTGTTGAGAGTGCTACAGTCCTGTAGGATATGTTCTGGAGTTTGTCTGGATGCTCCTGTGTTGAGAATGCTGCAGTCCTGTAGGATATGTTCTGGAGTTTGTCTGGATGCTCCTGTGTTGAGAGTGCTGCAGTCCTGTAGGATATGTTCTGGAGTTTGTCTGGATGCTCCTGTGTTGAGAGTGTTTAAATCCGGTACCCATTTAAAGCTGGGTGAACCCGGAAACCGTCGGTTGGAATCGAACCCAACCTCTTGTCCTTTGTAGTCCAGTTAACTAACCACTGAGCTTTCGCGGCTACCTACAAGCTGATAGTGCTGAGCACGAATGCGTTGTTGGCCGGTAACTGATGAAAGAACGGCAAAGAAAAATATTCCTGGTGTTAAAATGTGAGCTTGAGATAACAGGCGTGCTTTGATTGGCAGGTCTGAGATCAAAGAAATGATGTCGGCTCGACAATGACCGATGTTATCTCCCGCCTACTGTCTCTCATTGTTTGGTTCGTTGTTCCCGCGCTTTCTTTTTAAACAGCCCGACAGCGAACGTTGTAACGGATATCATTGAGCTGTAGGTTTGTGTACAGAGCTGAACACGACATGCATGGAACATGTCATAGCTTAGTACCAGCGCCAACTGAAAACTTGATTACAGAAAGCTTTGATTAGGACTATCCCTCTATTTTAACTATATTATTTAATTGTTGTTCCTGCGTAAGGTCTATTGAACTGAAACGTCGTTCAATTTTGTGTCGTTCATTAATTACGTAAAGCTTTAACCATACTATTTTTTTCTATTTTTATTTTTTGTTTTGTTTTGTTCATTTCTCCTCTACAATCAGTTTTACTACAACTTTGCATTTTTACGCATTTCTTTGGCCCAATCTCTCTCTAACGTAGGGATAAGGGTTGGGGGGGGGGGGGAGCAGGGTAGCCCAGAGGTATGACGTCGACCTCAGGAGAGGAAGGATATGGGTTCAAAGCCCACCAGAAGCTGCGGTGAGCTTTTAAATAAATAGTACGTAAAGTACCCCCGTCACGCCAAGTGATGTATTGGGAATATGGTGTTAGTGACCATAAATTTTACAGATCTTCGGCACATGATTTTTGGGGTAATGTAGTCGGTATTACGTCCGTGCCGCTTTACTTTCCCAGAAAAATAAATCCGGTACCCATTTTCACTAGTTCACTAACCACTGAGCTATCGCGACTTCCATTTTTCAAAGACAGGAAAAATTAGTCCCATGTTTCTTGATGACGTTGCCCTCCCTTTATCTCTGGTGGTGAGATCCGATGTTTCTTGATGACGTTGCTCTCCCTTTATCTCTGGTGGTGAGATCCGATGTTTCTTGATAACGTTGCCCTCCCTTTATTTCTGGTGGTGAGATCCGATGTTTCTTGATGACGTTGCCCTCCCTTTATCTCTAGTGGTGAGATCCGATGTTTCTTGATGACGTTGCTCTCCCTTTATCTCTGGTGGTGAGGTCCGATGTTTCTTGATGACGTTGCCCTCCCTTTATCTCTGGTGGTGAGATCCGATGTTTCTTGATGACGTTGCCCTCCATTTATCTCTGGTGGTGAGATCCGATGTTTCTTGATGACGTTGCCCTCCTTTATCTCTGGTGGTGAGATCCGATGTTTCTGATGACGTTGCTCTCCCTTTATCTCTGGTGGTGAGATCCGATGTTTCTTGATGACGTTGCCCTCCCTTTATCTCTGGTGGTGAGATCTGATGTTTCTTGATGACGTTGCCCTCCCTTTATCTCTAGTGGTGAGATACGATGTCCAGCCCTCTCGGATAACGGCAATAAATAGGATGCCCCATGTGCACTCGCGCACGTTAAAAAAATCATTGGCAGTTAAATCGAAATGAGTAGGCCACAAATAAGACCGCTGTCCGGGGAATATTGTCTGCAGAAACCTACCCTCACCGTGGGTCCCAAACCGTGCCACGGAGTTCGTGCACGTGGCTATGATTCTCCGCGGATTTTCTCGAGATTCTCGAGGGGGATATAAGGATGTTTGCAGGACTTCCTGAGGGAATTCTCTATCAGTGAAAGAAACTGGGATGATCTGGCTGCAGATCGTAGCACATGAAGAACAAAAATAAAAAAAATGGCGCATCAACATTCGAGGCAGTGCTGATATCAAATTCAGAACACAAAAGGCTCATGATTAAGAAGACGAGGCCAGGCACCAGGAATACTTTTTTAGTTAGCCGAGTTGACAGTGTGCCCTAGCGTTTGGCTTTTCGTGGCAAGGCGCTGTGCCACTGAGTACGGATTCGATCAAGCTTCAGACCATATTTTGTTCTTTGTTTTTTTGTTGTTGTTGTTGTTGTTGATTATTTGCCACTTTTCCCGAGTGCTGTAAACATACCTCTTCCTCTGAATTGATTCGCTGATTATCGTCTCGGAAGTTTCCCTCAATAATATTATTCATTTGTTATTATTTGTCTCCGCTATGAAATACGCCATGAAAAAACATCAGAAAGAAACAATCAACATTTTTCGGGCACATCATGAGAAGAGGAAAGTTGGAATACTTGATTACAACTGGCGAGATAAAAGGAAAGAGAGATCGCGGACAAGAGATAACCCATCATAGAGCAATCACAAGAGATAACCCATCATAGGGCAATAACAAGAGATAACCCATCATAGGGCAATCACAAGAGATAACCCATCATAGGGCAGTCACAAGAGATAACCCATCATAGGGCAGTCACAAGAGATAACCCATCATAGGGCAATCACAAGAGATAACCATCATAGGGCAATAACAAGAGATAACCCATCATAGGGCAATCACAAGAGATAACCCATCATAGGGCAATCACAAGAGATAACCCATCATAAGGCATCCACAAGATATCTCTACCCATCATAAGGCATCCACAAGATATCTCCACCTATCATAAGGCATCCACAAGATATCTCCTCCCATCATAAGGCATCCACAAGATATCTCCACCTATCATAAGGCATCCACAAGATATCTCCTCCCATCATAAGGCATCCACAAGATATTTCCACCCATCATAAGGCACTCATAAGAGATCTCAACCCATCATAAGGCATCCACAAGATATCTCCACCCATCATAAGGCACTCATAAGAGATCTCAACCCATCATAAGGCATCCACAAGATATCTCCATCCATCATAAGGCACTCACAAGATATCTCCACCCATCATCAGGCATCCACAAGATATCTCCACCCATCATAATGCACTCACAAAAGATCTCCACCCATCATAGGGCACCCACAAGAGATCTTCACCCATTATAGGGCACCCACAAGACATCTCCACCCATCAGGGGCACTCATAAGAGATCTCCACCCATCATAAGGCACCCACAAGATATCTCCACCCATCATAGGACACTAACAAGAGATCTCAACCCATCATAAGGCACCAACAAGATATCTCCACCCAATCATAGGGCACTCACAAGAGATCTCCACCTAATCATAGGGCACTCACAAGAGAACTCCACCCAATCATAGGACACTCACAAGAGATCTCCACCCAATCATAGGGCACTCACAAGAGATCTCCACCGAATCATAGGGCACTCACTAGAGATCTCTACCCAATCATAGGGCACCCAGAAGAGATCTTCACCCAATCATAGGGCACTCACAAGAGATCTCCACCCAATCATAGGGCACTCACAAGAGATCTCCACCTAATCATAGGGCACTCACAAGAGATCTCCACCCAATCATAGGGAACTCTCAAGAGATCTCCACCTAATCATAGGGCACTCACAAGAGATCTCCACCTAATCATAGGGCACTCACAAGAGATCTCACCCAATCATAGGGCACTCACAAGAGATCTCCACCCAATCATAGGGCACTCACAAGAGATCTCCACCCATTCATAGGACCTCTCACAAGAGATCTCCACCCATCATAAGGCACCAACAAGATATCTCCACCCATCATAGGACACTCACAAGAGATCTCCACCCAATTATAGGGCACTCACAAGAGATCTCCACCCAATCATAGGGTACTCACAAGAGATCTCCACACAATCATAGAGCACTCACAAGAGATCTCCACCCAATCATAGGGCACTCACAAGTGATCTCCACACATTCATAGGGCACTCTCAAGAGATCTCTACCCAATCATAGGGCACTCACAAGAGATCTCCACCCAATCATAGGGAACTCTCAAGAGATCTCCACCTAATCATAGGGCACTCACAAGAGATCTCCACCTAATCATAGGGCACTCACAAGAGATCTCCACCTAATCATAGGGCACTCACAAGAGATCTCTACCCAATCATAGGACACTCACAAGAGAGCTCCAGCTAATCATAGGGCACTCACAAGAGATCTCCACCTAATCATAGGGCACTCACAAGAGATCTCCACCTAATCATAGGGCACCACAAGAGATCTCCACCCAATCATAGGGCACTCACAAGAGATCTCCACCTAATCATAGGGCACTCACAAGAGATCTCCACCTAATCATAGGGCACTCACAAGAGATCTCCACCCAATCATAGGGCACTCACAAGAGATCTCCACCCAAACCAGAGCAAGCATGGACAACTCTCGTCAAGATCTGCCATTCCTCTTTCCTTTCATCATGCATCGCCATGTCCCCAATGGTCTGCCTCTTCTTCGTTTGCCAGGTGGTGTCCATGTTAATGCTAGGTGCGGATGCCTAGTTCGTTCCATTCATAGAACATAGCCTAGCTATTTCCAACGTCTTCTCTTCACTTCTTGATTGATGTTGTTAATGCCTGATCTTCTGGCGACTTCTTTGTTCATAACATGTTGATCACAACGGATGTTTAGAATCTTCTTGAGACAGCGACCTTCAAATCCTCTAAGTTGACTTTCACTCTTATGGTTCATTCTCCTCATTTATGCTGCATATAGGAGTATATGTTGCACATTTGACTTGAACATTATAAGCTTGGTGCTGTCATGAAGACTAGTTGAACGTCAAAATTTAAGTCTATTGAATGTCTGGGGCTGTCTATTGAATGTCTGGGGCTGTCTATTGAATGTCTGGGGCTGTCTATTGAATGTCTGGGGCTGTCTATTCAATGTCTGGGGCTGTCTATTGAATGTCTGGGGCTGACATGAAGACTAGTTGACGTCAAATATTCAGTCTATGAATGTCTGGGGCTGTCTATTGAATGTCTGGGGCTGTCTATGAATGTCTGGGGCTGTCTATTGAATGTCTGGGGCTGTCATGAAGACTAGTTGAACGTCAAATATTAAGTCTATTGAATGTCTGGGTTGTCTATTGAATGTCTGGGGCTGTCTATTGAATGTCTGGGGCTGTCTATTGAATGTCTGGGGCTGTCTATTGAATGTCTGGGGCTGTCTATTGAATGTCTGGGCTGTCTATGAATGTCTGGGGCTGTCTATTGAATGTCTGGGGCTGTCTATTGAATGTCTGGGGTTGTCTATTGAATGTCTGGGGCTGTCTATTGAATGTCTGGGGCTGACATGAAGACTAGTTGAACGTCAAATATTTCAGTCTATTGAATGTCTGGGGCTGTCTATTGAATGTCTGGGGCTGTCTATTGAATGTCTGGGGCTTACATGAAGACTAGTTGAACGTCAAATATTTCAGTCTATTGAATGTCTGGGGTTGTCTATTGAATGTCTGGGCTGTCTATTGAATGTCTGGGGCTGTCTATTGAATGTCTGGGGCTGTCTATTGAATGTCTGGGGCTGTCTATTGAATGTCTGGGGTTGTCTATTGAATGTCTGGGCTGTCTATTGAATGCCTGGGGCTGTCTATTGAATGTCTGGGGCTGTCTATTGAATGTCTGGGGCTGACATGAAGACTAGTTGAACGTCGAATATTTAAGTCTATTGAATGTCTGGGGCTGTCATGAAGACTAGTTGAACGTCAAATATTTAAGTCTATTGAATGTCTGGGGCTGTCTATTGAATGTCTGGTGCTGTCTATTGAATGTCTGGAGCGGTCTATTGAATGTCTGGGGCTGTCTATTGAATGTCTGGTGCTGTCTATTGAATGTCTGGTGCTGTCTATTGAATGTCTGGGGCTGTCATGAAGACTAGTTGAACGTCAAACTTTAAGTCTATTGAATGTCTGGGGCTGTCATGAAGACTAGTTGAACGTCAAATATTTAAGTCTATTGAATGTCTGGTGCTGTCTATTGAATGTCTGGTGCTGTCTATTGAATGTCTGGTGCTGTCTATTGAATGTCTGGGGCTGTCATGAAGACTAGTTGAACGTCGAATATTTAAGTCTATGAATGTCTGGGGCTGTCATGAAGACTAGTGAACGTCAAATATTTAAGTCTATTGAATGTCTGGTGCTGTCTATTGAATGTCTGGTGCTGTCATGAAGACTAGTTGAACGTCAAATATTTAAGTCTATTGAATGTCTGGGGCTGTCTATTGAATGTCTGGGGCTGTCTATTGAATGTCTGGAGCGGTCTATTGAATGTCTGGGGCTGTCTATTGAATGTCTGGGGCTGTCTATTGAATGTCTGGGGCTGTCTATTGAATGTCTGGGGCTGTCTATTGAATGTCTGTGGCTGTCTATTGAATGTCTGGGGCTGACATGTCTATTCTATCAGAGATCTTTATCTCAATATCGCTATTTGATGAAATATCGCTTCCCAGGTATTTAAAGTGATCCACCTTTTAAATCTAGCAATAGGGCAGAGGGCTACACAGACAAAACGAGCACTATGCAATACAATCTTCATCCCAACGTTGTGCTACCAATGCCAGTCCTGGACCCTACAATACAATCTTCATCCCAACGTTGTGCTACCAATGCCAGACCTATACCCTAGATGCAAGAACAATAAAAAAAATAACCTCTACAGAGATGAAATGTTTAGACGAATGACAGGAAATAGTCTGAGAGATAAGATCAGAAATGAAGAACTGAGAAAAAAGCTAGGAATAGCCCCCGCCATATAATATATAAGAAAACAAAAGATAAAATGGTTTGGCCACGTGACAAGGCAGAAAGAACAAAACACAACACAACGAGCCTTCAACAAACTTTGTGAGAACACCAGACCCAAGGGTCGACCACGTAAAAGATGGATCGATGGAATATTAGAAGCACTAGGAAACATGACAGCAGCAGAGGCGAACAGAAGAGCAAAAGACCGCAAATTATATCTCCCCTCGACGCTGAAAGGCAGATGAGGAAGGAAAGAGGAAGAAGAAGATGAATAGGGCAGAATAAACAGATAATTGAGAAACACAATAAACGAAAACACACATAATTATATACAGAGAGTAGGAGAATGGGAGAGAAAGAGAGAGAGAGAGAGAGAGAGAGAGAGAGAGAGAGAGAGAGAGAGAGAGAGAGAGAGACAGAGATAGACAGGCGTAATGTTAAAAAAAATTGATATTGGAAAATTCCTCGCCATTTTGGCTATTCCCAAACCTCCTCTTTCTGATGGACTCATAACTTCCGGCTGAGTTACAGCCCCTAAACGACGCCATCTTTCCCTGCCATTCACCAGTAATTTGATCATTTCCCCCCATAACTTGATTGTCTTGCGATGCCAGCGCAGTTAATTTTTAATGGATGCGGCAGCAAAGAGGGCCAAATGTAGTCTTCTAACCATTAGTGCTTTGCTGCCCATTGCTGTAATCAAATATTAGCAGAGAACTGCCGCTAGCTTGTCCTAGCTATAGTGGCCGGCCATTTTCAGGTTGCAGTTTTGGGGGACATCTGTCGGGACGTGAGAGAGTGATATATGGATAGTGCTGACCTGGGGTGTTGTAAGGTTACCGGAGGTTTGGATTGGCGAGAAAAGGAGCTCGGAGTGAGGGTGTCAGAAGTTTAAGAGAGCGGCTTGGTTTGAAGTCAATAGCGGAAGTGATAAACAATCGTGGAGATACTAGTCAGATGGTAAGTACAATTATATTATATGTCATCATCAGGTCGCATGTCCTTTGTAGAGCGTTGCATTCACAACAGTTTGTCTGAAGGAATTTCTGTCTCTAGCCAGATCTCCCACAGAACGTTACATTCACCACAGCCCATCTGAAAGAATCTCTGTATCTAGCTAGATCTCCCACAGAACGTTGCATTTACCACAGCCCGTCTGAAAGAATCTCTGTCTCTAGCCAGATCTCCCACAGAACGTTACATTCACCACAGCCCATCTGAAAGAATCTCTGTCTTTAGCCAGATCTCCCACAGAACGTTACATTCACCATAGCCCGTCTGAAAGAATCTTTGTCTCTAGCTAGATCTCCCACAGAACGTTGCATTCACCACAGCCCGTCTGAAACAACCCTGTCTCTAGATAGATCTTCCAATTCTTCTCTTGTCATTTTCAAGATCTCCTTGATGTTCTGAACCACCTTCTTGGTCTGCCTCTTGATGATTCGTCCAGGAAACATGATTTCCATTATTGTTCTTTTCAGCCAGCTAAAATAAGCAATCAAATCTGAAAAAAAGTTGCAACGTTTCAAAACTTGAACACAATAATAACATCAGATGGAAGATACAGCACAGAAATAACAAGCAGAATAGCTCAGGCCAAATGGGTTATCAGAAAATGAAAAACGTCTTATGCAACAGCTCGATGTTAATAGAAGTGTGAAAGAGAGTTCATAGATGCTATGTAAAGCCTATTCTGACATATGGAAGCGAATCATTGACAGTAAACCAACAAATTAAAGACGATTAGAGGCCACAGAGATGGGATTTCTCAGAAAAATATTGAATGTTACCAGGACAGCTAAACAAGACCAATGAGGTAATTCTCAAAGAGGCCATCACAAAAAGGGAACTCCTAAAAACATAAAAATGAAACAATCAATATTTTTCTGGCGCATCAAGAGAAGAGGAAAGTTGAAATACTTGATTCATCATCATCGTCATCAAGTACCATGCCTGCTGGCGTAGGCGATCATGTCTTTCCACAGCTTTCGATCTCGACAGCTATTTATCATTTCTGTTGTTGACCTTCTGCCAAGCCATTCTCTTAAGCAGTCTGGTATCTTTTCTCTTTGCTTCCCTCTATCTCTTCGTCCCTCAATTTTCCCAGTTGTTACAATATATTCCAGTTGTTCTCTTCTCATTACATGGCCAAAAAATGATGATTGTTTCTTCCTAGTATTGGAAATTAGCTCTCTTTTTGTTTTGGCCTCTTTCATAACATTTTCATTACTCTTCTTAGCTGTCCGTGGTATTCTCAACATTCTTCTGTAAAACCACATTTCTACAGACTCCAGTGATTTTCTTGTCTGGTGTCCTATTGTCCATGATTCACATCATATACTTTACTACAACTGGCAAAATACAAGGAAAGAGAGATCGTGGACGACAAAGAGAGAAGATACCCGATAGCTTCTTGTCATGGAATGGAAAACAGTCAACAACAGAACTGATGTGATGCACTCTGCACTGTGGATTGAAGATTGTGGAAGGACATGGTCACCTACGCCAACCGGTATGGCACATGATGATGACGAATGACAGATTAGATAACCAGCGAATAATATGCAATGTTACTCAAGGGGACGTTACAACTCCGAACTGAAATGAAAGTGAAATAATTATTTAAGTCGTTAAAATAGGACTATCCCAGTGGTAAATGTTTGCAAGGACACAATAGCACACGTGGACAGCTGATCGCGAACATACACACACATCTGTAAGACTGGTCTCCATTGGCTACATCTTCCTGGGTATCGTGTCATTGATCACATGTAGGGCGGAGCTTGCCGGTGAAATTAACCAATCGATCACGGGTATGGTGAGTTGTGTGTTTGTTGGATGGGAAAAAGGGGGGGGGGGGGGTGGATCACATGACCTCAGTTACCCTGCCCCTATATGGAAAATAGCATCAATGTAAACTTTTGGCGGTCATTAATTTTTTATATTAAAATTTCTATGTTTAAATTAATTTTTATAATTATGTTGAAATACCAAGCCTGCTAGGTGATCATGTCTCTCCACAACTATCGATCTCGACAGTTATTTATCATTTCTGTTGTTGACCTTCTGCCAAGGCATTCTCTTAAGCTGTCTGGTATCTTTTCTCTTTGCTTCCCTTTATCTCTTCGTCCCTCAATTTTCCTAGTTGTTACAATATATTCTAGTTGTTCTCTTCTCATTACATGGCCAAAAAATGATGATTGTTTCTTCCTAATATTGGAAATTACCTCTCTTTTTGCTCTGCTTCTTTCATAACGTTTTCATTACTCTTTATAGCTGTCAATGGTATTCTCAACATTCTCATGTAAAACCACATTTCTACAGACTCCAGTGATTTTCTTGTCTGTTGTCCTATTGTCCATGATTTACATCCATATGTTAAGACTAGCTCTACATAACATTTAAGAGCTCCTTTTCTTGATTCCATTGTCAAACATGGATTAATATCAGATTACACAGATAATAAGATAATATTGTTCACCCAGTCTACCAACCTACCTACCTACCCGCCTGCCTGCCTGCAAGTCTGTCTGCATGCCTTCCTGTCTATTGACCTTTCGAGCCATGGCCGGCCCATAGAGCATAGACCCAGATACTCTTTCCATTTTTCTAAATTATCTTCAGGTGGCCGTGCGGCTAAATCCACTACTTCGCTGGCTGAAAAGCCGGAATACGATGTTCGAAACCCGCGGTAGACAGAAAGGACGTTTTTCTATCGGGAGTGAAATAAAAATCCCGTGTCTCACACGTCGTGGCGAACGCTTGACCAAGCGGCCTTTATCCATCTGGTTCTATGGTGAGCCCCCGCGACATACACCAGCAATGGTACTATGTGTTGTCAAGATAGTTTTTTTCTTCTTCTTTCTAACAGTTTCAATCCTTGCAAAGGTCTTTTATCAAATCTGGCCAGTTGTCTCTGTTCTGTTCAAACATCTCTATCTCATTGAGGGAGCCGATTTTTGCTGTCTCTGTTCTGTTCAAACATCTCTATCTCATTGAGGGAGCCGATTTTTGCCGTCTTTACCTCTCTGGTCAATGTTTTTCTTAGTGTTTCTCTGGGTCGGCCTCTTTTCCTCTTACCTGTTGTTTCCCACACGAGGGCTTGCTTTGTTGTTGGGTCTCTTCTCATCACATGTCCAACATATGACCATCATCTTTTCTTTATTACTGAAGATATTAGAGGTTGACTGGCGATTTCTCTAATTTCCTCGTTTGTTTTGAATTCGTTCCATGCTATACCAAGTATTTTCCTTAGACATTTATTATCAAATGCGTCCAACTTTATTTCTATGTCTCTTGTTGTTTTCCAGCTCTCACACGCATACGTAAGTGTTGATAGTACATTTGATTTGAATAGCCTAAGTTTTGTGTTTGTACTGATGAGTTTTGACCTCCACAACTTTTCAAGGTTTCTGAAAGACATGTCAAAGCAGATGTTCTAAGTTGGTCTTATATCAGTCTGGGATTATCTTTGTCTTGTGTTTACATTTTAATATTTGGAACAACGATAGTTCAGTGCTTAGTGATCTGGACTACAAAGGACAAGAGGTCGGGTTTGATCCCGATTCTATGTCTTTTGTTGTTTCCCAGCTCACGCATGCATACGTAAGGGTTGATAGTACGTTTAGTCATTGGATGAACGAAGTGAAGAATAAACAAACATAGCTTTTCACTTCTATGTGATCCGTTCCCACATCTGGTCTCATTTTCCTGGATTGATGATTGAAAGTACCCGAGCTCATAAAGCGAGGGCCGTTGGATTATATCTGACCCCGAGGGCTGGAAACCCAATACCAAACCAAGTTTGTAATTACGCGATGAGAGGCCTGTTTAATTGTTTGTTACTGAACCGCTAGCCTGTGGGCGTTTGCTATTTCGGTCCAGTGCAGTACTTTGTGTTGCTGGGGAGTCTTTGAATTGTCTGCACACCCAGGTTTTTTTTTTTTTGTAATGCAGAGAGTGCATGTGGTAAACATACATTTGTGAGAGATTTAATTGCAAATCATCATCATCGAGTGCCTTCTCCGCAACGAAGGTTGGCTACCATGGAGCGCCATTCAGCTCCGTCTCTTACTTTGATGGTACAGGTTGTCATAGGCTGATTTGTCCATCTTTTGATGTTACTCGTCCATGTTAGTCTTGGTCTGCCTCTGCCTCTTTTACCTTGGATTTTTCCCTCCAAGATTACTTTTAGTAGGCTGCTGTGCCTTTTAACATGCCCCAACAATCGCATTTGTCTTGTTTGAATTGTGTTTAGTAGTTCTCTTTTCATTTTTAGTTGTTTTAAGACTTCATCGTTTGTTTTCTTTTCCTTCCATCCACATTGGATATATAGAAGAATAGGTACCTATTCTTCTATATATCCACATTTCAAAGGCTTCAATTCTCTGTTCTGTTTTCTTGTCTAATGTCCATGTTTCAGCGCCATATAGGAATATTGAGAAGATGTAACATTTTGCTATTCTTAGTTTTAGCCCTGATGTTATTTGTTTTGATGTTAGTATGTTCTTCATGACATTAAAATTACTTTTTGCCATTCCTATTCTTTTGTTTATTTTAGTTGTACATTTTCCATCACTGGTTATAGTATGTCCAAGGTAGTTGTAGTTCTGAACTGTCTCCAGGTCTATTCCTTCAATTTTGATATTCACTTGTGGGTTTTGAGTATTTCCTTTGTTTATGATCATAGTTTTAGTCTTTAATAGTCCATATTTTTTTAATGAATTGCAAATATACGCAGCAATATACGTCTATTGGAATTATGATGAATAAATTATTATTAAATTCTGTTAAGATTAGAAAGCGAAACTATATAGGGCAATCGACTCACTTAAACAGACAGCTGACTTCATGAGAGAGTCTGGACTCTTACACTGAATGAGTCTTGATCGCAGAGAGAGAGAGAGAGAGAGAGAGAGAGAGAGAGCGAGAGAGAGAGAGAGAGAGATTGTATGTGTTTGTGTGTGTTGTGTATGTGTGTGTGTATGTGTTTGTGTGTGTAGTGTAGTGTATGTGTGCGTGTTTTATGTATGTGTGCGTATTGTGTGTTTGTGTGTGTGTTTGTGTGTGTGTGTATTCTGTAATTGTGTGTTGCGTGTTTGTATGTGTGTTGTTGTTGTTGTGTGTGTGTTGTGTGTTGAGCTGTGTATGTGATGTTGTCTGTGTGTGCTGTGTGTGGTGTTGTGCGTGTGTTTGCTGTGTGTGTGTGTGTTTGCTGTGTGTGTGTGTGTATTATGTTTTTCTTGTTTGTGTTGCATGTGCTGAATGTGTGTTTCTGTTGTGTGTGTGTATGTGTTGTGTTTATTTGTTGTGTGCGTGTGTTTGTTGTGTGTGTGTGTGTATTTGTTGTGTTCGTTGTGTGTGTTTTGTGTGTGTGGGGACTTTACAAAGACATTACAAAAACAGACAGGAATGCTATGCATCACTGTAAAGACACACTGTTGGTTGAAATTTTCCGCAAACACATTGCGCGCGCGCGGGGCGCTGTCTGAAAGAGAATTGATCGAAAACTGTTACTTTTGTGTTGGAAGCGAGTGTCACTGGTAGATGGAACAGTTTTGCACTTTAGTATGGATGAGTCATGGCACGTACCCGACAAATAGTGGAACTTCTCCTCTACGTGTTTTCCGCTCACACTGATGGACGTCTCTAACCGCTTCTTCATTTGCCGGATGTCTGGATTGCAGAACTCAAATCTGAGTTTAGAATGACGCCCTCAATTCCATTATCAAATCCTCAATTTATGTTTTCCACACAAGTAATTTTAATGCCATAAAAAATATATTAACATCGAAACAAATAACAGCAGGGCTGAAACTAAGAATAGCAAAATGTTATGTCTTCTCAATATTCATGTATGGTGCAGAAACATGGACATTAGACAAGAAAACAGAACAGAACATTGAAGCCTTTGAAATGTGGATATATAGAAGAATAGGTAGAATTGGATGGAAGGAAAAGAAAACAAACGATGAAGTTTTAAAACAACTAAAAATGAAAAGAGAACTACTAAACACAATTAAGACAAGACAAATGAGATTTTTAGGCCATGTTAAAAGACGCAAGAGGTTAATAAGAGTAATATTAGAAGGGAAAATACAAGGTAAAAGAGGCAGACCAAGACTAACATGGACGAGTAACATCAAAAGATGGACAAGTCAGCCTATGACAATCTGCACCATCAAAGCAAGAGACAGAGTGGAATGGCGCTCCATGGTAGCCAACCTTCGATGCGGAGACGGCACTCAATGATGATGATGATAATGACACGTTGTTGTTGTCGATGATGTGCTGCCAAGAGTTGATGCGGGCTAAGTGACATTTGACTCATTGAGTGTGGCGGGTTGTTGTGGTTTTCTTGACATTTGACTCATTGAGAGTGGCGGGTTGTTGTGGTTTCCTTGACATTTGACTCATTGAGTGTGGCGGGTTGTTGTGGTTTTCTTGACATTTGACTCATTGAGTGTGGCGGATTGTTGTAGTTTTCTTGACATTTGACTCATTGAGTGTGGCGGGTTGTTGTAGTTTTCTTGACATTTGAGTCAATGAGTGTGGCGGGTTGTTGTAGTTTTCTTGACATTTGAGTCAATGAGTGTGGCGGGTTGTTGTAGTTTTCTTGATATTTGACTCATTGAGTGTGGCGGGTTGTTGTGGTTTTCTTGACATTTGACTCATTGAGTGTGGCGGGTTGTTGTAGTTTTCTTGACATTTGACTCATTGAGTGTGGCGGGTTGTTGTAGTTTTCTTGACATTTGAGTCAATGAGTGTGGCGGGTTGTTGTAGTTTTCTTGACATTTGACTCATTGAGTGTGGCGGGTTGTTGTAGTTTTCTTGACATTTGAGTCAATGAGTGTGGCGGGTTGTTGTAGTTTTCTTGACATTTGACTCATTGAGTGTGGCGGGTTGTTGTAGTTTTCTTGACATTTGAGTCAATGAGTGTGGCGGGTTGTTGTAGTTTTCTTGATATTTGACTCATTGAGTGTGGCGGGTTGTTGTGGTTTTCTTGACATTTGAGTCAATGAGTGTGGCGGGTTGTTGTAGTTTTCTTGACATTTGAGTCAATGAGTGTGGCGGGTTGTTGTGGTTTTCTTGACATTTGAATCAATGAGTGTGGCGGGTTGTTGTGGTTTTCTTGACATTTCCGGGTTTTGCTGAAGAAGTTGGAGTGCAGGCGTGGGTGTAGTCTTGGTCAACAGATGGTCCACCGACTTCACTGTTGTGACCTGCAGTCGCAGGCACTGATGCTTCCCCACATAACTTCCTGCGTGCCAATGCACTGGCTGCAGATTGTAACCAGCAGTGTGTCTTTATAATGCTACATTGTACTCCCGCCTGTCCGGATCATTTCTTAGTAAAGTAGACAAAATGAGAAGGAAACATCTGAAATATATTGTGACAACTGGAAAATGGAAGGAAAAAAAAAAAGAAGGAAAAGAGAGGAAAGTTGAAGAGAATGATTTAGTAGGAAGTCAGTAAGCGATTTGGGAGCCGCGATAGCTCAGTGGTTAAAGAACTGGACTACAAAGGACAAGAAATTCCAATCGACGGCTTCCGGGTTCTATCTATCTATTGACCTTTCGAGCCGTAGCCGGCCCATAGGGCGTAGACCAAGATACAACTTCTATCTGAATTTTTGTTCTAGCAGTTTTCTTTTAAAGATATTATATCAAATCTCGCCATTTGTCTCTGTTCTGTGCAAGCAGCTCTATCTCATTGAGGGAGCCGAATCCTGCTGCTCTTGCCTCTCTCATCAATGTTCTTCTCAGTGTCTCCCTGGGTCTTCCTCTTTTTCTCTTACCTGTTGTTTCCCATATGAGGGCTTGCATTGCTCTTCGGTTATTATCTCTTCTCATCACATGTCCAACATATGACCATCGTGCTAATTTACACTTTTTGTATCAGGTCTACGTTTCATGCTGAAGTCGGATGTGTTGGGCCGAAAGGCGCAAATACCACAGTTATACTGTAAACCACAACACAACGCAGACACGCCTACTTAACGTCCTTTTAAGGGCGGATGATGACGAGGTACACTCCTTAAGTCATCGGGCGAACGCAAACAAGCAAGCAAGCAAGGTCTACGTTTCATTAACAACATCGTTTTTACGATAGCAGCTTGTTAAACCTCTGATCAACGGTTCTATACCAAGCCGGAGAAAAAATAATTCCTCCATTTTGGAAACAACCGGAAACGAAGACCGGGTTCCGGGTTCACCCAGCCTTAAATGAGTACCGGATTTTTTTTCTGGGAAAGTAAAGCAGCACGGGCGTAATACCGACCACATTACCCCAAAAATCATGTGCCGAAGGTATGTAAAATTTATGGTCACTAAAACCATATTCCCTATACGCCACTTGGCGTGATGGGGGTACTTTACTTTTTTTTTACTTTCAGTAAGAGAGTTTGTAAACAACTATGGTGATATAAAGTTGAGGAGAGACATGATCGCTAGCAGGCATGGCACTTGATGACTATAATGATGATTTTAATGGAAATATTAATGGTGATAATGGCACTAGTGATGTTAATGGTGATGTTGGTAATGATGATAATGAAGATGACAACAGTAATAATGATGAATTACACACATCATATTGAAACATCTCATTATTTTACACAGTACAATCAAAGAGACCATTATTTTACACAGTACAATCAAAGAGACCATTATTTTACACAGTACAATCAAAGAAACCATTATTTTACACAGTACAATCAAAGAGACCATTATTTTACACAGTACAATCAAAGAGACCATTATTTTACACAGTACAATCAAAGAGACCATTATTTTACACAGTACAATCAAAGAGACCATTATTTTACACAGTACAATCAAAGAGACCATTATTTTACACAGTACAATCAAAGAGACCATTATTTTACACAGTACAATCAAAGAGACCATTATTTTACACAGTACAATCAAAGAGACCATTATTTTACACAGTACAATCAAAGAGACCATTATTTTACACAGTACAATCAAAGAAACCATTATTTTACACAGTACAATCAAAGAAACCATTATTTTACACAGTACAATCAAAGAAACCATTATTTTACACAGTACAATCAAAGAAACCATTTTTTTACACATTACAATCAAAGAAACCATTATTTTACACAGTACAATCAAAGAAACCATTATTTTACACAGTACAATCAAAGAAACCATTATTTTACACAGTACAATCAAAGAAACCATTATTTTACACAGTACAATCAAAGAAACCATTATTTTACAGAGTACAATCAAAGAAACCATTATTTTACACAGTACAATCAAAGAAACCATTATTTTACACAGTACAATCAAAGAGACCATTATTTTACACAGTACAATCAAAGAAACCATTATTTTACACAGTACAATCAAAGAAACCAATATTTCACACAGTACAATCAATGAAACCATTATTTTACACAGTACAATCAAAGAAACCATTATTTTACACAGTACAATCAAAGAGACCATTATTTTACACAGTACAATCAAAGAGACCATTATTTTACACAGTACAATCAAAGAAACCATTATTTTACACAGTACAATCAAAGAGACCATTATTTTACACAGTACAATCAAAGAGACCATTATTTTACACAGTACAATCAAAGAGACCATTATTTTACACAGTACAATCAAAGAAACCATTATTTTACACAGTACAATCAAAGAGACCATTATTTTACACAGTACAATCAAAGAGACCATTATTTTACACAGTACAATCAAAGAAACCATTATTTTACACAGTACAATCAAAGAAACCATTATTTTACACAGTACAATCAAAGAAACCATTATTTTACACAGTACAATCAAAGAAACCATTATTTTACACAGTACAATCAAAGAAACCATTATTTTACACAGTACAATCAAAGAAACCATTATTCTACACAAACAACAAAGTTCAATCACAGTGAAGCAAACACAATCTGACAAATTTCATAATTACATCTTTGACGAGTAGATTTCAGCACAAAAACTGAGGACAGCGCGAGGGCTTCCTTCCTTCTTGTGGGGTTAATGATATGTGACGTGGCTCGCCACTCAGACTCGCCCTGGCTCGTGTAGACGTTAATAGAATCTGAAGTGGAACAGGTTCAAAGGCAACATCATGGAGGAATGAAGGAAGCTTCCATCCCCTCCCCCTTAGGCTTCTGATGTTTGACAAGTTAACTTTAGTTATCGTCCCTTCCCGTACTGAGAGGTGCTGCCTCAAATTCTTACCTTGTTGTAACATCGAAGTGGCTCTATCTTTAAGTTGACGTAACATTTGTCAAAGTGCTTTAAGAGGTCGACGTAACATTTGTCAAAGTGCTTTGTTAGATCGACGTAACATTTGTCAAATTGCTTTGATAGATCGACGTAACATTTGTCTTAGTGCAACGAAAGGTCAACATACCATTTGTGAAAGTACCTTGAAAGGTCAACATACCATTTGTGAAAGTACCTTGAAAGGTCAACATACCATTTGTGAAAATACCTTGAAAGGTCAACATACCATTTGTGAAAATACCTTGAAAGGTCAACATACCATTTGTGAAAGTACCTTGAAAGGTCAACATGCCATTTGTGAAAATACCTTGAAAGGTCAACATACCATTTGTGAAAGTACTTGAAAGGTCGACATGCCATTTGTGAAAGTACCTTGAAAGATCGACATGCCATTTGTGAAAGTACCTTGAAAGGTCGACATGCCATTTGTGAAAGTACCTTGAAAGATCGACATGCCATTTGTGAAAGTACCTTGAAAGGTCGACATGCCATTTGTGAAAGTACCTTGAAAGATCGACATGCCATTTGTGAAAGTACATTGAAAGGTCGACATGCCATTTGTGAAAGTACATTGAAAGGTCGACATGCCATTTGTGAAAGTACCTTGAAAGTTAACAAAGCTACAGTTTCCAGCAACTGACATGCACTGTCCGGCTCAATGAATCATCATCATCAAGCTCCCTGTCTCCTGTCATGAGCGAATTTGTCTGGCACAGCTGTTTGACTTCATCATCAAATAACATTTTAGTTCTAGTCGTGGATGTTTTGTATCGTTAATGAAGATGTTCTGAGCCCAGTACATACCACACATTCTTCTAAATTGTTATTTTGTAGAAGTGGTTTCAACTTGTGACACCACACACAGACATAGGATTGTACTTGAAAGCAAATCCTGAACTATCAATAATATGTTAGTAATTAATGCTCATACAACATGAAACTAACACTCATACAACACAAAACTAACACTCATACAACACGAAACTAACGCTCATACGACACGAAACTAATGCTCATACAACACGAAACTAACACTCATACAACACGAAACTAACGCTCATACTACACGAAACTAACACTCATACAACATGAAACTAACACTCATACAACACGAAACTAACACTCATACAACACGAAACTAACACTCATACAACACGAAACTAACACTCATACAACACGAAACTAACACTCATACAACACGAAACTAACACTCATACAACACGAAACTAACACTCATACAACACGAAACTAACGCTCATACAACACGAAACTAACACTCATACAACACGAAACTAACACTCATACAACACGAAACTAACACTCATACAACACGAAACTAACACTCATACAACACGAAACTAACACTCATACAACACGAAACTAACACTCATACAACATGAACTAACACTCATACAACACGAAACTAACACTCATACAACACGAAACTAACACTCATACAACACGAAACTAACGCTCATACAACACGAAACTAACACTCATACAACACGAAACTAACACTCATACAACACGAAACTAACACTGAAGACCAAACTCTCAAAACGTGTGTGCTTAGCACACTTCTATATGGATCTGAAACCTGCACAACATACTCAAACCAGGAAAAAAGACTAAATATCACCCACATGCGATGTCTCATCTAAATAATGCACATCAAATGGCAGGACAAAATAAACATTTAACTGTCCTGCAACGTGCTAAGACCCCAACAATCATGTCGATGCTCAGATGTCGAAGACTAAGATGGCTGGGGCATGTCCAGCGAATGGAAGAAAAACGCATTCCCAGGCAAATGCTATATGTGAACTAACACACGGAAAAAGACAAATCGGCAGACCTAAACTACGATATAGAGATATCTGTAAATCATCTCTGAATGACTTCTCCATCTGTGAAAATGACAGGGAACATCTGGCAAGTGATCGCACATCATGGAGAGCATGTATAAGGAACGGTATAAGATCATTTGAGACTATAAGTAAAAAAAAAAGTAAAAGTACCCCACGCCAAGTGGCATACAGGGAATATGGTGTTAGTGACCTTCAGCAGTATTACAGACCTTCAGCACATGATTTTGGGGTAATGTGGTCGGTATTACGCCGTGCTGCTTTACTTTCCCACACAAAAATCCGGTACACATTTAAGGCTGGGTAAACCAGGAAGCCGTCGGTTGGGATCGAACCCTACCCCTTGTCCTTTGTAGTTCAGTTCACTAATCACTGAGCTATCGCGGCTCCACAATTTTGAGACCATACTAAGACAAAACTTAGAAGAGAAAAGACTCATGAAAAAGGATGGAAAACCCTGTGGACCCACTGTGGGCCTGGCTTGTTCATTATGTGGCCGTGTGTGTTTGTCAAACATTAGTAGAATTAGCCACGAGAGAAGCTGTTCGACAAAAACAAAACCTCAAAAAAATACACAATAGCCTCTACTAGACCGTCTGACAAGACGAAAAGGGCCATACAATACTCATAACAGAATTAACAAAGATTGGCACATGTAAGTGTGTTAAGGGGGATGTTTTATATATATACATACATCATCACAGTGCACCATTTCTGTTGGTGTAGGCGATCATGTAAGAACTAGTAAAGAGCCCCGTCACGCCAAGTAGCGTATAGGGAATATGGTGTTAGTGACCATAATTTGTACAGACCTTCGGCACATGATTTTTGGGGCAATGTGATCGGTATTACGCCAGTGCCGCTTTACTTTCCCAGGAAAATATCCGGTACCCATTTAAGACTGGGATGCGATCATGTCCTTTCACAATCTTCTCTCCACCATGCATCGTATTAATTCTGTTGTTGGCTGTTTTCCATGCCATGACACCAGGTTATCTAGTATCTTCTCTCCACCATGCATCGTATCAGTTCTGTTATTGACTGTTTTTCATGCCATGACACCAGGTTATCTAGTATCTTCTCTCCACCATGCATCGTATCAGTTCTGTTATTGACTGTTTTTCATGCCATGACACCAGGTTATCTAGTATCTTCTCTCCACCATGCATCGTATCAGTTCTGTTATTGACTGTTTTTCATGCCATGACACCAGATTATCTAGTATCTTCTCTCCACCATGCATCGTATTAATTCTGTTGTTGACTGTTTTCCATGCCATGACACCAGGTTATCTAGTATCTTCTCTCTTTGTCGTCCGCGATCTCTATTTCCCTGTATTTTTCCAGTTGTACCAAGTATTCCAATTTTCCTCTTCTCACGATGTGTAGCAGTGATTACATAGTGTAAGACAAGAGGGGAGTTAGGGGTAGATGTCGAGGGGGAAAGTAGAGAAGGGTTAACTAAAATAGAATCATCGAGTCCACGGGGAAAAGTGATAAGTGGTAAAAGGATAGAAACAGCGGGTCTCACGGGGAAGACAAAGCGCAATTAGGAGCGAGAGAGAAATGTAAAACGGGGTATGATTGTTTGGAGGGGAAAACGTTATAGAAAAGGATAGGTGAAAATGTCAGTCGAAATAGAACGAGGGCTTAGTGTGGACAGTTGTTTTGACAACTGATACCGTGAGCATGGTTCGTGGTACACAACAGGATAATAGAGTCAGTTTAAGTTGTGTATGGCCGTTGTGTGAGGCGGACATTGCTTCTGGAACAGTGCTATGTAGAGTTATGTGTTGGTGTAAATTTAATCCGGAGACTGATTCTGTAATGTAGTTGTGCAAGTTAGACGCAACGAACAATTTAAGTGACAGTGAGCGAGACAGTCTCACAGCGTTCATGCTCAATAAGAAATAGTTATTGTAATGTAGTTGTGTAAGTTAGACGCAACGAACAATTTAAGAGACAGTGAGCGAGACAGTCTCACAGCGTTCATGCTCAATAAGAAATAGGTTATTGTAATGTAGTTGTGTAAGTTAGACGCAACGAACAATTTAAGAGACAGTGAGCGAGACAGTCTCACAGCGTTCATGCTCAATAAGTGTTATTGTAATGTAGTTGTGTAAGTTAGACGCAACAAACAATTTAAGTGACAGTGAGCGAGACAGTCTCACAGCGTTCATGCTCAATAAGAAATAGGTTATTGTAATGTAGTTGTGTAAGTTAGACGCAACGAACAATTTAAGTGACAGTGAGCGAGACAGTCTCACAGCGTTCATGCTAAATAAGAAATAGGTTATTGTAATGTAGTTGTGCAAGTTAGACGCATTGAACAATTTAAGTGACAGTGAGCGAGACAGTCTCACAGCGTTCATGCCCAATAAGAAATAGGTTATTGTAATGTAGTTGTGTAAGTTAGACGCAACGAATAAATTAAGTGACAGTGAGCGAGACAGTCTCACAGCGTTCATGCTCCATGAGGGGTATGATTTTGTAATGTAGTTGTGCAATTTAGAAGCAACGAACAATTTGAGTGACAAGGGGCGAGCCAGCTTTTGCCGAGACATGCTCAACAACGAGTGTGCTCTACCAAGGAGTTATGAAACTCAGAAACGACGAACAGGGTAGGTGACACTGAGCGAGTCAGATATCGCCAACTCATGTGCTCAGCATTGAGGTACTATTATGAGTTAGGCGTGGAAGTCAGAAGCAACGAATCATTCAGGTGAAGGTAGGCGAGACAGCCATCGCCGAATTGATGCTCGATACCGTGGGTGCTGTTACAGGCACGAACAGACAACAGTGGGAGATTCATCGGCGCATACCAGTGGCCGATAGCTAGCGGGAAGATTCCGCGCAGTGTCATCAAGAGAGTCCGACTGAGTGGAGTCAGTCCAACATGAGGTCACCAAAATGCATAGTGGCTTGAAGGGAGTATTGCAGTTCTGTACGACTGCGGCCCTTAGATAACAGCCCATACAAGTTGGAGTACGCCTTGTAATTAGCAGGCAATGTGAGAAAGGCCACTAACAAACATACAGTTGTTGTCATTGTGTAACTTGTTGTGAGAGGTTGATCTTCCAGAATTAAACATCGAATGTGTATTTTACATGGTGTTCCTTGACTACTTCTTAGAAAGCAATCTGTATTTGTCTGTGCCTAGCGAAGAACGGAAACTGGGAGGGGCCGTCAAGCACAGGCCCATAGGCGCATAGGTGGTCGCCACACAAAAACAGCGCGAAGTACAAGAGTATACGATCACTACAGACGGACAAGTAGGTGTCCGGGCTATGTATGAGTTCAGCATCAGGCAAGCAGAAGGCAGATAAGCGGCTACAGAATCCCGAGTCAAATCCAACACACTCGGCCCAAGGCTGATCCGGGGTCAAGACGAGCTGTCCGGTGCAAGACGCCACCGGGCAATCTACGTGCCTGCAACGCAACTCCAGGCGTTGAGGTTAAACGCCAAGTCGTTCCAACAAGCGTGTTCAAGTCAATCATAAGTTCTATTAAGGTCAGCTCGGTCAGAAGTGTTCTGTTATATTTAAGAGGAGTCTGCTATAGATGTGCCAAAAAAATGTCGATTGTTTCTTTCTGATCTTTCTTAGGAGATCCCTTTTCGTTGTGGTCTCTTTGAGAATGTCCTCATTGGTCTTGTTAGCTGTCCATGAAACTTTCAACATTTTTCTGAGAAATCCCATCTCTGTTGTCTCTAATCGTCTTTTCATTTGTTTGTCCACTGTCCATGATTTGCTTCCAATTATCAGAATTGGTTCTATGCATCGCCGACGAACTCTCTTTCTTACTTTTATTGGCATAAACTTGTTGCATCAGACATTTTTTTTCAATTTACTGAAATTCGTTTTCTTTATTTCATCATTATTGTAATATTATCTCCCAAAAGTCTGCTCCGAACCGACTCGCCCAGTCAGCGAATCACATGCCAGTTTGGACGCTTCAGGCCAAATTCCTAATTATCTCAAATAATAATTCTCTAACAGTTACTCTAGAATAAACCACACAACTGTAACGCTCAAAAGCCTGGCCACCAGACCTGACCATGTCGCAGCTCTAACATCCCAAAGTTCGACAACCCAATTTAATCTCATTAGCCCAGCCCTCGGCACTGCCTCGCGTTGTTTTGTCATCATTGTTAAACATACCCCAGCAGAGGACATCACTCTTCTCGTAATTACCGCCATCTTGATTACCATTTCACAGAGAAAACCCTTTTACTTCTCGTAATGGACTTTTAGACTTTTGTTCATTAACCGAGGCTGCTCGAGTGGCAGACGGCCGAGGGAAATGTATAAAAAGCCACAAATTCTTCCATCTTCGGGATTTCCCGTTTTTTCCTTTTTTTTTTTAACCATTCCTCCCTTTTTTCTTTTTTTTTTTCCTCTTCAGTTTTGTTTCTCTCTTCATCTCTTCCCTGATCACTTTCTTTGTTTCCCTTCTAGTTCTTCTCATTCTTCTTAATCTTTTCTTCCCATCCAGTTCTTTTACTACTTCTTGTTCTTACTCTTCTTCTGGGACTAGTTCTCGCATTTTCATAGATTGAAGGACCGGGATTTGAGATCCGGATTTTAGACATACGGTTGTGAATCACGGACAATCTCCAAAAAGAAAGGAAGAAAATCGATTCATCCGACACAAAATGGAACAGAAAAATTCTTAAGATACCTTGGATAATGAAAAAGAACAATGAAGACATATTAAAAGATGTAAACATTAAAAAGAGCTGGCTTGTAAACACCAGACCCGACCATTAAAGAGGAAATTAAAATACTTTGATCACGTCAAAAGATACAGCGGGATGGAAAGAACAAAATAAAAGCTATGGTTCCTGGGCGATACACCAGAGGCAGACCAAGAAGACGGTGGTTTCAAGACACCAAGGAGAGTTTAAATATGACAACAGAGGAAGTGGGAGATCTGGCTAGAGACAGAGATTTTTTCAGACGGGCTGTGGTGAATGTAACGTTCTGTGGGAGATCTGGCTAGAAAAAGAGATTCTTTCAGACGGGCTGTGGTGAGTGCAACGTTCTATGGAGATCTGGTTAGAGACAGAGATACTTTCAGACGGGCTGTGGTGAGTGCAACGTTCTGTGGAGATCTGGCTAGAGACAGATTCTTTCAGACGGGCTGTGGTGAGTGCAATGTTCTATGGGAGATCTGGCTAGAGACAGAGATTCTTTCAGACAGGCTGTGGTGAGTGCAACGTTCTGTGGAGATCTGGCTAGAGACAGAGATTCTTTCAGACGGGCTGTGGTGAGTGCAATGTTCTATGGGAGATCTGGCTAGAGACAGATTCTTTCAGACAGGCTGTGGTGAGTGCAATGTTCTATGGAGATCTGGCTAGAGACAGATTCTTTCAGACAGGCTGTGGTGAGTGCAATGTTCTATGGGAGATCTGGCTAGAGACAGATTCTTTCAGACGGGCTGTGGTGAGTGCAATGTTCTATGGGAGATCTGGCTAGAGACAGATTCTTTCAGACAGGCTGTGGTGAGTGCAATGTTCTATGGGAGATCTGGCTAGAGACAGATTCTTTCAGACAGGCTGTGGTGAGTGCAACGTTCTGCAAAGTACATGCAACCTGATGATAATGACCTGATATTCAATCAAGTTACACTATATATCTGTTGAAAATTAAATAGTGTTTTTGTGCTCATCCAGTGCTGACTGGTAGCCACAGCGGTTAGTGAACTTGATTCATAAAGGGGTCGGGTTCGATCCTAATCGACGGCTTCCATCTTCTTCTTCTACTTCTCTCTTTCTCACTGATACCTAAAAGGTGTCGTGGTTTATATCATTTGTCGTTCTTGAGCTGCTCGAACTGTGCTGAATTAATGATTTTCCTTTGTTGTTACATGTCTCTATCACTGCATCTATCCATCTTCTTCTTTCTCTTTCTCACTGATACCTAAAAGGTGTCGTGGTTTATATCATTTGTCGTTCTTGAGCTGCTCAAACTGTCTGAATTAGTGATTTTCCTTTGTTGTTACATGTCTCTATCACTGCATCTATCCATCTTCTTCTTTTCTCTTTTCACTGATACCTAAAAGGTGTCGTGGTTTATATCATTTGTCGTTCTTGAGCTGCTCGAACTGTCTGAATTAGTGATTTTCCTTTGTTGTTACATGTCTCTGTCACTGCATCTATCCATCTTCTTCTTTTCTCTTTCTCACTGATACCTAAAAGGTGTCGTGGTTTATATCATTTGTCGTTCTTGAGCTGCTCGAACTGTCTGAATTAGTGATTTTCCTTTGTTGTTACATGTCTCTATCACTGCATCTATCCATCTTCTTCTTTTCTCTTTTCACTGATACCTAAAAGGTGTCGTGGTTTATATCATTTTTCGTTCTTGAGCTGCTCGAACTGTCTGAATTAGTGATTTCCCTTTGTTGTTACATGTCTCTATCACTGCATCTATCCATCTTCCTCTTTTCTCTTTCTCACTGATACCTAAAAGGTGTCGTGGTTTATATCATTTGTCGTTCTTGAGCTGCTCGAACTGTCTGAATTAGTGATTTTCCTTTGTTGTTACATGTCTCTATCACTGCATCTATCCATCTTCTTCTTTTCTCTTTTCACTGATACCTAAAAGGTGTCGTGGTTTATATCATTTGTCGTTCTTGAGCTGCTCGAACTGTCTGAATTAGTGATTTCCTTTGTTGTTACATGTCTCTATCACTGCATCTATCCATCTTCCTCTTTTCTCTTTCTCACTGATACCTAAAAGGTGTCGTGGTTTATATCATTTGTCGTTCTTGAGCTGCTCGAACTGTCTGAATTAGTGATTTTCTTTGTTGTTACATGTCTCTATCACTGCATCTATCCATCTTCTTCTTTTCTCTTTCACTGATACCTAAAAGGTGTCGTGGTTTATATCATTTGTCGTTCTTGAGCTGCTCGAACTGTGCTGAATTAGTGATTTTCTTTGTTGTTACATGTCTCTGTCACTGCATCTATCCATCTTCTTCTGGGTCTTCCTCTTGGTCTTTTTCCATGTAATCTCGAGAAGAACGCCTTGATGGTGATTGGTGAGGATTCATTCTGACCAGGTGGCCAAACCATTTAAGTTGTTATTGTTCTATATATTCTTGGCTGGGTTTTGTTCCTACCATTTTTCTTATGGTTTCATTTGGTATTCTATCTCTTCTTGTGTTGTTTGTCTCTTTTCTCGTGCATCGCATCTCACATACATTGATCTTTCTTAAATGTGATTTAGAAAGGGTCCATGTTTGACTTTCATAGCACAAAGTTGGTATGAAAATGATATTTATCATTTGTTGTTTAGCTGGCATAGAAATGTTTGGATGTCTTAGCAATGGGGAAAGCTGGTATGTGACAGCATTTGCTTTTTGTATTCTCATGTCAATTTCTCTGTCTAGTTTCCATCTTCTGTGAACATTGTGCCTAAATACTTGAATTCCTCTACTTGTTTTATTTCTTTATCTTTGATCTTAATGTTTAATGGGTGTCTTAATTTGCTTATTCTTATAGCCTCTGTTTTTGCTATGTTAATTTTCATACTGTAGTTTGTGCAGCTTTTATCTAGAGATGTTAAATGCTGTTGTAGCAGGTTTTCATCCTCATATATTAGACATTGGTCATCTGCGAAGAGAAGCTCGTTGATGTTGGAGTTTTCTACCTCTATGTTATTATTTGATTTGTCCTTGTTGTTGGTTGTTTCCTGATTTATTTTGTTCATATATATGATGAAGAGGAGTGGTGAGAGGACGCATCCTTGTCTTACTCCTGTTGTAACCTGAAACCATTCTGACAGACCTTCCGATGTTCTAACGACACTTTGACTGTTCCATGTTCACCCAGTCTAAATTGATACCGGGTTTTTTTTCCCAAGGGAGCCGTGATAGCTCAGTGGTTAGTGAACTGGACTGCAAAGGACAAGGGGTAGGGTTTGATCCCAACTGACGGCTTCCAGGTTCACCCAGCCTTAAATGAGTACCGGATTTTTTTCTGGGAAAGTAAAGCAGCACGGGCGTAATACCGACCACATTACCCCAAAAATCATGTGCTGAAGGTCTGTAAAATATAGGGTCACTAACACCATATTCCCTATACGCCACTTGGCGTGACGGGGGTACTTTACTTTTTTTTTTTTTACTAGGAAGAGAAACGTCGCGGACTAATACTGACCATATTAAAGTAAAGAAAGAAAATAGTCCCGTCACGCCAAGTGGCGTATAGGGAATATGGTGTTAGTGACCATAAATTTTACAGACCTTCGGCACATGATTTCTGGGGTAATGTGCTGACCATATTACCCCAACAATAATGTGTCGAAGAATATATATAAGACCAAAATTATGAGAATTAATGCAGTTGGCAATAACCAAATAACAATAGGAGAAATACATCTACTAGACGTACATTCTTATACATATATATATGGACGGTAATATAGACTCATCACGTAACACTCCAAAGAAAGCCATGGAGAGAAATTCTAACTACTGTTTTAGGAACGAGCTAAAAATAGCCACATGGAATGCTAGGACCTTATACCAACAAGGAAAACTAGAAAATCTTATGGTAGAAGCAATGCGATTAAACATAGATATCTTAGGCATATCAGAAACGAGATGGAGGGAAAGTGGATACGTACAAGACGATACATATACATTTATATACTCAGGTAACACAACAGAGGGGTAGGCATACTAATAAAACGAGAACTACAAAAATATATAAATACACACTTGACATACAATGATAGGATTATATTAATAAAAATGAAGGCAAAGCCATTTGACATAGCAATAATACAGACATACGCACCTACTCAAGACTACACAGATGAACAAATAGAGGCATACTATAAAGACCTAAATAAAGTTATGAAGCAAGTGAAATCTTCTGACATCTTGATTGTAATGGGTGACATGAACGCTAAAGTAGGAAAAGGCAGATATTAAGACCATTATAGGAAATCATGGTTTAGGAAAAAAGAAATGACAGAGGAGAAAGATTACTTCAATTTTGTGAAGAAAACAGGCTGATAATATGCAACACCTACTTTGAGCAAGAGAAAAGGAAACTATACACATGGAAAAGCCCTGGAGATAGGAAGAGGAATCAAATAGATTATATAATGATAAAAGAAAGGTTCCGTAACAGCGTAAAGAAAGCCAAAACCTACCCAGGAGCAGATATTAATTCAGATCACAATCCTGTAATGATTAAAATGAAAATCAAATTAAAGAAACAAACAAAAAAACTAATTCAGCAACACCAATAGATACAACAGCTTTAAATCAGAAAGATGTACAAGAAACTTATACTGTACAAGTAAAGAACACATATCAGAAGCTGCTAGAAGAAGGGATTGAGCAGTACAGAAGAGAAAATCCTGAAGAAAAAGTCACAGCCAAATGGCAATGCATAAAAAACAGCATACAAGAATCCTGCATCACCTTACCCAAAAAGGAAAGTAACAAAAAACAAGAATGGATAAATGACAACATTTTAGAAAAATGGAAGAGAGAAGACAAGCGAAGAACACTGCCAGATACAACAAGGAAATTGATAATGAAATACGAAAAATGTGCAAAAAGGCAAAAGAAGACTGGCTCAACCAAAGATGTCTAGAAGTCGAAACTATGGAAAGTAAACAAAATTTAAGAGGAATGCACACATAAATAAAATAATGACTAATAAAGACAGAAAAGCTGCAGGAAGCGGATGTATTGCAAACAAAGAGGGAAGAATGCTAACAGGCAACAAAGATATAATCAATAGATGGCAGGAATATATAACAGAACTATTTCATGACGAAAGGGACAAAACACCATTCACAAAATGTACATCCAGGTATAAAATCTTAAAATCTGAAGTAGAAAAAGCTATAAAAACAATGAAAAAGGGAAAAGCTTCAGGGCCTGACAATATACAGATAGAGATGATACAGGCACTAGAAGATTTTGTCATTGAAGTGATCACAGACATATGTAACGACATATAACATACAGGATACATACCAAACGAACTAAAAACATCAACTTTCATTGCATTGCCTTAAAAAAATGCAGTTAAATGCAGCGGTTTTAGAACAATAAGCCTAATGAGCCAATTCGGAATCAGGAAAAACAGTGGGACAAAACAAGCCATATTCAGCATGAGGACATTGATTGAAAAATACATAGAAGTAAACAAACCAATATATGCCTGCTCCATAGTCTACACAAAGCTTTCTATAGAATACACCATAATCAACTTATAGACTGCCTACAAAATATATAAATCTGGATGACACAGACATACGACTGATATGTAATTTGTACTGGGAGCAAACAGCAATAATAAAATATAACAAGTAGAACTCCACACCCAATTGATATAAAAAAAGAGGAGTAAGACAGGGATGCATCCTATCACCAAGCTTGTTCAATCTATACACTGAACAAATCTTTAAAAACATCAAAGAGATGCCAGCCTAAACATTAATGGAAAGATAATCAATAACCTAAGATATGTTGACGATACTGTACTATCTATCTATCTATCTATTGACCTTTCGAGCCGTAACCGCCCATAGGGCGTAGACCAGATACACCTTCTCCTATATGAATTTTTGTTCTAGCAGTTTTCTTTTAAAGATATTTTATCAAATCTCGCCATCTGTCTCTGTTCTGTGCAAGCAGTTCTATCTCATTGAGGGAGCCGATTCCTGCTGCTCTTGCCTCTCTCATCAATGTTCTTCTCAGTGTCTCCCTGGGTCTTCCTCTTTTTCTTTTACCTGTTGTTTCCCATATGAGGGCTTGCTTTGCTATTCGATTATTATCTCTTCTCATCACATGTCCAACGTATGACCATCGTCTTTTCTTTATTACTGAAGATATTAGTGGTTGATTGGCGATTTCTCTAATTTCCTCGTTTGTTTTGAATTCGTTCCATTCTATACCAGTATTTTCCTTAGACATTTATTTTCGAATGCGTTCAACTTTGTTTCTATATCTCTTGTTGTTTTCCAGCTTTCACACGCATACGTAAGGGTTGATAGTACATTTGATTGAATAGCCTAAGTTTTGTGTTTGTGCTAATGAGTTTTGATTTCCACAACTTTTCAAGGCTTCTGAAAGACATTGCTGCTTTAGCCAGTCTGATTCTAATTTCTTTGCTCGTATCCCCTTCTCGATCAATGTGACTTCCAAGATAGATGAAGTGATCTCTTCTACTGGTTGTTTTCCATGTATATTTTGTCACTTGTTGGAATTAAACTTTTCATGACTTTAGTCTTTCATGATTGACCTCAAGCCCAATTTTGCTGGCTATTGATGATAGTTCATTTGTGTTTTCCTGCATCGTTTTTATCTGATTGCTGATGAGAACTATGTCATCAGCAAAGTCCAGGTCCTCCAAATGGTCTCCTTGTATCCATTCGATGCCTTTATTACCAGTGCAGCATTTCTTCATTATGAAGTCCATAACAATTCCAAATAACAAGGGCGATAAAATACATCCTTGTTTAACCCCAGTTTCTATTGGGAAACATTCGCTCAGTCCTTCCTCTGTTCGAACTGCACATGTGTAACCATCATACATGTCTTTGATAATATTTATGATTTTTGATGGTAAGCCATATTGCTTCAGAATTTTCCACAAAGAATCTCTATGAATACTATCAAATGCTTTTTTGAAGTCGATGAAGTTAAGTACAAAAGGTTTTTGCTTTTCAATGTGTTCCTCCAATATAAGTCGTAGAGTGAAAATGTGGTCAAGACAGCTTCTCCCTTTTCTAAACCCAGCCTGTTCTTCACGCATACTGTATCTATTGAATCCTTTATTCTATTTAGGATGATTTTACAGAATAATTTTGAGGCAACTGACAAAAGTGTCACGCCTCTCCAATTGTTACAATCTCTAAGATTGCCCTTTTTTGGGATCTTAACAATGATTCCTTTTTTCCATTTATGAGGCGTCTTCTCTGTTTTCCAAATGATGTTGAACATTTTTTGGAGATGTATTAAATTATGGCTATCAATTGCCTTGAGGATCTCAGCTGTTAACCTATCCTCTCCAGCAGCCTTGTTATTGGTCATTAGCTTTAAGGTGGTTTCTATTTCACTCAGGTGAAGTCATCTAAATTTACATCTAATTCTGCTGCTGGTGTTTCAGCTTCAAAATCTATTAAACTGTGAGGTAGTGGACGGTTAAGAATTTCTTTGAAGTGTTCCGCCCAACGGGCTTTTATGTCTGCGCTTGTTGTTAGCATTAATCCAGATTTGTCTAGAATTGGTGTTCCACTGGATGTATAGGTGTTTGTCAGCATCTTTCGATACTGTACTACTAGCAGAAAATCCTAAAGACCTACAACAATTACTTAATGTGATAAACATGACAAGCAAAAAATATGGACTAGAAATGAATATCAAAAAGACTAAAACTATGATCATAAACAAAGAAAAATCTCAAGACCTACAATTATATCACAGTTGAGGGAATACACCTGGAGACAGTCCAGAGTTACAACTACCTGGGACATACTATAACCAATGATGGAAAATGTACAACTGAAATAAACAAAAGAATAGGTATGGCAAAAAGTAATTTCAATGCCATGAAAAATATACTAACATCAAAACAAAAAACACGAGGGCTAAAATTAAGAATAGCAAAATGTTACATCTTCTCAATATTCCTGTATGGTGCAGAAACATGGACATTAGACCAGAAAACAGAACAGAAAATTGAAGCCTTTGAAATGTGGATATATAGAAGAATAGGTAGAATTGGATGGAAAGAAAATAAAATAAACGAGAAAGTCTTAAAACAACTAAAAATGAAAAGAGAACTACTAAACACAACTAGAGCAAGGCAAATGAAATTTTTGGCTCATGTTAAAAGACACAACAGCCTAATAAAAGTAATATTGGAAGGAAAATACAAGGTAAAAGAGGCAGAGGCAGACACAGACTATCATGGACGAGTAACATCAAAAGATGGACAAGTCAGCCTATGACAACCTGCACCATCAAAGCAAGAAACAGAGAAGAATGGCGCTCCGTGGTAGCGAACCTTCGTTGTGGAGACGGCACTCAGTGATGATGATGATGATGATGATGATGATGATGATGATGATGATGATAGACAAAAGAAGGAGAATGAGGGAAGGATACCAAAACAAAGATACAAAAAGGAAGAGGAGCATTCCTTGCACTAGGAAATATATGGAAATTAGGTCCAATATAAAAATACAAATATTCAGCTCCAATATTAAGTCCTTCCTATTATGTGGCTGTGAAACATGGAGAACAATAAAAATGACAATAGCGACGATACAGACTTTCATTAATAGATGTTTGCACAAAATAAAAGGATGGAAATGGCAGGACAAATTCACTAAAATAAAATATGGAAAAGTACCGGTCAAATACCAGTGGATAAAGAGATACAGTGAAGACGATGGCGCTGGATAGGACACACACTACGGAAGAAAACTGCGAGTATAACACAACAGGTCCTTTTTGGAACCCCAATAGAAAAAGACAAAGAGGAAGACTAAGGAATTCTTGGCGAAGAGAGATGAAAGCAGAAATGAAGATAATGGGGAAGACATGGGATGATCTTAAAGTAATGGCAAGAAACTAACGGCTTTTAAATGTTTGTTGAAGACCTATGCTTCACAGGGAGCTGAAAGTGTTTGTTGAAGACCTATGCTTCACAGGGAGCTGATAGTGTTTGTTGAAGACCTATGCTCGACAAGGAGCTGAAAGTGTTTGTTGAAGACCTATGCTCCACAGGGAGCTGAAAGTGTTTGTTGAAGACCTATGCTGCACAGGGAGCTGATAGTGTTTGTTGAAGACCTATGCTCGACAAGGAGCTGAAAGTGTTTGTTGAAAACCTATGCTCCACAGGGAGCTATATACTGAAGTTATATATGCTGAAGATCTAGAAAAAAATATGGACACTAACATCATATTGCCCATACGCCACATGAAATGACGGTGCAATTTTCATTTCTCTGTGTGTGTACGTATTGAGTCAAGGACGTGTGTGATAATAAATTATTGAATCAATAACCAACGAGCCACCGGTATCCCATGTAGGGATGACACGAAAGATAACAAAATCAGGTATTTGAAATATGTTCGAGAAAGAAACACAACTGGACTCCCTATCTGCACTCCATCGCACAGTTTTTATGAGAGCCCATGTCCGCAAGCTCAGAAACACTTAACAGTGCGTACATTTTGCTCATAAACTGTCGTCTGCACCCGCTGAATGCAGGAACATTCCGTGTCTGTCAGACATTTTCATGGCTGCCTTTCACGAAGCACCAATCAAAACATTTCACGGACAAGTTTCACGTGCGCTAGTCGAGGCGCCGTTGAGCTCACAGACAATAAACACCCTCGACTTGCTTTCGGCTCGGATGAAACACTACTCGACATCTTGGTGGGGTGCAGAAATGGATCAGCGGTTCTCATAATGGTGGGATTATTGGCCCTGCCTCTTTGATTGTCTAATCAAATTGTATGCCTTTTCAAAAACTATCTCTCCCGCTTCATTCGTCATTATATTCTCGTTCTTGGCAAATGACAGACATCGTAGTCGGTGACCGATACGGTCTACGGGGTCTGTTTGTTGAAATAACCTTTCATTTAAAAAAAAAAAAAATTTAATTTTTTTATTTTTGACTTTCAGCAATATAGAACGACCGTGTGTTACCGGGGCCTCATTATGAGGGAAGTAAAGAATAGTGACACTGTGACCTTCCAGGCATGTCGTAAGAGGCGACTAAGGAGGTTGATCGATGGCTTGACAAGCTGTCATTGTAAAAAGTAGTGTTATGGAAACAGAGCCATAGATTTTGGAAGCAGTGATCTCTGCAATATTTTGGCACGCAAGGTTTCTGTTTTTAAGATTGTGGTTCTGCCCTATGTGCCGTCTTCGGCTCGAAAGGACAATAGATAGATAGATAGATAGATAGATAGATAGACAGACAGACAGACAGACAGACAGACAGACAGACAGACAGACAGACAGACAGACAGACAGACAGACAGACAGATATCTATCTATCTATCTATCTATCTATCTATCTATCTATCTATCTATCTATCTATCTATCTATCTATCTATCTATCTATCTATCTATCTATCTATCTATCTATCTATCTATCTATCTATCTATCTATCTATCATCTATCTATCTATCTATCTATCTATCTATCTATCTATCTATCTATCTATCTATCTATCTATCTATCTATCTATCTATCTATCTATCTATTGTCCTTTCGAGCCTTTCTAGATAGATAGATAGATAGATAGATAGATAGATAGATAGATAGATAGATAGATAGATAGATAGATAGATAGATAGATAGATAGATAGATAGATAGATAGATAGGTAGGTAGGTAGGTAGGTAGGTAGGTAGATAGATAGATAGATAGATAGATAGATAGATAGATAGATAGATAGATAGATAGATAGATAGATAGATAGATAGATAGATAGATAGATAGATAGATAGATAGATAGATAGATAGATAGATAGATAGATAGATAGGTAGGTAGGTAGGTAGGTAGTAGATAGATAGATAGATAGATAGATAGATAGATAGATAGATAGATAGATAGATAGATAGATAGATAGATAGATAGATAGATAGATAGATAGATAGATAGATAGATAGATAAATAGATAGATAGATAGATAGATAGATAGATAGATAGATAGATAGATAGATAGATAGATAGATAGATAGAATATAGAACAGTTAGTGGCCATCACGCTCAGCCGCGTTGTACAAAACTACAAGAAAATCCATTCACCGCGCAAATCTATGATACTCCTTTGCGAATTAGCCCCTAATTTCATCATCATCATCATCATGTGCCCTCCCCGCAACGAAGGTTGGCTACCATGGATCGCCATTCTACTCTGTTTCTTGCTTTGATGGTGCAGGCTGACATAGATTGACTTGTCCATCTTTTGATGTTACTCGAGCCCCTAATTTAGTGCCCTAAATGTGAGGGTCAGTTTATCCTCGATTTGCATTTGTTTCATCTTATCTCCCTAGTCAGCTGGATGGCAGTTCTTGTTTCGGTTTGTGGATGCCTTTTGAGTGTCTGACTCAACCAGCTTCAACTTTTTGTCACATTCCTTGAGCATCTCGGTAGCGAAGTGGTTAGTGCCTCCATCAACTTGTAGGTCCGAGTTCGCCCAATGAAATGTGTCGAGCCTTTCTTCTCCTTCAGGTTTCATTATTTTCCTTCAAAATTTGTAATGAAGAATTAGTAATGAAGAGTGAGTAATGAAGAGTGAGTAATGAAGAGTGAGTAATGAAGAGTAGTAATAAAGAGTGAGTAATGAAGAGTAAGTAATGAAGAGTGAGTAATGAAGAGTGAGTAATGAAGAGTAAGTAATGAAGAGTGAGTAATGAAGAGTGCGTAATGAAGAGTGAGTAATGAAGAGTGAGTAATGAAGAGTGAGTAATGAAGAGTAAGTAATGAAGAGTGAGTAATGAAGAGTAAGTAATGAAGAGTGCGTAATGAAGAGTAAGTAATGAAGAGAGAGTAATGAAGAGTGAGTAATGAAGAGTAAGTAATGAAGAGTGAGTAATGAAGAGTGAGTAAAAAGAATTAGTAATGAAGAATTAGTAATGAAGAATTAGTAATGTAGAATTAGTAATGAGAAAGTCAATCAATCTGGCGTTATACTGATGTAGTAGTTTCCCAGCGTAGCCTGGGACAGACGAACTCCAACTTCTCCAGTAAGAGCCGGAATGTCAAGAAAGCCGTTACGACCCGCCACATCAATAAGTCAAAGGGCACATCACCCGCTTCAACTCGTGGCATTACGTCAACAACAACAATATATATAACAACGCTGATATAATAAAGAAAGTCAATCAATCTAGCGTTATGTTCATCAAAGCAATCACAAATGTACATAGTTGAATATAATAACTTGAGCAGTGCTATTATATTCCCATTACATCTCAGATTGAAATAGCAGGGAAAATGTTAATCTCAGATGGTAGATGTAGAACAGAGGTGAGATGGTAGATGTAGAACAGAGGTGAGATTGTAGATGTAGAATTGAGGTGAGATGGTAGATGTAGAACAGAGGTGAGATTGTAGATGTAGAACTGAGGTGAGATGGTAGATGTAGAACAGAGGTGAGATTGTATATGTAGAACAGAGGTGAGATTGTAGATGTAGAACAGAGGTTAGATTGTATATGTAGAACTGAGGTGAGATTGTAGATGTAGAACAGAGGTTAGATTGTAGATGTAGAACAGAGGTGAGATTGTAGATGTAGAACTGAGGTGAGATTGAAGATGTAGAACAGAGGTGAGATTGTAGATGTAGAACAGAGGTGAGATTGTAGATGTAGTACAGAGGTGAGATTGTATATGTAGAACTGAGGTGAGATTGTAGATGTAGAACAGAGGTGAGATTGTATATTTAGAACAGAGGTGAGATTGTAGATGTAGAATAGAGGTGAGATTGTAGATGTAGAATAGAGGTGAGATGGTAGATGTAGAATAGAGGTGAGATGGTAGATGTAGAACAGAGGTGAGATGGTAGATGTAGAATAGAGGTGAGATGGTAGATGTAGAACAGAGGTGAGATTGTAGATGTAGAATAGAGGTGAGATGGTAGATGTAGAATAGAGGTGAGATGGTAGATGTAGAACAGAGGTGAGATGGTAGATGTAGAACAGAGGTGAGATGGTAGATGTAGAATATAGGTGAGATGGTAGATTAGAACAGAGGTGAGATGGTAGATGTAGAACAGAGGTGAGATGGTAGATGTAGAACAGAGGTGAGATGGTAGATGTAGAACAGAGGTGAGATGGTAGATGTAGAACAGAGGTGAGATGGTAGATGTAGAACAGAGGTGAGATGGTAGATGTAGAATAGAGGTGAGATGGTAGATGTAGAATATAGGTGAGATGGTAGATGTAGAACAGAGGTGAGATGGTAGATGTAGAATTGAGGTGAGATGGTAGATGTAGAACAGAGGTGAGATTGTAGATGTAGAACTGAGGTGAGATGGTAGATGTAGAACAGAGGTGAGATTGTATATGTAGAACAGAGGTGAGATTGTAGATGTAGAACAGAGGTTAGATTGTATATGTAGAACTGAGTGAGATTGTAGATGTAGAACAGAGGTTAGATTGTAGATGTAGAACAGAGGTGAGATTGTATATGTAGAACTGAGGTGAGATTGAAGATGTAGAACAGAGGTGAGATTGTAGATGTAGAACAGAGGTGAGATTGTAGATGTAGTACAGAGGTGAGATTGTATATGTAGAACTGAGGTGAGATTGTAGATGTAGAACAGAGGTGAGATTGTATATTTAGAACAGAGGTGAGATTGTAGATGTAGAATAGAGGTGAGATTGTAGATGTAGAATAGAGGTGAGATGGTAGATGTAGAATAGAGGTGAGATGGTAGATGTAGAACAGAGGTGAGATGGTAGATGTAGAATAGAGGTGAGATGGTAGATGTAGAACAGAGGTGAGATTGTAGATGTAGAATAGAGGTGAGATGGTAGATGTAGAATAGAGGTGAGATGGTAGATGTAGAACAGAGGTGAGATGGTAGATGTAGAACAGAGGTGAGATGGTAGATGTAGAACAGAGGTGAGATGGTAGATGTAGAACAGAGGTGAGATGGTAGATGTAGAACAGAGGTGAGATGGTAGATGTAGAACAGAGGTGAGATGGTAGATGTAGAACAGAGGTGAGATGGTAGATGTAGAATAGAGGTGAGATGGTAGATGTAGAATATAGGTGAGATGGTAGATGTAGAACAGAGGTGAGATGGTAGATGTAGAACAGAGGTGAGATGGTAGATGTAGAACAGAGGTGAGATGGTAGATGTAGAACAGAGGTGAGATGGTAGATGTAGAATATAGGTGAGATGGTAGATGTAGAATATAGGTGAGATGGTAGATGTAGAATATAGGTGAGATGGTAGATGTAGAATATAGGTGAGATGGTAGATGTAGAATATAGGTGAGATGGTAGATGTAGAATATAGGTGAGATGGTAGATGTAGAATATAGGTGAGATGGTAGATGTAGAATATAGGTGAGATGGTAGATGTAGAATATAGGTGAGATGGTAGATGTAGAATATAGGTGAGATGGTAGATGTAGAACAGAGGTGAGATGGTAGATGTAGAATATAGGTGAGATGGTAGATGTAGAATATAGGTGAGATGGTAGATGTAGAACAGAGGTGAGATGGTAGATGTAGAACAGAGGTGAGATGGTAGATGTAGAATATAGGTGAGATGGTAGATGTAGAATATAGGTGAGATGGTAGATGTAGAATATAGGTGAGATGGTAGATGTAGAATATAGGTGAGATGGTAGATGTAGAATATAGAATATAGGTGAGATGGTAGATGTAGAATATAGGTGAGATGGTAGATGTAGAATATAGGTGAGATGGTAGATGTAGAATATAGGTGAGATGGTAGATGTAGAATATAGGTGAGATGGTAGATGTAGAACAGAGGTGAGATGGTAGATGTAGAATATAGGTGAGATGGTAGATGTAGAACAGAGGTGAGATGGTAGATGTAGAATATAGGTGAGATGGTAGATGTAGAACAGAGGTGAGATGGTAGATGTAGAATATAGGTGAGATGGTAGATGTAGAACAGAGGTGAGATGGTAGATGTAGATATAGGTGAGATGGTAGATGTAGAACAGAGGTGAGATGGTAGATGTAGAATATAGGTGAGATGGTAGATGTAGAATATAGGTGAGATGGTAGATGTAGAATATAGGTGAGATGGTAGATACCATATTATACCTAAGATGAGAACAACTGGAAATATTGAAGGACGAAGAGATAGAGGGAAGCAAGAGAAAAAAATAGCAGACAGCTTAAGAGAATGGCTTGGCAGAAGGTCAACAACAGAAAAGATAAATAACTATCGAGATCGAAAGTTGTGGAGAGACATGATCACCTACGCCAGTAGGCCCGGTACTTGATGATGATGATGTGTATTTTCATCATCATCATCGAGTGCCGTCTCCGCAACGAAGGTTGGCTACCATGGAGCGCCATTCTGCTCTGTCTCTTGCTTTGATGGTGCAGGTTGTCATAGGCTGATTTGTCCATGTTTTGATGTTACTCGTCCATGTTAGTCTTGGTCTGCCTCTTTTACCTTGTATTTCCCCCTCCAGGACAACTTTTAGTAGGCTGCTGTGTCTTAACATGGCCCAAAAATCGCATTTGTCTTGTTTGAATTGTGTTTAGTAGTTCTCTTTTCATTTTTAGTTGAATTTGTATTTTAACTCGGAATTTTGTGTTTACTGTTTATAGTTTGTTTGATATACCTGATGAAGGCTTTTTCCGAAACGTTGTAGTTTGCTTTTAGTCTAGCTGATCAATAGCATGTTATGTTTAATTTAAAGATTTGTTTTATGATCACCGAGAGAATATTGTCTGAAGCATCAACATTGATATTACAGTAGCGACGTGTGTCAGTTGGGTTTCACTGATATAACTGGGGGGTTATGGTTTGAAAAGGTTTGAGAATCACTGAAAGAGACGGAAACTCGTGGCAATGGATAATTGAAACGAAAGGAAGAAAATTACAAAACAAATCTACCCCCATCCGAGTTGAGTGGCAGGCGAGGGTTTTCGTTTCCGAGGTCTCCGAGTCTGAGAACAGTTTCTATTAGTGCCAGAGCTCAAAGATAGACTAACTAGTTAGACAGTCTTCAAAACAAGACACAGCGATGAGACAAAATTGGTTTTACAATGAAAGACGTTGAGATCATCAACACCAACATTTCAGTCTCTTGGACATCAGCTTTTCAACAAAGGATTCAACCACTTTCTTTTTCCTTCTTGAGTTAACTTTTTCTGTTGAATCCATGATGTGGATCTTCTGTCTCTAGCTCTCTCTCTCACTCTCTCTCTCACTCTCTCTCTCTCTTTCTCTTCCCACAGATCTTCAACAGAACGTTTCAGTTTATATTTGTATTCTTTCTTAGGCAGTCGTTTCTAATTAAATCCCTTCACAGAGAGATTATGTGGTCTAGACATAAGACTTTGGCTCTGGGTAGAAAGGGCCTGGGTTCATAACCAGTCAGTGAATCAATTCAGAGGAAGAGGTATGTTTACAGCACTCTGAAAAAAATGACAAATAATCAACAACTTGCCAGGTCGACTGCCGGTCCTAGTGTGTCCGTCTCCACTCCTCTGAGACTCCTCTCTCTTCTACCTTTTCAAAATTCTCCCCAGTCCGGGACTATTTTATTTATATTGTTCCATTGGTAGCCGCTAAGCTGAACGTGACACTGATTGGTCAGTTTAAGCTATCTTCGATAAATTCCCGCGGATTAATCTTCAGGCTCTAAGACCTGGGAAGGGCAAACAATTGCTGCGCTTTAATGACTTCTAATTGGGCTGTATGGGTTGGCGCTACCTACCCTATTACATCACTCCCTTATCCTTTGTTGGAAACCATTGTCATGCAATGACAATTTTCCACATAGAGGTAAAGGCATCAAGATGCACCAAGATGCGTAGAGATGCAAAGCTGCTGTAAAGCTGATGATAATGGCGATACTAAAAAAAAAGCAGAAGAAAAGTGGTATGGTGACAGCCTTACGTGGTAATGGACGAAACAAAAGTCGACGTTTCGGCCAAGTAGGCCTTCATCTGGACGAACAACAAACACAAAAATTATATATAACGATATATAATTAATATATTTAATTAATAATAATTTATTATATAATTATTATTATATTATAATTATAATATTATTATATAATTATATAATAAATATAATAATTTATGTATATATATATATATATATATAATTATATATATAATTATATATCGTTATATATAATTTTTGTGTTTGTTGTTCGTCCAGATGAAGGCCTACTTGGCCGAAACGTCGACTTTTGTTTCGTCCATTACCACGTAAGGCTGTCACCATACCACTTTCTTCTTCTTTTTTTTTAGTATCGCAATTTTCCACATAGCCGTCTCTATCTTCCTTATAGTCAGGTCCATCAAGTCCAATACATTACATATTCAGTTACATCATGAAATAATGTTTCCAGATAAATCCCTCTAATCAAACAAGACATTTTCATCATCAACATTGATGACTCTCTCGTACACATCTCTCAAACAAGACATTTTCATCATCAACATTGATGACTCTCTCGTACACATCTCTCAAACAAGACTTTTCATCATCAATATTGATGACTCTCTCGTACACATCTCTCAAACAAGACATTTTTATCATCAACATTGATGACTCTTGTACACATCTCTGAAACAAGACATTTTCATCATCAACATTGATGACTCTCTCGTACACATCTCTCAAACAAGTCATTTTCATCATCAACATTGATGACTCTCTCGTACACATCTCTGAAACAAGACATTTTCATCATCAACATTGATGACTCTCTCGTACACATCTCTGAAACAAGACATTTTCATCATCAACATTGATGACTCTCTCGTACACATCTCTCAAACAAGACATTTTCATCATCAACATTGATGACTCTCTCGTACACATCTCTCAAACAAGACATTTTCATCATCAACATTGATGACTCTCTCGTACACATCTCTCAAACAAGACATTTTCATCATCAACATTGATGACTCTCTCGTACACATCTCTCAAACAAGACATTTTCATCATCAACATTGATGACTCTCTCGTACACATCTCTCAAACAAGACATTTTCATCATCAACATTGATGACTCTCTCGTACACATCTCTCAAAACAAGACATTTTCATCATCAACATTGATGACTCTCTCGTACACATCTCTTAGAAAAACACATACGGAGCAGTTTCTTCTGAAAATAAATGAGTCTATTTACCCTTCAGGCTATCGGTGAACATTTGCCTGAACTTTTGCCTGAACATGGCCAAAAAAATGATGATTGTTTCTTCCTAATATTGGAAATTAGCTCTCTTTTTGTTTTGGCCGCTTTCAGAACGTTTTCATTACTCTTCTTAGCTGTCCATAGTATTCTCAACATTATTCTGTAAACCCACATTTATACAGCCTCCAGTGATTTTCTTGTTTTTTTTTTGTTGTTTTTTTTAACTGCCGTATTGTCCATGATACACATCCATATGTTAAGACTGGCTCTGCATAAAATCTTTTCTTGTTTCTATTGTCCAAAATGGATTGCACATTATCTTCCTCGTTTTTGTTGTTGTTGAAAGCTGCTTTTGCCTGAGCCATTCTGCATCTAACCTCTGGTGTACATCTACCATCTCACCTCTGTTGTACATCTACCATCTCACCTCTGTTGTACATCTACCATCTCACCTCTGTTGTACATCTACCATCTCACCTCTGTTGTACATCTACCATCTCGCCTCTGTTGTACATCTACCATCTCACCTCTGTGTACATCTACCATCTCACCTCTGTTGTGCATCTACCATCTCACCTCTGTTGTGCATCTACCATCTCACCTCTGTTGTACATCTACCACCCTACCTCTGTTGTACATCTACCATCTCACCTCTGTTGTACATCTACCACCTCACCTCTGGTGTACATCTACCATCTCACCTCTGTTGTACATCTACCACCTCACCTCTGTTGTACATCTACCATCTCACCTCTGTTGTGCATCTACCATCTCACCTCTGTTGTACATCTACCATCTCACTCTGTTGTGCATCTACCATCTCACCTCTGTTGTGCATCTACCATCTAACCTCTGTTGTACATCTACCATCTCACCTCTCTTGTACATCTACCATCTAACCTCTGTTCTACATCTACCATCTCACCGCTGTTGTACATCTACCATCTCACCTCTGTTGTACATCTACCATCTCACCGCTGTTGTACATCTACCATCTCACCTCTGTTGTACATCTACCATCTGAGGTTAACATTGCTCCCAGATATTTAAATTCATTTGAACTATATCACGGCTACACAGTGAAATACGGTGACTGGTTGAAGACTGACATTTAACACATTGAGTTGCAATGTGATTGTGTTATGTGATTGTGTTATGTGATTGTGTTATGTGATTGTGTTATGTGATTGTGTTATGTATTCTGATAAAATATTACAGGAGTTGTAGCCTCGCAATATCTGCATCAGCTGTTCTTATGTTCTTGTGTTACATTTTGATTTTTAAAAAAAGTAAAGTACCCCCGTCACGCCAAGTGGCGTATAGGGAATATGGTGTTAGTGACCTAAAAATTTACAGACCTTCGGCACATATCTTTTGGGGTAATGTGGTCGGTATTACGCCCGTGCCGCTTTAATTTCCCAGAAAAAATCCGGTACCGATTTAAGGCTGGGTGAACCCGGAGCCGTCGGTTGGGATCGAACACTACCTCTTGTTCTTTGTAGTCCAGTTCACTAACCACTGAGCTATCGCGGCTCACCCTCTCTGGGTAGTGCGATCCGATGTCTAGCCCTCTCTTGGTAGTGAGATCTGATGTCTAGCCCTCTCTTGGTAGTGAGATCTGATGTCTAGCCCTCTCTTGGTAGTGAGATCTGATGTCTAACCCTCTCTGTTAGTGAGATCTGATGTCTAGCCCTCTCGGTAGTGAGATCCGATGTCTAGCCTCTCTGGTAGTGAGATCTGATGTCTAGCCCTCTCTGGTAGTGAGATCCGATGTCTAGCCCTCTCTGGTAGTGAGATCTGGTGTCTAGCCCTCTCTGGTAGTGAGATCTGATGTCTAGCCCTCTCTGGTAGTGAGATCTGATGTCTAGCCCTCTCTGGTAGTGAGATCCGATGTCTAGCCCTCTCTGGTAGTGAGATCCGATGTCTAGCCCTCTCTGGTAGTGAGATCTGATGTGTAACCCTCTCTGTTAGTGAGATCCGATGTCTAGCCCTCTCTGGTAGTGAGATCTGATGTCTAGCCCTCTCTGGAAGTGAGATCCGATGTCTAGCCCTCTCTGGTAGTGAGATCCGATGTCTAGCCCTCTCTGGTAGTGAGATCTGATGTCTAGCCCTCTCTGTTAGTGAGATCCGATGTATAGCCCTCTCTGTCTCTGGTAGTGAGATCTGATGTCTAGCCCTCTCTGTTAGTGAGATCCGATGTCTAGCCCTCTCTGTTAGTGAGATCCGATGTCTAGCCCTCTCTGGTAGTGAGATCCGATGTCTAGCCCTCTCTGTTAGTGAGATCCGATGTCTAGGCCTCTCTGGTAGTGAGATCCGATGTCTAGCCTCTCTGGTAGTGAGATCCGATGTCTAGCCCTCTCTGGTAGTGAGATCCGATGTCTAGCCCTCGCTGGTAGTGAGATCCGATGTCTAGCCCTCTCTGGTAGTGAGATCCGATGTCTAGCCCTCTCTGGTAGTGAGATCCGATGTCTAGCCCTCTCTGGTAGTGAGATCTGATGTCTAGCCCTCTCTGGTAGTGAGATCCGATGTCTAGCCCTCTCTGGTAGTGAGATCCGATGTCTAGCCCTCTCTGGTAGTGAGATCCGATGTCTAGCCCTCTCTGGTAGTGAGATCCGATGTCTAGCCCTCTCTGGTAGTGAGATCTGATGTCTAGCCCTCTCTGTTAGTGAGATCCGATGTCTAGCCCTCTCTGTTAGTGAGATCCGATGTCTAGCCCTCTCTGTTAGTGAGATCCGATGTCTAGCCCTCTCTGGTAGTGAGATCCGATGTCTAGCCCTCTCTGTTAGTGAGATCCGATGTCTAGCCCTCTCTGGTAGTGAGATCCGATGTCTAGCCCTCTCTGGTAGTGAGATCCGATGTCTAGCCCTCTCTGGTAGTGAGATCCGATGTCTAGCCCTCTCTGGTAGTGAGATCCGATGTCTAGCCCTCTCTGGTAGTGAGATCCGATGTCTAGCCCTCTCTGGTAGTGAGATCCGATGTCTAGCCCTCTCTGGAAGTGAGATCGGATGTCTAGCCCTCTCTGTTAGTGAGATCCGATGTCTAGCCCTCTCTGGTAGTGAGATCCGATGTCTAGCCCTCTCTGTTAGTGAGATCCGATGTCTAGCCCTCTCTGGTAGTGAGATCCGATGTCTAGCCCTCTCTGTTAGTGAGATCCGATGTCTAGCCCTCTCTGTTAGTGAGATCCGATGTCTAGCCCTCTCTGGTAGTGAGATCCGATGTCTAGCCCTCTCTGTTAGTGAGATCCGATGTCTAGCCCTCTCTGGTAGTGAGATCCGATGTCTAGCCCTCTCTGTTAGTGAGATCCGATGTCTAGCCCTCTCTGGTAGTGAGATCCGATGTCTAGCCCTCTCTGGTAGTGAGATCCGATGTCTAGCCCTCTCTGGTAGTGAGATCCGATGTCTAGCCCTCTCTGGGTAGTGAGATCCAATGTCTAGCCCTCTCTGGTAGTGAGATCCGATGTCTAGCCCTCTCTGGTAGTGAGATCCGATGTCTAGCCCTCTCTTGGTAGTGAGATTTGATGTCTAGCCCTCTCTGGTAGTGAGATCCGATGTCTAGCCCTCTCTGGGTAGTGAGATCCAATGTCTAGCCCTCTCTGGTAGTGAGATCCGATGTCTAGCCCTCTCTGGTAGTGAGATCCAATGTCTAGCCCTCTCTGGTAGTGAGATCCGATGTCTAGCCCTCGCTGGTAGTGAGATCCGATGTCTAGCCCTCGCTGGTAGTGAGATCCGATGTCTAGCCCTCGCTGGTAGTGAGATCCGATGTCTAGCCCTCGCTGGTAGTGAGATCCGATGTCTAGCCCTCGCTGGTAGTGAGATCCGATGTCTAGCCCTCTCTGTTAGTGAGATCCGATGTCTAGCCCTCTCTGGTAGTGAGATCCGATGTCTAGCCCTCGCTGGTAGTGAGATCCGATGTCTAGCCCTCTCTGGTAGTGAGATCCGATGCCTAGCCCACTCTGTTAGTGAGATCCGATGTCTAGCCCTCTCTGTTAGTGAGATCCGATGTCTAGCCCGCTCTGGTAGTGAGATCCGATGTCTAGCCCTCTCTGTTAGTGAGATCCGATGTCTAGCCCTCTCTTAGTGAGATCCGATGTCTAGCCCTCTCTGTTAGTGAGATCCGATGTCTATCCCTCTCTGTTAGTGAGATACGATGTCTAGCCCGCTCTGGTAGTGAGATCCGATGTCTAGCCCTCTCTGTTAGTGAGATCCGATGTCTAGCCCACTCAAAAACGGTAAAAAAACACAAACAGCAGGTCTTGTGTGCATTCTGTCCACGTTAAGATAACTTTTGGAAGTTGGAAATAGAAAAGAGTTGGAACAATGCCGTTGTTTCTGTTCAGTTGAGAGGAAAAAATAAACCCAAAAATGTGAAAACTCTCGATGATAAATGTCTGTGAAGTCGGAGAATGTCTTCCTGTGTGGTGAGGGACACATGATAACACGGTGTAAAACTAGGATAAAGTGACATTCACACGGGATCATGTCCAGAGAGACGCGCTAGAGGTATAAAGCTGGCGAACGCAAGGAGAAATAGCAGTTCCTTTTTTGTCTTCACTGTCTATCAATTTCTTCTGGTTTCTCAATCACCCCCTACCTCTCTCACTCACTCCCACTGTTAATTTTCCTCTGTCCTCTCCCTTTCCCTTCTCCTCTCTCCCCCAACATGGCTCTCTCTCTCTCTCTCTCTTGCTCCATCTCTCGCCTTCTCTCTCCCCTCTCTTTCCCTCGCCCTCTCTCTTTCCCTACCTTCTCTCTCTCTCTCTCTCTCTCTCTCTTTCCCTCCTCTATCTATCCATATCTCTGTCACTCCTACATTCTCTCTCTTCTTCCCTCTCTCTCTCTCTCCCTCCATTTTCTCTTACTTCTTCTCTCTTTCCATCCTGTCCTTCTCTCTCCTTCTGTCTCTCCCTCCATTCCCTATTTTCTTCTCTCTACCTTCCTCCCTCTTCTACTTTCTTCATCTCCTTCCCTCTCTAATGTTTACTACACTCTTCCACATTTCCTCCTTACAGTTTTCCTTCTACTCTTGTATTTCCATTTACTTCTCCTCTCTCTCTATCTTTCAATCTACCTTCGTCCCCTCAACTCTTCAATCGTGTGTGGCCCAATTTCACGCATTAATAGTCACGTGACAGACCAAGCCCCACTCCGGGCATTGTGTGAGTGGCACGAGAGTGTGTTGCTGCAGTTATCGGGTCCTTGAAGTTAGTCCCTCTCTCGAAGTTTATCTGCAGTCTGGCAGGCACTGGGAGAGAGAGAGACAAGTAGAGAGAGAGAAAGAAATAAGAAGGGAATCAGAGAGAGTTAATAAGAGAGAGAGAGAGAGAGAAGTGGGAAAATACAATTAGAGATAGGATCATCATCATCAAGTACCGGGCCTGCTGGCGTAGGTGATCATGTCTCTCCACAACTTTCGATCTCGACAGTTATTTATCATTTCTGTTGTTGACCTTCTGCCAAGCCATTCTCTTAAGCTGTCTGGTATATTTTCTCTTTGCTTCCCTCTATCTCGTCCCTCAATTTTCCCAGTTGTTACAATATATTCCAGCTATTCTCTTCTCATTGCATGGCCAAAAAATGATGATTGTCTCTTCCTAATATTGGAAATTATCTCTCTTTTTGCTTTGACCTCTTTCAGAACGTTTTCATTACTCTTCTTAGCTGTCCATGATATTCTCAACATTCTTCTGTAAAACCACATTTCTACAGACTCCAGTGATTTTCTTGTTTTATTGTCCTATTGTCCATGATTCACACCCATATATTAAGACTGGCTCTACATAACATTTAAGAACTCTTTTTCTTTTTCTATTGTCAAAAATGGATTGTATAGTATCTTCTTCATTTTTGGAAAGCTGCTTTTGCCTGAGCCATTCTGCATCTCACCTCTTTTGTACATCTTCCATCTGAGGTTAACAAAGTTCCAAAATATTTAAATTCATTTAGCTGTTTTAATATTGTTCCACCTGTCTTTATTTTGCACTGAGGTGATGTCTTAGGATAGAGAGATAGGTAGAGAGATAGGATAGAGAGATAGGATAGAGAGATAGGATAGAGAAATCGGATAGAGAGATCGGATAGAGAGATAGGAAAGAGAGATAGGATAGAGAGATAGGATAGAAAGATAGGATAGAAAGATAGGATAGAGAGATAGGATAGAAAGATAGGAAAGAGAGATAGGATAGAGAGATAGGATAGAAAGATAGGATAGAAAGATAGGATAGAGAGATAGGATAGAGAGATAGGATAGAGAGATCGGATAGAGAGATAGGATAGAAAGATAGGATAGAGAGATAGGATAGAAAGATAGGAAAGAGAGATAGGATAGAGAGATAGGATAGAGAGATAGGAAAGAGAGAGGATAGAGAGATAGGATAGAGAGATAGGATAGAGAGATAGGATAGAAAGATAGGAAAGAGAGATAGGATAGAGAGATAGGATAGAGAGATAGGATAGAGAGATAGGATAGAGAGATAGGATAGAAAGATAGGAAAGAGAGATAGGATAGAGAGATAGGATAGAGAGATAGGATAGAGAGATCGGATAGAGAGATAGGATAGAAAGATAGGATAGAGAGATAGGATAGAAAGATAGGAAAGAGAGATAGGATAGAGAGATAGGATAGAGAGATAGGATAGAAAGATAGGAAAGAGAGATAGGATAGAGAGATAGGATAGAGAGATCGGATAGAGAGATAGGATAGAGAGATAGGATAGAAAGATAGGAAAGAGAGATAGATAGAGAGATAGGATAGAAAGATAGGAAAGAGAGTAGGATAGAGAGATAGGATAGAGAGATAGGATAGAAAGATAGGAAAGAGAGATAGGATAGAGAGATAGGATAGAGAGATAGGATAGAGAGATAGGATAGAGAGATCGGATAGAGAGATAGGATAGAGAGATCGGATAGAGAGATGAATAGAAAAGTAAAATTTGGCAGAGAGAGAAAGTAGAACAATAAGTTAGAGAGAGAGAGAGAGAGAGAGAGAGAGAGAGAGAGAGAGAGAGAGAGAGAGGCGCAGGGAATGAGAAAAGTGCGAAAAATAAGAAAATTAGAGAGAGATAGAGGGAGGAGAAACAATATAAACATAACAGTTAAAACAATTTAAGAACAATAAGGTGAGCCTATCAATATTTAAATACCTAGGAAGTCTATGACAAACGACAATTCACAAACATCAAAAACAGAATCAAGATGTAATAAAGCTTGTCAAATCATTGGGCAGTTATCACCACAATTGTCCAACAAGGAAATAACTCTGTAGGCAAAACGAGCACTATACAATACAATCTTCATCCCAACGTTGTGCTACCAATGCCAGACCTGGACCCTAGATGCAAGAACAATAAGAAAAATAACCTCTACTGAGATGAAGTGTGTTAGACGAATGACAGGAAACAGTCTGAGAGATAAGATCAGAAATGTAGAACTGAGAAAAAAAGCTGAGAATAACCCCCGCCATATAATATATAAAGAAACAACAGATAAAATGGTTTGGCCACACGATGAAAAAGAAAGCTCAAAACACAACGAGCCTTCAATAAACGTTGCGAGAACACCAGACTAAGGGCCGACCACGAAAAATATGGATTGATGAATTAGTAGAAACACTTGGAAACATAACAGCAGCAGAGGCCAACAGAAGAGCAAAAGACCACAAATGATATCTCCCCTCGACGCTGAAAGGCAAATGAGGAAGGAAAGAAGAAGTAGATTAAACTGAGATTAGTGTCAGATTTAGAGATACAAGTCAGTAAACCAATATCTTGGTTAACTAAAATATTGAGTCTAATACAACAAATGTTGAGTCTAATACAACAAATGTTGAGTCTAATACAGCAAATGTTAAGTCTAATACAACAAATATTAAGTCTAATACAACAAATGTTGAGTCTAATACAACAAATGTTGAGTCTAATACAACAAATGTTAAGTCTAATACAACAAATGTTGAGTCTAATACAACAAATGTTGAGTCTAATACAACAAATGTTAAGTCTAATACAACAAATGTTGAGCCTAATACAACAAATGTTAAGTCTAATGCAACAAATGTTGAGTCTAATACAACAAATGTTGAGTCTAATACAACAAATGTTAAGTCTAATACAACAAATGTTGAGTCTAATACAACAAATGTTAAGTCTAATACAACAAATGTTGAGTCTAATACAACAAATGTTGAGTCTAATACAACATATATTGAGTCAGAACAAGGTAAACGTTTAAATGAACATTGAGTTTATTGAATATCTCTCTCTCTCCCTCCCTCCCTCTCTCACTTTCACTGTCTCTCCCCCTTCTCTCTCTCTCTCTCTATCTCTATCTCTATATCTCTTACTTTCTCTTGCGTTATCAGTTCTACTGTTATAGAAAGATTGTCCAGTCTCATTTCTCTTTCTCTCTCTTCCTCTCATTTCTCTTTCTCTCAATCTCTCCCTCTCTCACTTTTCTCCCCCTCTCTCTCCTCTACGTCCTTCTCTGTTTCTTTCTCCTCTTCCACTCTTCTCTCCTCTCTCTCTCTCCCTCTACGTCTTCTCTATCTCTCTCTCTCTCTCTCTCTTCTATGTATATAATTATATATATATACATACGTATACTGCCAGGGTGTCGGTTAGCGCAATCGATCTGGCTACCACGGCACAGCCGGGGTTCGTAATTCTGGCGAGGACACCTGGGTTTTACTAATTCCCTAGTAGGAGCCGCGATAGCTCAGTGGTTAGTGAACTGGACTACTACGGACAAGGGGTCGGTTCGATCCCAACCGACGCTCCGGGTTCACCCAGCCTTAAATGGGTACCGGATTTTTTCTGGGAAAGTAAAAGCAGCACGGGCGTAATACCGACCACATTACCCCAAAAATATGTGCTGAAGGTCTGTAAAATATAGGGTCACTAACACCATATTTCCCTATACGCCACTTGGCGTGACGTACTTTACTTACTTTATATACGAGTGCCACTCTTGTGTTATTTTCTAGTTCTGCTATTAGTTACTCTTCATCATCAGTACCTTCTCTCTCTCTCTCTCTCTCTCTCTCTCTCTCTCTCTCTCTCTATGTATATATATCTTGTGCCACTCTTGTGTTATTTTCTAGTTCTGCTATTAGTTACTCTTCATCATCAGTATCATCTCTCTTCTTTCACTCTCTCACACACACGTCACGACTTGACATATTCCAGGACACGCCCACAACAAACCACATTCCTGCCCCTGGGGCGTGCGCTTTACGTTAGTCCTGACGAACTTCTAACTGCCCTTTATTGTGGATTCTCCACGTAATGAACCCATTGTAATGATTGTCTGAACAAACATCATTTGGATTGTCTGAGCACACACACAGCACGAGCTCTTCACGAGAGAATGGCACTACTTAACTCTCGCGGGGGCATGCTCGTGCACACGAGGACAAGTTAATTTTCCGAGCCATGGATCGAGGGCTGTTTTAAGCAATGTTCACCTGTGTGACGTGAAGTCGTTACTTCGTTTAGGTTAGTGAGTGTAATACGATGACTTCTGCTGTAATGTTTAGTTTCTTTTTTTACCTCTCCTTTTGTCTTGTGGGTTCTTCAGTGCTGTTCCATTTTCTTGTCGTGCACTTTCTTGTTTTCTGTGGTCTTTCTTACGTGCTGTGTTTCTTATTTCAGCTAAGTGTTTTACATTTTAAAATTATTTTTAATTAATTACTTTCTTGTAATATAGTACTTTTTATTGCAGTTGGAAAAAACCAAGTAATAATAGGAGAAATACCTCTACTAGACGTACAATCTTACATATATCTTGGCAGTAGCATAGACAAAGAGGGAGGAACAGAGAATGATATTAAAATAAGGACATCAAAAGTAAGAGGAGCATTCATCGCAGTAGGAAACATATGGAAGTCCAAAGAAATTAGGTTAAACACAAAAATAAAAATGTTCAGCTCAAAGGTTAAGTCAGTCTTATATATGGCCGTGAAACATGGAGTAAAAAAAAAATGGCAATCATGAAGATACAGATCTTCATTAATGGATGCATGCGGAGAATTAGAAAGAATGGAAATGGCAGGATAAAATCACTAGAATTATAGCGTTATTGAAATAATGGGATAGAATTATACGATTGACTATGGAAATAAATACATAATAGTCTAAAAACTATAAAGAAAAATCCAACTAATTACGAGCGTGTCAGGGGAACTAAAAGTCATTACTTGAATGTCAAAAGATAAAATTTTACATTAAAAATAAGTTATCTCAAATGAGAGAAAATACATATAGAGAAAATAGAGTGAGTGAGATTAATTAAGACAGAAAAAGTGAAATTTAAATAAGAACGTAGAGAAAAATGCAATATAGAGAAAGAGTATTTAGGAAAGCATATTGATATATGTATATATCATCATCATCATCATCGTTATCGAGTGCCGTCTCCTCATCGAAGGTTGGCTACCATGGAGCGCCATTCTACTCTATCTCTTGCTTTGATCGTGCAGGTTGTCATAGACTGATTTGTCCATCTTTTGATGTTACTCGTCCATGTTAGCCTTGGTCTGTTTCTGCCTATATTACTTTGTATTTTCCTTTGCAATATTACTTTTAGTAGGATGTTGTGTCTTTTAACATGCCCACAAAATCACATTTGTCTAATTTGAATTGTGTTTATTAGTTCTCTTTCAATTTTTAGTTGTTTTAAAACTTCCTCGTTTGTTTTATTTTCTTTCCATCCAATTCTACCTATCCTTCTATAAATCCACATTTCAAAGGCTTCAATTTTCTGCTCTGTTTTCGTGTCTAATGTCCATGTTTCTGCACCATACAAAAACATTGAGAATTTGTAACATTTTGCTATTCTTAGTTTTAGCCCTGGTGTTTTTGTTTTGATGTTAGTATATTTTTCATGGCATTAAAATTACTTTTTGCCATTCCTATTCTTTTGTTTATTTCAGTTGTACATTTTCCATCACTGGTTATAGTATGTCCCAGGTAGTTGTAGTTCTGAACTGTCTCCAGGTCTATTCCTTCAATTTTGATATCCACTTGTGGGTTTTGAGTATCTTCTTTATTTATGATCATAGTTTTAGTCTTTTTAATATTTATATCTAGTCCATATTTTTTGCTTGTCATGTTTATTTCATTAAGTAATTGTTGTAGATCTTTAGGATTTTCTGCTAGTAGTGCAGTATCGTCAGCATATCTTAGGTTATTGATTATCTTTCCATTAATTTGTAGGCCTGGCATCTCTGTGATGTTTTTAAAGATTTGCTCAGTGTATAGATTGAACAAGCTTGGTGATAGGATGCATCCCTGTCTTACTCCTCTTTTTATATCAATGGGTGTAGAGTTCTCTTTGTTATATTTTATTATTGCTGTTTGCTCCCAGTATAGATTACATATTAGTCGTATGTCCATGTCATTTAGATGTATCTCTTTTAGGCAGTCTATAAGTTGTTTGTGGTGTACTCTATCAAAAGTTTTAGTGTAGTCTATGAAGCAGACATATATTGGTTTGTTTACTTCTGTGTACTTTTCGATTAATGTTCTCATGCAGAATATGGCTTCTTTTGTCCCGCTATTTTTCCTAAATCCAAATTGCTGCTCATCTAATTCAGTATTGATTTTATTCTGAATCCTTCCTTGTATAACTTTTAGCAAGATTTTTGTAACATGGCTCATTAGGCTTATTGTTGTAAAGTCACTGCATTCAACTGCACCATTACTTTTAGGCAATGCAAGGAAAGTTGATGTTTTTAGTTCATTTGGTATGTATCCTGTACGGTATATGTCGTTGCATATGTCTGTAATCACTTCAATGCCAAAATCTTCTAGTGCCTGTATCATCTCTATCTGTATGCTGTCAGGTCCTGCTGCTTTTCCCTTTTTCATTGTTTTTATAGCTTTTTCTACTTAAGATTTTAAGATTTTATAGCTTGACGTACATTTTATAAATTGTTTTTTTTGTCCCTTTCGTCATGAAATAATTCTGTTATATATTCCTGTCATCTTTCAATTATATCTTTGTTGTCTGTTAGAATTCTTCCTTCTTTGTTTGCAGCACATCCGCTTCCTGTAGATTGTTTTTTTTTTAGTCATTCTCTTTATTTCCGTGTGCATCCCTCTTAAATTGTGTTTACTTTCTATAGTTTCGACTTCTAGACATATTGGTTGAACCAGTCTTCTTTTGCCTTTTTGCATGTTTTGGGTATTTCATTATCAATTTCTTTGTATCTGGCAGTGTTCTTCGCTTGTCTTCTTTCTTCCATTTTTTTTCAAAGTTGGTGTCAATTATCCTTATGTATATATGTATCATCATCATCATCAGCATCATCATCAAGTACCTTGCCTGCTGACATAGGTGATCATATCTCTCCACAACTTTCGATCTCGACAGTTATTTATCATTTCTGTTGTTGACCTTCTGCCAAGCCATTCTCTTAAGCTGTCTGGTATATTTTCTCTTTGCTTCCCTCTATCTCTTCGTCCCTCAATTTTCCCAGTTGTTACAATATATTCCAGCTGTACCCTTCTCATTACATGGCCAAAACATGATGATTGTTTCTTCCCAATATTGGAAATTAGCTCTCTTTTTGCTCAGGTCTCTATCATAACGTTTTCATTACTCTCCTTAGCTGTCCATGGTATTCTCAACATTCTTCTGTAAAACCACATTTCTACAGCCTCCATTGATTTTCTTGTCTGTTGTCCGTGATTCACACCCATATATTAAGACTGGCTCTACATAACATTTAAGAACCCTTTTTCTTGTTTGTATTGTCAAAAATGAATTGTATTGTGAAGCATAGTATCTTCCTCATTTTTGGAAGCTGCTTTTGCCTGAGCCATTCTACATGTCACCTCTTGTTGTACATCTACCATCTGAGGTTAACATTGTTCCCAGATATTTTAATTCATTTACCTATTTTAATATTGTTCCAGTATATATATATATATATATATATATATATATATATATATATATATATATATATATATATAGAGAGAGAGAGAGAGAGAGAGAGAGAAAGAGAGAGAAAGAGAGAGAGAGAGAGAGAGAAAGAGAGAGAGAGAGAGAAAGTGAGAAGGGTGTAGGATAAAAGAGAGAGATTGTAAATTAGATATAGGTGAGTATTGAATTAGAATTGTATTGATATAAAGAATAGGTAGAATTGGATGGAAACAAAAGATAACAAACGATGAAGTTTTAAAACAACTGAAAATCAAAAAGAGAACTACTAAATACAATTAAGACAAGAGAAATGAAATTTTTAGGGCATGTTAAAAGACACAACAGCCTACTAAAAGTAATATTGGAAGGAAAAATACAAGGTAAAAGAGGCAGAGGCAGACCAAGACTAACATCAAAAGATGGACAAGTCAATCTATGTAGCCTGTAACATCAAAGCAAGAAACAGAGTAGAATGGCGATCCATGGTAGTCAACCTTCGTTGCGGAGAAGGCACGCGATGATGATGATGATGATGATGATGATGATGATGATGATGATGATGAAATTGGAAGAAGCAAATTAGAGTTTAAGATAAAAGGTTACAATCTGTGTTAATTGTCTATAATTTATCTGATCACTATCAGTTAGGAGTAGGTGGAGGCGTATGCCAGAGAGAAAAATGAAATAGAAATGAGAGAGTGAAAGAAATAGAGAGAAAGAGATTGTCATCGCATGATAAAGTTTTAGAGTAAAGAAGAAGGAGAAAGGAATTAGAATGACAAATCTGAAGAGACGAGAGAAAGTCAACCGGCTCGATCAGACCTGAGTTGGCCTGCATCGCTTGCCGTAATGACTTTCTTCATCGCTCCAGGAAACAATAATTGCTTATTTTCTGAATGGTCGCTCTCGTGAAATATAAGACTCGGATTGTCCTCGATAGAGATGGGAGCCTCGAGTTGAATAAAATTGCAAGTTGGACAAACACGAGGGCCGGAAGTGGTCAGCGCCATCTTTAAAAGCGTGGGTTATTTGAATGCATTAAGTCGTGAATTCATGTCCATCACAGCTTAATGGCGGACAATGGAATTAATCGTATTGTCATTAGTGAAACGTTCATAGCTGTAATTATATTCGATATTCCATAGGGTAAAGGTAAAGGTAAAGCACGAGACTTGAACCGGCGTCTTAGCACGCGAGTTTACACTCACATGTGCTCGGCCGCATATCCAGAAATGTTCGGGTATTTCTGTCTAGTGTCGCTTCAAGTACCCATTGGTACCCATTTCTGCCAACGGCTGGGTCTATCTATCTATCTATCTATCTATCTATCTATCTATCTATCTATCTATCTATCTATCTATCTATCTATCTATCTATCTATCTATCTATCTATCTATCTATCTATCTATCTATCTATCTATCTATCTATCTATCTATCTATCTATCTATCTATCTATCTATCTATCTATCTATCTATCTATCTATCTATCTATCTATCTATCTATCTATCTATCTATCTATCTATCTATCTATCTATCTATCTATCTATCTATCTATCTATCTATCTGTCTGTCTGTCTGTCTGTCTGTCTGTCTGTCTGTCTGTCTGTCTGTCTGTCTGTCTGTCTGTCTGTCTGTCTGTCTGTCTGTCTATCTATCTATCTATCTATCCATATATCTATCTATCTATTCGCCTTTTGAACCGTAGCCGGCCCATAGGGCGTTGACCAAGATACTCCTTCTCTTATCTGAATTTTTGTTCTAGCAGTTTTCAATTCTTTTAAAGATATTTTATCAATCTCGCCATTTGTCTCTGTTCTGTGCAAGCAGCTCTATCTCACTTAGGGAGCCGATTCCTGCTGCTCTTGCCTCTCTCATCAATGATCTTCTCAGCGTCTCTCTGGGTTTTCCTCTTTTTCTCTTACCTGTTGTTTCCCACATGAGGGCTTGCTTTACTATTCGGTTATTATCTCTTCTCATCACATGTCCAACGTATGACCATCGTCTTTTCTTTATTACTGAAGATATTAGTGGTTGATTGGCGATTTCTCTAATTTCCTCGTTTGTTTTGAATTCGTTCCATGCTATACCAAGTATTTTCCTTAGACATTTAATTTTGAATGCGTTCAACTTTGTTTCTATATCTCTTGTTGTTTTCCAGCTTTCACACGCATACGTAAGGGTTGATAGTACATTTGATTTGAATAGTCTAAGTTTTGTGTTTGTGCTGATGAGTTTTGATTTCCACAACTTTTCAAGGCTTCTGAAAGACATTGCTGCTGTAGCTATTTTGATTCTAATTTCTTTACTCGTATCCCCTTCTCGATCAATGTGACTTCCAAGATAGATAAAGTGATCGATCTCTTCCACTGGTTTGTTTTCTATGTATATTTTGTCACCTGTTGGAATTAAACTTTTCATGACTTTAGTCTTTTCATGATTGATCTCAAGCCCAATTTTGCTGGCTATTGATGATAGTTCATTTGTGTCTTCCTGCATCGTTTTTATCTGACTGCTGATGAGAACTATGTCATCAGCAAAGTCGAGGTCCTCCAAATGGTCTCCTTGTATCCATTCGATGCCTTTATTACCAGTGCAGCATTTCTTCATTATGAAGTCCATAACAATTCCAAATAACAAGGGCGATAAAATACATCCTTGTTTAACCCCAGTTTCTATTGGGAAACATTCGCTCAGTCCTTCCTCTGTTCGAACTGCACATGTGTAACCATCATACATGTCTTTGATAATATTTATGATTTTTGATGGTAAACCATATTGCTTCAGAATTTTCCACAAAGAATCTCTATGAATACTATCAAATGCTTTTTTGAAGTCGATGAAGTTAAGTACAAAAGGTTTTTGCTTTTCAATGAAAAAAAAAAAAAAAAAAAAAAAAGTACCCCTGTCACGCCAAGTGGCGTATAGGGAAATATGGTATTAGTGACCCTATATTTTACAGACCTTCAGCGCATGATTTTTGGGGTAATGTGGTCAGTATTACGCCCGTGCTGCTTTACTTTCCCAGAAAAAAATCCGGTACCCATTTAAGGCTGGGTGAACCCGAAGCCGTCGGTTGGGATCGAACCCTACCCCTTGTCCTTTGTAGTCCAGTTCACTAACCACTGAGCTATCGCGGCTCCCTGCTTTTCAATGTGTTCCTCCAATATAAGTCGTAGAGTTGTTGTTGTTGTTTTTCAAAGCAACCTTTGAGCTGCTGCCCTTCAGCCCAGTGCCATGTAGTCGTATCTGCAGGTATTTTTATGTTCTGCTGTGGTTCCGTACAGTGTTCCATTTGGAGGGTCTTTGGGGAAATAGTGTTGTTCTGATGTCAGTGAGCTCAGGACATTGAAACAGGTGATGTTCTACAGTTTCTTGTGGGTGATCACAGAGTGGACATACTGGGGTATGGTTTTGTTGTATTCTATTAATGTGGTTATTCAGCATAACATGTCCTGTTCTCAGTCTGAAGATGGTGGTTTGGTCTCTTCTTGTTAGGTTGTTGATGTTGTCTTGTGGATTTGGTCTTGCCATATATTTAAAAAGCTCTCTCCCTGTTTTCCTAAGGCCCATCCATTCAGCCACTCCTCCCTACTGTTGGAGTTTATGACTTGTTTGGCTGTGTCTAGTGTGATGGATGTATGTATCTGTGTTTGTCTGGATCCTCTCTTAGTTAATGTATCTGCTTTATAATTTCCTGGTATATTTGAGTGTCCTGGGATCCATTGAATTACCAATCTTATGTTATGTGTTTCAATGAGTTTGTCTGTGTCCATGATAAGCTGTGTGAGTTCTGGTTTGTTCGTGTTGTTTCCCAGTGCTTGCAGAGCCGATTTGGAATCCGTAAATATGGCTGTGTTTGTTTTCTTTGATGGTGTGGTATCGAAAATCGTATTTAAATGATAAATTGCTGTTTCTATAGCTGTTATTTCTGCTTCATAATTGTTACAGACTTCACCACAAGGGCCACATATTTCTTCTGCTGTTCCATCTGGATAATGTATTAGTATTCCATATCCAGCTTTTGAAGTAGCATTAGTGGCTGCACCATCTGTGTATATATGTATCCAATCTTCTGGATAAGTATCTATTGTTTTCCTTGCTGCTAGTGTTACTGATACTGGGTCTGCCCTTTTATCTGTTCTGTCACATATCTCTACATTTATTTCGGGATTTTTATAATTCGTACTTGGTGGCATTTCCTTGATGACTCTTGATGTTTGTAGTTGTTTTTCAGGTAGATGGAATTTCTCTTGTATATTTCTAATGAGTTGTAATACTGACATCTGCTTAATTCTTTGTTTTGGAGTCCATGTATCTACTAATTTTCTGTTTGGGTGGTCCTTCTCCATTCTTTTTTGTCTTTCATAGAGAACCATAGCGGCCTTGTTTCTCCTCAGCTCTAAAGGTTCAACATTGCAGTGGATTTCGCAGGCTGCAACTGGAGTGGACCTCATTGCACCACTGATGAGTCGTAATGCATTATTTTGTATCTTGTCCAGTGCCATGTTAGTTGTTTTGCTGCATGTCACTAGGAGCGAGCTACCATGGTCCAAAACAGAGCGAACATATCCCAGATAGAGATTTCTAAGTGTTTCTTTGTCTGCTCCACATAAGGTACTGGAAGCCTTTTCATTAGTTGAAGTCTTTGTGTTGCCTTCTTAGTAAGATTCTCTACGTGTTTCTTCAGATTCAATTATCGGTCTAGTTGTATTCCTAAATATTTAGGGTGTTCCTCTTTTTGAAGACTATTGTGTTGGAGATTGAGTTTGATGTTTGCCTTAGCTATTTTGTTACTTCTAGTAAATACTGTATATACTGTTTTCTGTATATTTATTTTTATTTTCCAGGTATTACAGTATTTTTCTAGGTGTCTCAGGTCTTTATTTAGTTGTGCTTCAAAAAAGTAAGTAAAGTACCCCCCGTCACGCCAAGTGGCGTATAGGGAAATATGGTGTTAGTGACCCTATATTTTACAGACCTTCAGCACATGATTTTTGGGGTAATGTGGTCGGTATTACGCCCGTGCTGCTTTACTTTCCCAGAAAAAAATCCGGTACCCATTTTTAAGGCTGGGTGAACCCGGAGCCGTCGGTTGGGATCGAACCCTACCCCTTGTCCGTAGTAGTCCAGTTCACTAACCACTGAGCTATCGCGGCTCCCACTAATTTTTAGGGAATTAGTAAAACCCAGGTGTCCTCGCCAGGGTACGAACCCCGGCTGTTGCCGTGGTAAGCCAACCGCCTATCGATTGCGCTAACCGGATACCCACTTGTGCTTCAGCTGTTCTAATATTTTTTTTTGTCCAGGTATTACAGTATTCTTCTAGGTGCCTCAGGTCTTTGTTTAGTTGTGCTTCAGCTGTTCTAATATTTTTATTGTCCAGGTATGACATAGTTCTCATCAGCAATCAGATAAAAACGATGCAGGAAAACACAAATGAACTATCATCAATAGCCAGCAAAATTGGGCTTGAGGTCAATCATGAAAAGACTAAAGTCATGAAAAGTTTAATTCCAACAAGTGACAAAATATACATGGAAAACAAACAGTAGAAGAGATCGATCACTTCATCTATCTTGGAAGTCACATTGATCGAGAAGGGGATACGAGCAAAGAAATTAGAATCAGACTGGCTAAAGCAGCAATGTCTTTCAGAAGCCTTGAAAAGTTGTGGAAATCAAAACTCATTAGCACAAACACAAAACTTAGACTATTCAAATCAAATGTACTATCAACCCTTACGTATGCGTGTGAAAGCTGGAAAACAACAAGAGATATAGAAACAAAGTTGAACGCATTCGAAAATAAATGTCTAAGGAAAATACTTGGTATAGAATGGAACGAATTCAAAACAAACGAGGAAATTAGAGAAATCGCCAATCAACCACTAATATCTTCAGTAATAAAGAAAAGACGATGGTCATACGTTGGACATGTGATGAGAAGAGATAATAATCGAATAGCAAAGCAAGCCCTCATATGGGAAACAACAGGTAAAAGAAAAAGAGGAAGACCCAGGGAGACACTGAGAAGAACATTGATGAGAGAGGCAAGAGCAGCAGGAATCGGCTCCCTCAATGAGATAGAACTGCTTGCACAGAACAGAGACAGATGGCGAGATTTGATAAAATATCTTTAAAAGAAAACTGCTAGAACAAAAATTCATATAGGAGAAGGTGTATCTTGGTCTACGCCCTATGGGCCGGTTACGGCTCGAAAGGTCAATAGATAGATAGATAGATAGGTATTACAGCATTCTTCTAGGTGTCTCATGTATTTGTTTAGTTGTGCTTCAGCTGTTCTAATATTTTCGTTTGTACTCCACATGACCAGATCATCCGCATAGAGAGCTTATTTATTTATCAGAGTTTTGGTCAGATCATTGATATATATCAAGAGAAGGGTACAACTGAGTGGTGATCCCTGTGGTAATCCTTCTTCTAGCACCTCTTTGTCAGATAAGGATTCGTTTAATTTAGTTTGTATTGTTCTGTCAACTAGGAAATATTTGACCCATTTGTACATTTGTAAAATACAATTAAGACAAGACAAATGACATTTTTGGGACATGTTAAAAGACACAACAGCCTACTAAAAGTAATATTGGAAGGGGCAATAAAAGGTAAAAGAGGCAGAGGCAGACTAAGACTAACATGGATGAGTAACATCAGAAGATGGATAAGTCAACCTATGACAATCTGCACCATCAAAGCAAGAGACAAAGTGAAATGGCGCTCCATGGTAGCCAACCTTCGATGCGGAGACGGCACTCAAAATGATGGTGATGATGATGTTATAGATTGTATTTTTAAAAATGCATAAATAGATTGCATGAAGAAATTGTATAAGGAGATTGCATTAAAAGATTGCGTATAGACCGCACATAAGTAAAGTAAAGTACCCCCGTCACGCCAAGTGGCGTATAGGGAAATATGGTGTTAGTGACCCTATATTTTACAGACCTTCAGCACATGATTTTTGCGGTAATGTGGTCGGTATTACGCCCGTGCTGCTTTACTTTCCCAGAAAAAAATCCGGTACCCATTTAAGGCTGAGTGAACCCGGAAGCCGTCGGTTAGGATCGAACCCGTTGTAGTCCAGTATACTAACCACTGAGCTATCGCGGCTATAGACCGCACATATTTGAAAAAATATATATAGAAAGAGAATTAAGCAAAATTGAAATTAATAATTTTTAAACACGTGGCAATAAAAAAACAAACATTAACAATAAACAGGGAACATTAAACGGAAAGAAATATGAAATGAAAATATAGCAGATGAAGATGATTCTGTAAACAATACAGTATCCAGATCTCGATTCTGTTGATAATGAGCTGACGAGTGGTCTGTAATGAGGACATTGAGGCCGGTAATATGATGAGATCACGCTACAGGACTTCAGAGACGTCTCCAGAGGGACTCCAGATCCTAGAGCACTGAAGAGGAATCTCCAAACAGAATCCGCAGCAATTCCTGCACGCACTTCTCCCTTGTTCACTTAATGACTACACAGACCCCGCGAAATCCAAAACCTGGCAATCTTATGAGACCCGGCTCGACGGATCTGTCAGTTTGTATTTAGGGAATGTCTTGAGTGAGAAATTTCTGGTGACATTATCTCCACGCCATCGTTGGAAATAGCCCTCGCTGTCCGTCTCGGTTTTTGATAACGCGGACAAAACGAGCACACGATATAAAATATAATTCAGCATCCGATAAGCTGAAATAGAAAAACTCTAAAACTTAAGTCCATGGGGCCTCTAATTATTCTAGGGGCTCTAACTCCTCTTGCAGAATGGTTTCGAAATACCATATATTTTTTCTTTCTTTCTTTCTTTCTTTCTTTCTTTCTTTCTTTCTTTCTTTCTTTCTTTCTTTCTTTCTTTCTTTCTTTCTTTCTTTCTTTCTTTCTTTCTTTCTTTCTTTCTTTCTTTCTTTCTTTCTTTCTTTCTTTCTTCTTTCTTTCTTTCTTTCTCCTTTATTTTTTTATTTCTATAATTATTGGACGGACACACAGACCCAAACTTATTGGACTGACCCACAAACCCATAATCATTTGACTTATACACAGATCCATAATCATTGGGTGGACACACGGAACCATAACCACTGGACTGACACATATACCCATAATCACAAGTCGGGCACACAAACCCATAATCATTGGGTGGACACACGGAATCATAACCACTGGATTGACACATATACCCATAATCACAAGTCGGGCACACAAACCCATAATCTTTAGACGAACACAGACCCCTCATCCTTGACAGACACACGTACCCATAACCACTGGACTGACACATATACCCATAATCACAAGTCGGGCACACAAACCCATAATCTTTGGGTGGACACACGGAATCATAACCACTGGATTGACACATATACCCATAATCACAAGTCGGGCACACAAACCCATAATCTTTAGACGAACACAGACCCCTCATCCCTTGACAGACACACGTACCCATAACCACTGGACTGACACATATACCCATAATCACAAGTCGGGCACACAAACCCATAATCATTGGGTGGACACACGGAATCATAACCACTGGATTGACACATATACCCATAATCACAAGTCGGGCACACAAACCCATAATCTTTAGACGAACACAGACCCCTCATCCCTTGACAGACACACGTACCCATAACCACTGGACTGACACATATACCCATAATCACAAGTCGGGCACACAAACCCATAATCTTTAGACGAACACAGACCCTCATCCCTTGACAGACACACGTACCCATAACCACTGGACTGACACATATACCCATAATCACAAGTCGGGCACACAAACCCATAATCATTGGGTGGACACACGGAATCATAACCACTGGATTGACACATATACCCATAATCACAAGTCGGGCACACAAACCCATAATCTTTAGACGAACACAGACCCCTCATCCCTTGACAGACACACGTACCCATAACCACTGGACTGACACATATACCCATAATCACAAGTCGGGCACACAAACCCATAATCATTGGGTGGACACACGGAATCATAACCACTGGATTGACACATATACCCATAATCACAAGTCGGGCACACAAACCCATAATCTTTAGACGAACACAGACCCATCATCCCTTGACAGACACACGTACCCATAACCACTGGACTGACACATATACCCATAATCACAAGTCGGGCACACAAACCCATAATCATTGGGTGGACACACGGAATCATAACCACTGGATTGACACATATACCCATAATCACAAGTCGGGCACACAAACCCATAATCATTGGGTGGACACACGGAATCATAACCACTGGATTGACACATATACCCATAATCACAAGTCGGGCACACAAACCCATAATCATTGGGTGGACACACGGAATCATAACCACTGGATTGACACATATACCCATAATCACAAGTCGGGCACACAAACCCATAATCTTTAGACGAACACAGACCCATCATCCCTTGACAGACACACGTACCCATAACCACTGGACTGACACATATACCCATAATCACAAGTCGGGCACACAAACCCATAATCATTGGGTGGACACACGGAATCATAACCACTGGATTGACACATATACCCATAATCACAAGTCGGGCACACAAACCCATAATCATTGGGTGGACACACGGAATCATAACCACTGGATTGACACATATACCCATAATCACAAGTCGGGCACACAAACCCATAATCATTGGGTGGACACACGGAATCATAACCACTGGATTGACACATATACCCATAATCACAAGTCGGGCACACAAACCCATAATCTTTGGACCCCCTCATCCCTTGACAGACACACGTACCCATAACCACTGGATGGACACACAGATCCATAATCACTGGACTGACCCATAGACCATTACTCACTGGACCGACCCTTGGACCCATAATCTCGGGATGGACACGCTGACCCATAATCGCTAGACTGACACATATACACATAACCATTGGACGGACCCAACGACCCATAATCATTGGATAGACTCACAGATTAATTATCACTGGACTAAACGCACAGACCCATAATCACTGGACGAACACACATATACCCGTAATCACAGGAATGAGTCCCAGACCATAATCATTGGACTGACCCACAAACCCATAATCACTGGATGAACACACAGACCCATAATCACTGGACGAACACACATACCCGTAATCACAGGAATGTGTCCCAGACCCTTATCATTTGACTGTCCCACAGACCCATAATCACTGGACGAACACACAGACCCATAATCACTGGACTGACACCCCCCCCCCCCCAGACCCTAATCATTGAACTCACCCACAGACCCATAATCACTGGACACATACCCGTAATCACAGGAATGAGTCCCAGACCCTAATCATTGGACTGACCACAGACCCATAATCACTGGACGAACACCCCCCCCCCCTGAATCCTAATCATTGAACTGACCCACAGACCCATAATCACTGGACAGTCTCAACCAGTCGATTCCCGCCCACCCACTAACGTGAAGTCCACACGATCCAACATGGAAGCCAGGAATGCCACCGTGAAATGTAATCGGTAGCTGCAGACGGAATCGTTACTCTGTCTTTCAAGTGTCACAGCGATCCTGGTGAGAAAACTGTCAACGATGCTCGCATGTGGTCCAAGGTAACCCCACATACATATCAGGGTATCCGACATACGCGCAACGGTTCTCAGCCTTTTGCAAGGGCACCAAATATACATCCTCGGAAAAGGATAGCACAATATAGAGGCATGCTTTCACATTTATTCTTCTTCCTCTTCTACTTCTTCTTCTTCTTCTACATTTCAGCTCCATTTGAAGCATATGCCTTGAACAAATACTTTCAGCTTCATGTGGAGCATAGGTCTTCAACAAACACTTTCATCTCGCTGTGGAGCATATGTCTTCAAAATAGGAGAAGAAGAAGGGTAAAGGAAGAAAATGCAGAAGAAGCAGTAGTGTCAGAAGAGGAAGAAGAAGAAACGCAGGCTATGTCAAAATGGCCCTGTAAGGACACAATCCCGAGAATTAGACGCTAGTCATCTCTGGTGGTAGGTCATAGAGAAAGTGTCTAAGAATAGATTTGGACGGAGAGACTTTAAGGATGTTGCCTAAATACAGGAGAGACTTCAAGGATGTTGCCTAAATACAGGAGAGACTTCAAGGATGTTGCCTAAATACAGGAGAGACTTCAAGGATGTTGCCTAAATACAGGAGAGACTTTAAGGATGTTGCCTAAATACAGGAGAGACTTTAAGAATGTTGCCTAAATACAGGAGAGACTTCAAGGATGTTGCCTAAATACAGGAGAGACTTTAAGGATGTTGCCTAAATACAGGAGAGACTTTAAGGATGTTGCCTAAATACAGGAGAGACTTCAAGGATGTTGCCTAAATACAGGAGAGACTTCAAGGATGTTGCCTAAATACAGGAGAGACTTTAAGGATGTTGCCTAAATACAGGAGAGACTTTAAGAATGTTGCCTAAATACAGGAGAGACTTTACGGATGTTGCCTAAATACAGGAGAGACTTTAAGGATGTTGCCTAAATACAGGAGAGACTTCAAGGATGTTGCCTAAATACAGGAGAGACTTTAAGGATGTTGCCTAAATACAGGAGAGACTTCAAGGATGTTGCCTAAATACAGGAGAGACTTCAAGGATGTTGCCTAAATACAGGAGAGACTTCAAGGATGTTGCCTAAATACAGGAGAGACTTCAAGGATGTTGCCTAAATACAGGAGAGACTTCAAGGATGTTGCCTAAATACAGGAGAGACTTTAAGGATGTTGCCTAAATACAGGAGAGACTTTAAGGATGTTGCCTAAATACAGGAGAGACTTTACGGATGTTGCCTAAATACAGGAGAGACTTTAAGGATGTTGCCTAAATTCAGGAGAGACTTCAAGGATGTTGCCTAATACAGGAGAGACTTCAAGGATGTTGCCTAAATACAGGAGAGACTTTAAGGATGTTGCCTAAATACAGGAGAGACTTTACGGATGTTGCCTAAATACAGGAGAGACTTTACGGATGTTGCCTAAATACAGGAGAGACTTTAAGGATGTTGCCTAAATACAGGAGAGACTTCAAGGATGTTGCCTAAATACAGGAGAGACTTCAAGGATGTTGCCTAAATACAGGAGAGACTTCAAGGATGTTACCTAAATACAGGAGAGACTTTAAGGATGTTGCCTAAATACAGGAGAGACTTGAAGGATGTTGCCTAAATACAGGAGAGACTTCAATGATGTTGCCTAAATACAGGAGAGACTTCAAGGATGTTGCCTAAATACAGGAGAGACTTTAAGGATGTTGCCTAAATACAGGAGAGACTTTACGGATGTTGCCTAAATACAGGAGAGACTTTAAGGATGTTGCCTAAATACAGGAGAGACTTTAAGGATGTTGCCTAAATACAGGAGAGACTTTAAGGATGTTGCCTAAATACAGGAGAGACTTTACGGATGTTGCCTAAATACAGGAGAGACCTCAAGGATGTTGCATAAATACAGGAGAGACTTTAAGGATGTTGCCTAAATACAGGAGAGACTTTAAGGATGTTGCCTAAATACAGGAGAGACTTTACGGATGTTGCCTAAATACAGGAGAGACTTTAAGGATGTTGCCTAAATACAGGAGAGACTTTACGGATGTTGCCTAAATACAGGAGAAACTTTACGGATGTTGCCTAAATACAGGAAAGACTTTAAGGATGTTGCCTAAATACAGGAGAGACTTTACGGATGTTGCCTAAATACAGGAGAGACTTTAAGGATGTTGCCTAAATACGGGAGAGACTTTAAGGATGTTGCCTAAATACAGGAGAGACTTTAAGGATGTTGCCTAAATACAGGAGAGACTTTACGGATGTTGCCTAAATACAGGAGAGACTTTACGGATGTTGCCTAAATACAGGAGAGACTTTAAGGATGTTGCCTAAATACGGGAGAGCCACAGGGAGAGTAAGGTGAGGCTTGTGATCCAGCATGGTTTTATCTCACATCTGTTTTACTCTGCGGGGATTTGCTGGGGGCTGAGCTCTTTATGGGCTTTTGATAGATGTGTGACGAGGATAATGTGACAGCTCTTAACATAACAGATCATCATCATCATCATCATCATCAAGTGCCTGCTGGCGTAGGTGATCATGTCTCTCCACAACTTTCGATCCCGAAATGTATTTATCATTTCTGTTGTTGACCTTCTGCCAAGCCATTCTCTTAAGCTGTCTGGTATCTTTTCTCTTTCCTTCCCTCTATCTCTTCGTCCCTCAATTTTTCCAGCTGTTACAATATATTCCAGCTATTCTCTTCTCATTACATGGCCACAAAAATAATGACTGTTTATTCCTAATATTGGATATTTATCATCATCATCGAGTGCGTCTCCTCATCGAAGGTTGGCTACCATGGAGCGCCATTCCACTCTGTCTCTTGCTTTGATGGTGCAGATTGTCATAGGCTGTCTTGTCCATCTTTTGATGTTACTCGTCCATTGTTAGTCTTTGTCTGCCTCTGCCTCTTTTACCTTGTATTTGATATTAGCTCTCTTTTTGCTTTGGCCTCTTTCAGACCGTTTTCATTACTCTTCTCATCTGTCCATGGTTTTCTCAACATTCTTCTGACCACATTTCTACAGCTTCCAGTGAGTTTCTTGTCTGTTGACACGTCAACCACAAGGCAACCAGCCATTGACAACCTGCTCAGTCGTAGGTCATGGATAGAAATGTCATGACACGTCTCGCTATGGTTACTGGTGCGACAGTTTGGGAACCACTGGCAGAAAAACACTAAAATACATACCTGTCCCCACAATCACATACGTGGCACTACAATCACATACGTGGCACTACAATCACATACGTGGCACTACAATCACATATCTGACGCTACAATAACATACGTGGCACTATAATCACATACGTGGCACTACAATCACATACGTGGCACTACAATCACATACGTGGCACTACAATCACATATCTGAAGCTACCATCACATACGTGTCACTACAATCACATATCTGAAGCTACCATCACATACGTGTCACTACAATCACATACGTGGCATTACAATCGCATACCTGACGCTACAATCACATACGTGGCACTACAATCACATACCTCACGTTACAATCACATACGGGGCACTACAATCACACATGTGACACTACAATCACATACCTGACGCAACAACCACATACGTGGCGCTACAATCACGTATGTGGCACTACAATCTCATATGGGGTACTAAAATCACATATGTGACATTACAATCACATACCTGGCGCTACAATCACACATGTGGCACTACACTCACATACGTGGCGCTACAATCACATATGTGGCATTACAATCACATATTGAGCACTACAATCAAATATGTGGCACTATATTATGGATTTTAATTCGTTTGCTGTGAGACCGAGGCCTTCCATAGCCAATAACAATAACAATAACAATGTGGCACTATTACAATGACATATCTTTCTTTCCCTCTTTATTTCTTCTTTCTTTCTTTCTTTCTTTCTTTCTTTCTTTCTTTCTTTCTTTCTTTCTTTCTTTCTTTCTGTCTTTATTTTTTATTAGTTTTCTTTCTTTCTCTTTCTTTTTTTCTTTTTTCCTTATTTCGTTATCTCTCTTTTCATATTCATCTTCCTTTTTCATTCTTTCTTTCTTTCTTTTGCAAAATGTCTTTCTTTCTTTCCTTATTTTTCTTTCTTTCCTCTTTCATTTCTTTCCTTTTTTACATTCTTCCTTCCTTCCTTTTTACATTCTTCCTTCCTTCCTTCCTTCCTTCCTTCCTTCCTTCCTTCCTTCCTTCCTTCCTTCCTTCCTTCCTTCCTTCCTTCCTTCCTTCCTTCCTTCCTTCCTTCCTTCTTCCTTCCTTCCTTCCTTCCTTCCTTCTTTCCTTCCTTCCTTTTTCTCTGTATTTAATTCCTTTCTACTTTCTTTCATTTGCTACCAATTGTTAGCCTCCCCCCCCCCCTTGTATGAAATTGACGCCCACACCATGTCCTGCCCTCTCATACAACAAGACTGCAGCCATCATTAGTACGTTCACCATCACAACTTTCTATAACAGAAGAACCTCTGGGGGTCAGCACAACCTCTTCAGAAAACCTCGGGTGTTTGCGGATATTTACGGAGACCCGATGACTGCCGAGTTAAGATAACCTGACAATCGTGAACATTTCTATCAGGTGACCGCTGCCTGGTGACGGGCACGGGAAGATCCGTGCAGATTGTGCGTGATACCTCCAGGCAGCAGTTCCGTCACGTGACCAACATCTCTTAACTCTTTCAGTACGGAAGGTCGTTATCAATTTAGCGGGAGAGATTTCAGAGACAACATTTTTCGGGTTTTAAAAATTAATCTGCATGTTTATATTTATCTAACACTTAACATATTATCTATGAATATTTAGATAATTAAAGAAGGATTAACTAAAGACCTACAATAATTACTTAATGAAATAAAAAAATATGGACTAGATATGAATATCAAAAAGACTAAAACTATGATCATAAACAAAGAAAATTTTCAAGACCTACAATTAAATATCACAGTTGAGGGAATACATCTGGAGACAGTCCAGAGTTACAACTACCTGGGACATACTATAACCAATGATGGAAAATGTAAAATTGAAATAAACAAAAGAATAGGAATGGCAAAAAGTAATTTTAATGCCATGAAAAATATACTAACATCAAAACAAATAACACCAGGGCTGAAACTAAGAATAGCAAAATGTTACATCTTCTCAATATTCCTGTATGGTACAGAAACATGGACATTAGACCAGAAAACAGAACAGAAAAATGAAGCCTTTGAAATGTGGATTTATAGAAGAATAGGTAAAATTGGATGGAAAGAAAAGAAAACAAACGAAGAAGTTTTAAAACAACTAAAAATGAAAAAAAGAACTACTAAATACAATTAAGACAAGACAAATGAAATTTTTTGGTCATGTTAAAAGACACAACAGTCTAATAAAAGTAATATTAGAAGGGAAAATACAAGGTAAAAGAGGCAGAGGCAGACCAAGACTAACATGGACGAGTAACATCAAAAGATGGACAAGTCAGTCTATGGCAATCTGCACCATCAAAGCAAGAGACAGAGTAGAATGGCGATCCATGGTAGCCAACCTTCGATGCGGAGAGGGCACTCGATGATGATGATTTAGATAATTAAAGAATGATTTAGATTTCACCAATACCAAGATGATACAAGTCATGTAAAAAGAATATGGTTTAATGACAGTTTAAACTAATCACATTGAGCGTGACGCACTGTGTGGCTAAACGTACCGATAGAGTTAAAGAGAGAGGGAGGAGAGTCAGTTTAGCACTGTTGATTATTGTTGCCTGATAATCTCCGCCTATCTCCTTCTGCTATATTTTTCTGACACATCACGAGAAGAGGAAAGTTGGAATACTTGGTTACAGCTGGCGTATAGAGAATATGGTGTTAGTGACCATACATTTTACAGACCTTCAGCACACGATTTTCGGGGTAATGTGGTCGATATTATGCTCGCGCCGCTTTACTTTACCAGACAAAAATATGGTACCCATTTAAGGCTGGGTGAACCCGGAAGCTGTCGGTTGAGATCGAACTCTATCCCTTGTCCTTTGTAGTCCAGTTCACTAACCACTGAGCTATCGCGGCTCCCAAAGGATTTTAAGATGAAGTAAAAAGAGTGAGAGAATTATTCTGAAGAAGACGATGATGATGGTTATGATAATGCGCTCCACCACGCTACAATACACGTAAGTATTAAAAAAAATTCACGAAAAACCAGTCAGATTTCTCGCGCTCACTCGGATTTTGAAACAAAAATGAAACTCGGCAACAGGCTCGGAATTTGAAATAACGCGAGAACAGACGACAGACAGAGGCGTTTACATAAAACGATTTATGAAATAGACTGTGGGTGATGATATCCGCAAACTATAACGAGTTATCGTTCCTATCGTCAGTTGCCTACGGCGATCGTTTGTCTTTCAGGGCTGATTTATTCACTGCCCCCCCCCCCTCCTCACGTGTCCACCAGGAAGCATTCCAGCAATGGCGGATTGGTTGTCTCGTTTCGGACGAGCTTTCACGAGATTTCCTTTTCTGTGTGAATAGATAGGCAACTTAAAAGAAATACACACACACACACACATACATATATACATATATATATATATATATATTATTAAAATTACACACACATGATAACCTAATATATATATATATATATATATATATATATATATATATATATATATATATATATATATATATATATATATATATATATATATATCTCAAGACCTACAATTAAATATCAAAGTTGAAGGAATACATCTGGAGACAGTCCAGAGCTACATCTACCTGGGACATACTATAACCAGTGATGGAAAATGTACAACTGAAATAAATAAAAGAATAGGAACGGCAAAAAGTAATTTCAATGCCATGAAAAATATACTAACATCAAAACAAATAACACCAGGGCTGAAACTAATAATAGCAAAATGTTATATCTTCTCAATATTCCTGTATGGTGCAGAAACATGGACATTAGACCAGAAAATAGAACATAAAATTGAAGCCTTTGAAATGTGGATTTATAGAAGAATAGGTAGAATTGGATGGAAAGAAAAGTGAACAAATGATGACGTTTTAAAACAACTAAAAATGAAAAAATAACTACTAAACACAATTAGAGCAAGACAAATGAAATGTTTTGGTCATGTTAAAAGACACAACAGTCTAATAAAAGTAATATTAGAAGGAAAAATACAAGGTAAAAGAGGCAGAGGCAGACCAAGACTAACATGGACGAGTAACATCAAAAGATGGACAAGTCAGCCTATGGCAATCTGCACCATCAAAGCAAGAAACAGAGTGGAATGGCGCTCCATGGTAGCCAACCTTCGATGCGGAGAGGGTACTCGATGATGATATATGTGTGTGTATGTGTGTGTTTTGTGTGCGTGTGTGTGTGTGTGTGTGTGTGTGTGTGTGTGTGTGTGTAACCAGTATATAACTGACTAACGTAGATGATTATCATTGCAGCATTCTGACTTCTCCACTTAACTAAGAAAAATGAGTTACTTCCTTTTCATAATCATCATAAAATACCTAGCCTGCTGGCGTATGTGATTATGTATCTCCACAACTTTCGATCACGACAGTTATTTATCATTTCTATTCTAGACCTTCTGCCAAGCCATTCTCTTAAGCTGTCTGGTATCTTTTCTATTTGCTTACCTCTATCTCTCCGTCCCTCAATTTTCCCAGTTGCCACAATATATTCCTTTTATTAAAATTAATTAATTCAAAATAAAATGCAACAAACAAATCATTAAGATACCTTGGATAATGAAAAAGAGTAATGAAGACATGAAAAGGTTTAATCATAATAATGGATAAAGTAAAGAATCAGTGACAAACAGCTGTGAGCAGAGACAATAGTTGGTAATGCTTGTGGAACACGTGTTATAACATGGCGCTAGGACAGTCTACGCCAGAATAGCACAGTTCATGGATATTAGCAGAGACAATAGTTGGTAGTGCTTGTCCAACACGTGCTATAACATGGCGCTAGCACAGTCTACGCCAGAATAGCACAGCTCATGGATATTAGCAGAGACAATAGTTGGTAATACTTGTCCAACACGTGCTATAACATGGCGCTAGCACAGTCTACGCCAGAATAGCACAGCTCATGGATATTAGCAGAGACAATAGTTGGTAATACTTGTCCAACACGTGCTATAACATGGCGCTAGCACAGCTCATGGATATTTTATTTCTTTCTTCTAGTTTCATTTTTCTCATCTGCCTTTCACCGTCAAGGAGGAATATTGTTTACGGTCTTGTGTTGGCCTCAGCTGCTGTTATGTTTCATAGTGTTTCTAATATTCCGTCAGTCCATCTTTTGCTCTTCTGTTGGCCTCAGCTGCTGTTATGTTTCATAGTGTTTCTAATATTCCGTCAGTCCATCTTTTGCTCTTCTGTTGGCCTCTCCAGCTGTTATGTTTCATAGTGTTTCTAATATTCCGTCAGTCCATCTTTTGCTCTTCTGTTGGCCTCTCCTGCTGTTATGTTTCATAGTGTTTCTAATATTCCGTCAGTCCATCTTTTGCTCTTCTGTTGACCTCTCCTGCTGTTATGTTTCATAGTGTTTCTAATATTCCGTCAATCCATCTTTTGCTCTTCTGTTGACCTCAGCTGCTGTTATGTTTCATAGTGTTTCTAATATTCCGTCAGTCCATCTTTTGTTCTTCTGTTGGCCTCTCCTGCTGTTATGTTTCCTAGTGTTTCTAATATTCCGTCAGTCCATCTTTTGCTCTTCTGTTGACCTCTCCAGCTGTTATGTTTCCTAGTGTTTCTAATATTCCGTCAGTCCATCTTTTGTTCTTCTGTTGGCCTCTCCTGCTGTTATGTTTCATAGTGTTTCTAATATTCCGTCAGTCCATCTTTTGTTCTTCTGTTGGCCTCTCCTGCTGTTATGTTTCATAGTGTTTCTAATATTCCGTCAGTCCATCTTTTGCTCTTCTGTTGACCTCTCCTGCTGTTATGTTTCATAGTGTTTCTAATATTCCGTCAGTCCATCTTTTGCTCTTCTGTTGGCCTCAGCTGCTGTTATGTTTCATAGTGTTTCTAATATTCCGTCAGTCCATCTTTTGTTCTTCTGTTGGCCTCTCCTGCTGTTATGTTTCATAGTGTTTCTAATATTCCGTCAGTCCATCTTTTGTTCTTCTGTTGGCCTCTCCTGCTGTTATGTTTCATAGTGTTTCTAATATTCCGTCAGTCCATCTTTTGCTCTTCTGTTGACCTCTCCTGCTGTTATGTTTCATAGTGTTTCTAATATTCCGTCAGTCCATCTTTTGCTCTTCTGTTGGCCTCAGCTGCTGTTATGTTTCATAGTGTTTCTAATATTCCGTCAGTCCATCTTTTGCTCTTCTGTTGGCCTCAGCTGCTGTTATGTTTCCTAGTGTTTCTAATATTCCGTCAGTCCATCTTTTGCTCTTCTGTTGGCCTCAGCTGCTGTTATGTTTCATAGTGTTTCTAATATTCCGTCAGTCCATCTTTTGCTCTTCTGTTGGCCTCTCCAGCTGTTATGTTTCCTAGTGTTTCTAATATTCCGTCAGTCCATCTTTTGCTCTTCTGTTGACCTCTCCTGCTGTTATGTTTCCTAGTGTTTCTAATATTCCATCAATCCATCTTTTGCTCTTCTGTTGGCCTCAGCTGCTGTTATGTTTCATAGTGTTTCTAATATTCCGTCAGTCCATCTTTTGCTCTTCTGTTGGCCTCTCCAGCTGTTATGTTTCCTAGTGTTTCTAATATTCCGTCAGTCCATCTTTTGCTCTTCTGTTGACCTCTCCTGCTGTTATGTTTCCTAGTGTTTCTAATATTCCATCAATCCATCTTTTGCTCTTCTGTTGACCTCTCCTGCTGTTATGTTTCATAGTGTTTCTAATATTCCATCAATCCATCTTTTGCTCTTCTGTTGACCTCTCCTGCTGTTATGTTTTCTAGTGTTTCTAATATTCCATCAATCCATCTTTTGCTCTTCTGTTGGCCTCTCTTGCTGTTATGTTTCCTAGTGTTTCTAATATTCCATCAATCCATCTTTTGCTCTTCTGTTGGCCTCTCCAGCTGTTATGTTTCCTAGTGTTTCTAATATTCCATCAATCCATCTTTTGCTCTTCTGTTGGCCTCTCCAGCTGTTATGTTTCCTAGTGTTTCTAATATTCCGTCAGTCCATCTTTTGCTCTTCTGTTGACCTCACCTGCTGTTATGTTTCTTAGTGTTTCTAATATTCCATCAATCCATCTTTTGCTCTTCTGTTGGTCTCTTCTGCTCTAATGTTGCCTAGTGTTTCTAAGATTCCATCAATCTACTTACAACTGTACTCATAGATCTACTTACAACTGTACTCATAGATCTACTTACAACTGTACTCATAGATCTACTTACAACTGTACTCATAGATCTACTTACAACTGTACTCATAGATCTACTTACATCTGTACTCTTAGATTCACTTAAAACTATATTCGTATATCTACTTACAACTGTGCTCATAGATCTACTTACAACTGTACTCCAAAATCAACTTAAAACTGTACTCATAAATCTACTTACAACTGCACTCATAGATCTACTTAGAACTGTACTCATAGATCTACTTTGAAAACTGTACTCATAGATCTACTTAGAACTGTACTCATAGATCTACTTACAACTGTACTCATAGATCTACTTAGAACTGTACTCATAGATCTACTTAGAACTGTACTCATAGATCTACTTACAACTGTACTCATAGATCTACTTAGAAAACTGTACTCATAGATCTACTTAGAACTGTACTCATAGATCTACTTAGAACTGTACTCATAGATCTACTTAGAACTGTACTCATAGATCTACTTAGAACTGTACTCATAGATCTACTTAGAACTGTACTCATAGATCTACTTAGAACTGTACTCATAGATCTACTTAAAACTGTACTCATGGGTCTTTTTTTTGAAAAAAAAACCCCCAAAAAAGCCATAGAGCGATGGAATGAAAGGATCATTGCACATTGAGTGTTGTGAATCTCATAACTAAAATCTCATAAGTAAAATATCACTACAAAAAAAGCATGCAAAAAGTGAGAAACACAATCAGACCAGAAATTATCGAGGAACAAACAATGAACATATTTTGGAGGTAAAGGTACAATACAATCTTCATCCCAACGTTGTGCTTGCTACCAATGCCAGTCCTGGACCCTACAATACAATCTTCATCCCAACGTTGTGCTTGCTACCAATGCCAGTCCTGGACCCTACAATACAATCTTCATCCCAACGTTGTGCTACCAATGCCAGTCCTGGACCCTACAATACAATCTTCATCCCAACGTTGTGCTTGCTACCAATGCCAGTCCTGGACCCTAGATGCAAGAACAATAAGAAAAATAACCTCTACTGAGATGAAATGTGTCAGACGAATTACAGGAAACAGTCTGAGAGATAAGATCAGAAATGAAGAACTGAGAAAAAAGCTAGGAATAACCTCCGCCATAGAATATATAAAGAAACAACAGATAATGTGGTTTGGCCACGTCTTGAGGCAGACCAAAGCACAACACAACGAGCCTTCAATAAACGATACGAGAACACCAGATTCAATGGTCGACCACGAAAATGATGGATTTATGGAATATTAGAAGCAATAAGAAACAGGAGACAGCAGGAGAGGCCAACATAAAAGCGAAAGACCGCAAATTATAACTTCTCTCGACGCTGAAAGGCAAATGTGGAAGGAAAGAAGAAATTGAAATGTTACGTACAATGGCAATTGGCAAAGTTAAAGGTTAGATCAATAATAGGACGGAGATGATGAAGGGACAATCGGCAGTTTCAAGAAATCTTCTCTCACTGATAAAGAACCGATAAACAAATATCAGCAGGGCTGAAACTAAGAATGGCAAAATGTTACATCTTCTCAATATTCCTATATGGTGCAGAAATATGGACATTAGACAAGAAAACAGAACAGAAAATTGAAGCCTTTGAAATGTGGATTTATAGAAGGGTAGGTAGAATTGGATGGAAACAAAAGATAACAAACGATGAAGTTTTAAAACAACTGAAAATAAAAAGAGAACTGCTGAACACATTGAGACAAGACAAATTAAAATTTTGGGGCATGTTAAAAGACACAACAGCCTACTAAAAGTAATATTGGAAGGAAAAATACAAGGCAAAAGAGGCAGAGGCAGACCAAGACTAACATGGACGAGTAACATCAAAAGATGGACAAGTCAATCTATGTCAGCCTGCACCATCAAAGCAAGAAACAGAGTAGAATGGCGATCCATGGTAGCCAACCTTCGTTGCGGAGAGGGCACACGATGGTGATGAAACAACTGTAGAGACAGAGAGAGGTGTGGAGAGACATGATCACCAAGGCCAATAAGTAAACTTATGGTTTGATGATGATGATGATGATGAAACGCGTCAATCATATCTGCAAATAGGCGGAGTTATGTTCCAGGTAGGTGGAGTCAACTATATTGATACTATGCGGGGAAACCAATGGGGGAGATCAGTTCACACACGCGGAGACAGATTTCTGGTTATTGATTGGTTAATGACTTCGAGAGAAAAGGCGGAGGCTACATTTTATGCTCCGCCCCCTTAATTCTCGAGACATCGGATTTAGATTGCTAGGCGAGGCTCTTTCGAGGATTCTTGGATTCGCGACGTGTTTTGTGCGAGGCCCAGGCGCCAGGCTCTGACATTCCGAACCTTGGGTTAGAAGGATGTCAGGGATCAAAATGGTAGATTCGTAATGAATTCTTGTAAGACATGGATCAGTCTGTGAATTATGTTTTGTGCTGTAGTTGATTCGTTTGTGAATTCTCGTCTGGAGTAAGGCGTTGTTGAATTATGAAGAATAGCGTAAGCTGCTTAGACTTTGAGTGTTGAATTATAGTGTTGTCTCAAGTTTACTATATCACACAAGGGCATATATGAAGTTGAATAGTTTACGATAGACTAGTGAATTATTTGTATGATTGTGATGTAAGAATAATAAATTGAAAGATTGATGTATTCTTAATACTTGTAGTGTGTGATGTATGGATGAAATGTGAACAGTGTAGGGTATATTTGTGAATTTTGCTTGAATAGTGCACAATGGACTGTATTTTATTAATTCTGAAAAGTGCACTATAATTTATATGGAATTTTAAAAGTGCACTTTTGATTATTGAAATATGAACAGTGCACTATAATTGATATAGAATTTTGAAAGTGCACTTTTGATTATTGAAATATGAACAGTGCACTATAGAACGTAATTATTTAGTTGGGATACCGCACAATAGACAGTTGAACAGTGTACTGTATATAGATTATAATTGATAAGTTCTAAAGAATGGACAATAGTCTATTGAATTCTGTATAGAATAGTAAAGTATAGTCTGTTGAATTCTATATAGAATAGTAAACTATAGTCTGTTGAATTATGTATAGAATAGTAATCTATAGTCTGTTGAATTATGTATAGAATAGTAATCTATAGTCTGTTGAATTATATATAGAATAGTAATCTATAGTCTGTTGAATTATGCATAGAATAGTAAACTATTGTCTGGTGAATTCTGTATAGAATAGTAATCTATAGTCTGTTGAATTATGTATAGAATAGTAATCTATAGTCTGTTGAATTCTGTACACAATAGTAAACTATAGTCTGTTGAATTATGTATAGATTAGTAAACTATAGTCTGTTGAATGCTGTATAGAATATTAAACTATAGTCTGTTGAATTATGTATAGAATAGTAAACTATATAGTCTGTTGGATTCTGTATAGAATAGTAAAGTATAGCCTGTTGAATTCTGTACACAGTAATAAACTATAGTCTGTTGGATTCTGTATAGAATAGTATACTCTGTTGTGATCGGAATGTTCTCCAATAGGTTAGACAGATATGTTCTTTAATAGGTTAGACAGATATGTTCTCCAATAGGTTAGACAGATATGTTCTTCAATAGGTTAGACAGATATGTTCTCCAATAGGTTAGACAGATATGTTCTCCAATAGGTTAGACAGATATTTTCTCCAATAGGTTAGACAGATATGTTCTCCACACTGGGTGTTGGTAGGTCAATGTTCCAACCCCTGGTCAACTAGTGCGGGGATAATGATGTCAGCGACTATTTTTGTCTTTGACTACGGCACATTTTTGGATAAGGTGGTCGGTATCACGCCAGGGCTGCCTTTACTTCCCAGAAGTATCTCGTTTAGTGTGTGTGTTTCTACGTGTTGTTAAATGGTTTAGTTCTCGTCTTGGAGTCAACGGTGTTCATCTTCTGCATAACAGAGTACAAACACAGCCAGAGTAGAAAACAGAGTAGAGAACAGAGTAGGATAACGACAGAGTAGAGAACAGAGTAGGATAACGACAGAGTAGAGAACAGAGTAGAGAACAGAGTAGGATAACGACAGAGTAGAGAACAGAGTAGGATAACGACAGAGTAGACAACAGAACAAACAGAGACAGAGTAGAGAACAGAGTAGGATAACGACAGAGTAGAGAACAGAGTAGGATAACGACAGAGTAGAGAACAGAGTAGGATAACGACAGAGTAGACAACAGAGTAGGATAACGACAGAGTAGACAACAGAACAAACAGAGACAGAGTAGAGAACAGAGTAGAGAGTAGAGAACATAGTAGGATAACGACAGAGTAGACAACAGAACAAACAGAGACAGAGTAGAGAACAGAGTAGAGAGTAGAGAACATAGTAGGATAACGACAGAGTAGAGAACAGAGTAGAGAACAGAGTAGAGAACAGAGTAGGATAACGACAGAGTAGAGAACAGAACAAACAGAGACAGAGTAGAGAACAGAGTAGGATAACGACAGAGTAGAGAACAGAATAAACAGAGACAGAGTAGGATAACGACTGAGTAGAGAACAGAGTACAAACAGAGACAGAGTAGAGAACAGAGTAGGATAACAACAGAGTAGAGAACAGAACAAACAGAGACAGAGTAGAGAACAGAGTAGGATAACATTAAGATGTATAGAAAAGAAAGATAACATTAAGATGTATAGAGAAGAAAAATAACATTAAGATGTATAGAGAAGAAAGATAACATTAAGATGTATAGAGAAGAAAGATAACATTAAGATGTATAGAGAAGAAAAATAACATTAAGATGTATAGAGAAGAAAGATAACATTAAGATGTATAGAGAAGAAAGATAACATTAAGATGTATAGAGAAGAAAAATAACATTAAGATGTATAGAGAAGAAAGATAACATTAAGATGTATAGAGAAGAAAGATAACATTAAGATGTATAGAGAAGAAAAATAACATTAAGATGTATAGAGAAGAAAGATAACATTAAGATGTAGAGAGAAGAAAGATAACATTAAGATGTATAGAGAAGAAAGATAACATTAAGATGTAGAGAGAAGAAAGATAACATTAAGATGTAGAGAGAAGAAAGATAACATTAAGATGTATAGAGAAGAAAGATAACATTAAGATGTAGAGAGAAGAAAGATAACATTAAGATGTAGAGAGAAGTTCTAGCCAACCTCTTCATGGACACCTGCCTACACATGCCTACACATGCCTACACAGATAGATCAGCTACCAATTTTAAAGATCATCATCATTAGGTGCCGTTTCCACATCGAAGGTTGGCTACCACGGAGCGCCATTTTACTCTGTCTCTTGTCTTGATGGTCCTTGTTGTCATAGATATGCTGATGATACTGTACTACTAGCAGAAAATCCTGAAGATCTACAACAATTACATCATGAAATAAACATGACAAGCAAAAACATATGGATTATAAATTAATATAAAAAAAGACTAAAACTATGATCATAAACAAAGAAAATACTCCAAATCTACAAGTGGATATCACAGTTGAAGGAATAGACCTGGAGACAGTTCAGAACTATAACTACCTTGGACATACTATAACCAGTGATGGAAAATGTACAACTGAAATAAACAAAAGAATAGGAATGGCAAAAAAAAAATAATTTTAATGTCATGACAAATATACTAACATTAAAACAAATAACACCAGGGCTAAAACTAAGTATAGCAAATTGTTACATCTTCTCAATATTCCTATATGGTGCAGAAACATGGACATTAGACAAGAAAACAGAACAGAGAATTGAAGCCTTTGAAATGTGGATATATAGAAGAATAGGTAGAATTGGATGGAAGGAAAAGAAAACAAATGATGAAGTCTTAAAACAACTAAAAATGAAAAGAGAACTACAAAACACAATTCAAACAAGACAGATGCGATTTCTGGGCCATGTTAAAAGACACAGCAGCCTACTAAAAGTAATCCTGGAAGGGAAAATACAAGGTAAAAGAGGCAGAGGCAGACCAAGACTAACATGGAAGAGTAACATCAAATGATGGAGTCAACCTATGACAACCTACATTATCAAAGCAAGAGACAAACCGGAATGGCGCTCCATGGTAGCCAACCCTCGATGCGGAGACGGCACTCAATGATGACGATGATGATGATGATGTCATTGGTTCACCTGCTCCTCTTCTGACGTTATCAATCCTCTTTAGTCTTGGTCTGCCTCTGCCTGGTCTACCTTGTACCCCTCCTTCCAACTGACTTTTAGAAAGGGGTTACGTCCCAATTGACTTTTACAAAGGGGTTACGTCCCAATTGACTTTTAGAAAGGGGTTACGTCCCAATTGACTTTAAGAAAGGGTTACGTCCCAATTGACTTTTAGAAAGGGGTTACGTCCCAATTGACTTTTAGAAAGGGGTTACGTCCCAATTGACTTTTAGAAAGGGGTTACGTCCCAATTGACTTTTAGAAAGGGGTTACGTCCCAATTGACTTTTAGAAAGGGGTTACGTCCCAATTGACTTTTAGAAAGAGGTTACGTCTCCTCACGTGTCCACACATTTCAGTTGTCTTTTCCGAATTGAAAATGGAACATAGACAAGACGCTCTGTTCCAAGAGGAGAATATTCCAGCATCTTTAAGGCACAGTCTAACGCTCTTAAAACCGTAGCTGGAACTCTCTTGAAGGCGAAGATTAAAGAAGAAAACATTGTATTGCTCACAGATGCTCTGTCAGTAGTTACAGCACTGAGGAGTCATGGAAACGAATGCTTGAACGATCTCAGAGAGATAATCCATAAGCTCTGTCAGAGATGCAGAACTGCTTAGATTAGTTTAGTTTAGATTAGTTTAGTTTAGTTAAGATTATTTTAGTTTAGTTTATATTAGTTTGGTTTAGTTTAGTTTAGTTTAGTTTAGTTTAGTTTAGTCGACGGATCAGCCTCATTACACATCAGACATGTCCATAAGTGCTCAGATCATTCTAATTACACATCAGACATGTCCATAAGTGCTCAGATCATTCTAATTACACATCAGACATGTCCATAAAAGCTCAGATCATTCTAATTACACATCAGACATGTCCATAAGTGCTCAGATCATTCTCATTACACATCAGACATGTCCATAAGGGCTCAGATCATTCTCATTACGCATCAGACATGTCCATAAGTGCTCAGATAATTCTCATTACGCATCAGACATGTCCATAAGTGCTCAGATCATTCTCATTACGCATCAGACATGTCCATAAGTGCTCAGATCATTCTAATTACGCATCAGACATGTCCATAAGTGCTCAGATCATTCTAATTACGCATCAGACATGTCCATAAGTGCTCAGATCATTCTAATTACGCATCAGACATGCCCATAAGTGCTCAGATCATTCTAATTACGCATCAGACATGTCCATAAGTGCCCAGATCATTCTCATCACACATCAGACATCTCCATAAGTGCCCAGATCATTCTCATTACACATCAGACATGTCCATAAGTGCTCAGATCATTCTCATCACACATCAGACATGTTCATAAGTGCCCACATCATTCTCATTACACATCAGACATGTCCATAAGTGCTCAGATCTCCTCCCCAGTGTGCCCCCCCCCCTTCAGTGTGTAGAGACTAACGACTCCACTTCTGTGTTGATGTCTTATTCGTGTGTCTCCGTGGGTAGAGATTTCTTCTGCGTCCCCAGTTGGGACCTCATTGTCATGCAATTGAAACATGGACTCATTTTTATATATTATCCATTTTTATTATCTGAATATATAGCATATCACTTTTTTATTTTATTATTTCATTTCTTATCCCTCATTTTAAAGTCTAGCAACTGCTATATTATCTCTATTTTACTAGATAGCAACTGCTATATTATCTCTATTTTACTAGCTAGCAACTGCTATATTATCTCTATTTTACTAGATAGCAACTGCTATATTATCTCTATTTTACTAGCTAGCAACTGCTATATTATCTCTATTTTACTAGCTAGCAACTGCTATATTATCTATATTTTACTAGCTAGCAATTGCTATATTATCTCTATTTTACTAGCTAGAAACTGCTACATTATCTCTATTTTACTAGCTAGCAAATGCTATCATCATCACCATCATCAAGTACCATGCCTGCTGGCGTAGGTGATCAAAGGCTGTCAGCCTTTGAAATGTGGATTTATAGAAGAATAGGTAGAATTGGATGGAATGAAAAGAAAACGAACGATGAAGTTTTAAAATAACTAAAAATGAAAAGACAACTAGAACACAATTAGAACATACAAATTAAATTTTTGGGGTATGTTAAAAGACACAACAGTCTAATAAAAGTAATATTGGAAGGGAAAATACAAGGTAAAAGAGGCAGAGGCAGACCAAGACTAACATGGACGAGTAACATCAAAAGATGGACAAGTCAACCTATGACAATCTACACCTTCAAAGCAAGAGACAGAGTGGAATGGTAGCCACCTTTCGATGCGTAGACGGCGTTCAATGATGATGATAATCCCTCTTTTTGTTTGATTTACCTGTTTCGCTCATTCTAGATGTAGCAGGGTTTATCTTTATTTCGTTGTCCATTTGTGTTCTCGTTTTCTAAAGAAGGTCGCATGTAGGCTGAAACGTCAGTATTTTGTTGTGTTCCTTTTCTGTAAAGCTGTCACATATCTTGTAGGAGTGGACATTTCACCCCACCACTGGCTCCTTGCTACCAGCTTTACCGCAGCTCTGCAGTTATTTGCCTCTCCCCCCCCCCCCCTTCTCTCTCTCTCTCGAACTGTGATTGAGCAGATCCCGTCTCACCGAAAAATTTCTGGAAACAAGGAGGACGGCAGGTTGGCAAAGGAAATGTGTTAAATTACATCAGCCTGACACTTGACAGCTTTGTGACTTCTGTAGAGTGCAGTACGCGACAGGCTCAGCAATAATACATGAAGTAGGATTTTTACAGTTTGTTCAATTGGATATGATCCTCAGAATAATTTCCAGGAGGTTCGTTCTACTGTAAACCTCCCTGTTCGTTGAAACATCTACCGTTAAACCGGTAGTTTTTGTTGACCACAGTAAATTAGAGATAATATACTAGTTTATCTATATGCATATTATATATATATATATATATATATATATATATATATATATATATATATATATATATATATAAAGGTACATGAATTTAAATATCTGGGAACAATGTTAACCTCAGATGGTAGCTGTATAGTCAGAGGTGAGATGCAGAATGGCTCAGGCAAAACCAGCTTTCCAAACAATTAGACAGATACTGTGTAATCCATTTTGACGATAGAAACCAAAAAAAAAAGAGTTCTTTATAGTAATGTAGAGCCAGTCTTTATATGGATGAGAATCATGGACAATAGAACAACAGACAAGAAAATCACTGGAGGCTGTTAAAATGTGGTTTTACAGAAGAATGTTGAGAATACCATTGACAGTTAAGAAGAGTAATAAAAAGGTTCTGAAAGAGGCCCAAGCAAAAAGAGAGCTAATTTCCAATATTAGGAAGAAACAATCATCATTTTTTTGGCCATGCAATGGGAAGGGAACAACTGGAATATATTGTAACAACTGGGAAAAATGAGGGACAAAGAGATAGAGGGAAGCAAAGAGAAAATATACTAGACAGCTTAAGAGAATGGCTTGGCAGAAGGTCAACAACAGAAATGATAAATAACTGTCGAGATCGAAAGTTGTGGAGAGACATGATCACCTACGGCAGCAGGCATGGTACTTGATGATTATAATAGCAGTTGCTAGCTAGTAAAATAGAGATAATATAGCAGTTGCTAGCTAGTAAAATAGAGATAATATAGCAGCTGCTAGCTAGTAAAATAGATATAATATAGCAGTTGCTGGTTAGTAAAATAGAGATAATATAGCAGTTGGTGGCTAGTAAAATAGAGATAATATAGCAGTTGGTGGCTAGTAAAATAGAGATAATATAGCAGTTGGTGGCTAGTAAAATAGAGATAATATAGCAGTTGCTGGTTAGTAAAATAGAGATAATATAGCAGTTGGTGGCTAGTAAAATAGAGATAATATAGCAGTTGGTGGCTAGTAAAATAGAGATAATATAGCAGTTGCTGGTTAGTAAAATAGAGATAATATAGCAGTTGTTGGCTAGTAAAATAGAGATAATATAGCAGTTGGTGGCTAGTAAAATAGAGATAATATAGCAGTTGGTGGCTAGTAAAATAGAGATAATATAGCAGTTGCTGGCTAGTAAAATAGAGATAATATAGTAGTTGCTAGCTAGTAAAATAGAGATAATATAGCAGTTGGTGGCTAGTAAAATAGAGATAATATAGCAGTTGGTGGCCAGTAAAATAGAGATAATGTAGCAGTTGATAGCTAGTAAAATATTGATAATATAGCAGTTGGTGGCCAGTAAAATAGAGATAATATAGCAGTTGATAGCTAGTAAAATAGAGATAATATAGCTGTTGCTAGCTAGTAAAATAGAGATAATATAGCAGTTGATAGCTAGTAAAATATTGATAATATAGCAGTTGGTGGCCAGTAAAATAGAGATAATATAGCTGTTGGTGGCCAGTAAAATAGAGATAATATAGCTGTGCTAGCTAGTAAAATAGAGATAATATAGCTGTGGTGGCCAGTAAAATAGAGATAATATAGCAGTTGGTGGCCAGTAAAATAGAGATAATATAGCAGTTGGTGGCCAGTAAAATAGAGATAATATAGCTGTTGCTAGCTAGTAAAATAGAGATAATATTGCAGTTGATAGCTAGTAAAATATTCATAATATAGCAGTTGGTAGCCAGTAAAATAGAGATAATATAGCAGTTGGTAGCCAGTAAAATAGAGATAATATAGCAGTTGACAGCCAGTAAAATAGATAAATAGCATTTGGTAATCAGTAAATATATATATATATATATATATATATATATATATATATATATATATATATATAGTAGTTGGTAGCTAGTAAAATAGATACTATAACAGTTAGTAGCCAGTAAAATAGATATATAGCAGTTAGTAGCCAGTAAAATAGAGATAATATAGCAGTTGGCAGCCAGTAAAATAGATATATAGCAGTTGGTAGCCAGTAATATATATATACAGTATATTTCCATATACATGGAAAACAAACCAGTAGAAGAGATCGATCACTTCATCTATCTTGGAAGTCACATTGATCGAGAAGGGGATACGAGCAAAGAAATTAGAATCAGACTGGCTAAAGCAGCAATGTCTTTCAGAAGCCTTGAAAAGTTGTGGAAATCAAAACTCATTAGCACAAACACAAAACTTAGGCTATTCAAATCAAATGTACTATCAACCCTTACGTATGCGTGTGAAAGCTGGAAAACAACAAGAGATATAGAAACAAAGTTGAACGCATTCGAAAATAAATGTCTAAGGAAAATACTTGGTATAGAATGGAACGAATTCAAAACAAACGAGGAAATTAGAGAAATCGCCAATCAACCACTAATATCTTCAGTAATAAAGAAAAGACGATGGTCATACGTTGGACATGTGATGAGAAGAGATAATAATCGAATAGCAAAGCAAGCCCTCATATGGGAAACAACAGGTAAAAGAAAAAGAGGAAGACCCAGGGAGACACTGAGAAGAACATTGATGAGAGAGGCAAGAGCAGCAGGAATCGGCTCCCTCAATGAGATAGAACTGCTTGCACAGAACAGAGACAGATGGCGAGATTTGATAAAATATCTTTAAAAGAAAACTGCTAGAACAAAAATTCATATAGGAGAAGGTGTATCTTGGTCTACGCCCTATGGGCCGGTTACGGCTCGAAAGGTCAATAGATAGATAGATATATATACACACACACACACAAATATATAGCAGTTGGTAGATAGTAAAATAGATACTATAGCTGTTGGTAGCTAGTAAAATAAAGATAATATAGCCGTTCGATGCCAGTAAAATAGATATACAGCAGTTGCTACCCAGTAAAATAGATATATAGTGGCTGGTAGCCAGTAAAATAGAGATAATATAGCAGTTGGTAGCCAGTAAATTAGAGATAATATTGCAGTTGGTAGTCAGTAAAATATAGATAATATAGCAGTTGGTAGCCAGTATAATAGGGATAATATAGCAGTTGTCAGTCAGTAAAATTCATATATAGCAGTTGGTAGCCAGTAATATATATATATATATATATATATATATATATATAATATATATATATATATATATATATATATATATATAGCAGTTGGTAGCTAGTGAAATAGAGATACTATAGCAATTGGTAGCCAGTATAATAGATATATAGCAGTTGGTAGCCAGTAAAATAGATATATAGCAGTTGGTAGCCAGTAAAATAGATATATAGCAGTTGGTAGCCAGTAAAATAGATATATATCAGTTGGTAGCCAGTAAAATAGATATATAGCAGTTGGTAGCTAGTAAAATAGATATATAGCAGTTGGTAGCTAGTAAAATAGATATATAGCAGTTGGTACCTAGTAAAATAGATATATATCAGTTGGTAGCCAATAAAATAGATATATAGCAGTTGGTAGCTAGTAAAATAGATATATAGCAGTTGGTAGCTAGTAAAATAGATATATAGCAGTTGGTAGCCAGTAACATAGATATATAGCAGTTGGTAGCTAGTAAAATAGATATATAGCAGTTGGTAGCCAGTAACATATCCCGTGTGTTACCGGGGCCCCATTATGTGGGATGTAAAGAATAGTGACACTGTGACCTTCCAGGCATGTCGTAAGAGGCGACTAAGGAGGTTGATCGATGGCTTGACAAGCTGTCATTGTAAAAAGCATTGTTATGGAAACAGACCATGGATTTTAGAAGCAGTGATCTCTGCAATATGTGCCATTTTGGCACGCAAGGTTTCTGTTTTTGAGATTGTGGTTCTGCCCTATGTGCCGTCTTCGGCTCGAAAGGATAATAGAGCCAGTAACATAGATATATAGCAGTTGGTAGCTAGTAACATAGATATATAGCAGTTGGTAGCTAGTAACATAGATATATAGCAGTTGGTAGCTAGTAAAATAGATATATAGCAGTTGGTAGCCAGTAACATAGATATATATAGCAGTTGGTAGCTAGTAAAATAGATATATAGCAGTTGGTAACTAGTTATATAGTGATACTATATCAGTTGCTGGTCAGTACATTTTGCGAAAAACGTTATTTGCTTAGCAGTTTGTTTGTGTGTGTGTGCCAGTTTATATATTTGTATCAGGGGAGAGGGGCATTGGTTGGTCTTGAGGCAAGACGCCGGTCTCGAGACAGAAAGGTTGTGAGTTCAAATCTCGGTTGCACCAGTTGGGAATTTTATTTGTGATTTCTCTCTGGGGCAACCACCCCTGGTCTCAGCAGCGAGGCCCGGCTTGAAACGTCAATTACTCATGGACGGGAAAAGAAACCGAGTACCTCAGAAAACGGAGTTATCTGCCTGTGCGGCGAGGGACCCCTGTGCATACGGTTCCAGGGAAAAAAACGGATTAGCAAGCAAAATTCAGTTCCTAGTCTCTAGGGACTTCATCTGAGGTGAAAGCTGGCGAGAGAAAAGAGCAAAGAGAAAAACAAAACAAAATAAAATTCCTATCGAAGTTTGGATAACCTGAATTTTTAGTGAATACAGCGGGCGCCGTGTGCTCAGGCGTCCCTCGTCATATAAGCAGATATTCTCCGACTTCTGAAGTACTTTCATTTTTTTTTTATAGTCGAGAGTTTTAACATTTTGGGTAGATTTGTTCACATTAAGTTTACCCGGCAGTGCCTATTGGCGGCCTAATTATTTCGATTTCCAGCTGCCAAGGGTTGTTTAACGTGCGCAGAATGCACACGGGACCTCTGTTTTTATTTTTTGTTTTGAATATGTAATTATTATATTATATTATATTCCTATATATGTAATATAGAACCAATTCTGACCTATGGAAGCGAATCATGGACAGTAGACAAACAAATGAAAAGACGATTAGAGGCCACAGAGATGGGATTTCTCAGAAGAATGTTGAAAGTTCCCTGGACAGATAAAAAGACCAATGAGGAAGTTCTCAAAGAGGCCAACACAAAAAGGGAGCTCTTAAAAAACATCAGAAAGAGGCAATCAACATTTTTTGGGCACATCATGAGAAGAGGAAAGTTGGAATACTTGGTTACAACTGGCAAAATAAAAGGAAAGAGAGATCGCGGACGACAAAGAGAGAAAATACTGGATAGCTTGGTGTCATGGCATGGAAAACAGTCAACAACAGAACTGATACGATGCACTGTAGATAGAAGATTGTGGAGGGACATGATCGCCTACGCCAACCGGCAGGGTACATGATGATGATGATATATGTAATAATATATGTGAATAATGGACAATCTCGCAAACAGCAAGGATGAAAATACATTCATTGGAAACAAAATGCTACAGAGAAATTCATAAGATACCTTGGATAATGAAAAAAGACAATGAAGAGATATGAAAAGATTTAAACATTAAAAAGAGCTGGCACATAAACGCAATTCTACAGAGGAAATTAAAATAGTATGGTCACGTCAACAGACACAGCGGATTGGAAAGAACAATAATGGAAGGCATGGTTCCTGGGCGATGATTCTTACAGATGGGCTGTGGTGAATGTAACGTTCTGTGGGAGATCTGACTAGAGGCAGAGATTCTTTCAGATGGGCTGTGGTGAATGTAATGTTCTGTGGGAGATCTGACTAGAGGCAGAGATTCTTTCAGACGTGCTGTGGTGAATTTAACGTTCTGTGGGAGATCTGGATAGAGACAGAGATTCTTTCAGACGTGCTGTGGTGAATGTAACGTTCTGTGGGAGATCTGACTAGAGGCAGAGATTCTTTCAGACGTGCTGTGGTGAATGTAACGTTCTGTGGGAGATCTGGCTAGAGACATAGATTCTTTCAGACAGGCTGTGGTGAATGTAACGTTCTGTGGGAGATCTGGCTAGAGACAGAGATTCTTTCAGATGGGCTGTGGTGAATGTAACGTTCTGTGGGAGATCTGGCTAGAGACAGAGATTCTTTCAGACGGGCTGTGGTGAATGTAACGTTCTGTGGGAGATCTGGATAGAGACAGAGATTCTTTCAGACGTGCTGTGGTGAATGTAACGTTCTGTGGGAGATCTGACTAGAGGCAGAGATTCTTTCAGACGTGCTGTGGTGAATGCAACGTTCTGTGGGAGATCTGAATCTATCTATCTATTGACCTTTCGAGCCGTAACCGGCCCATAGGGCGTAGACCAAGATACACCTTCACCTATATGAAATTTTGTTCTAGCAGTTTTCTTTTAAAGATATTTTATCAAATCTCGCCATCTGTCTCTGTTCTGTGCAAGCAGTTCTATCTCATTGAGGGAGCCGATTCCTGCTGCTCTTGCCTCTCTCATCAATGTTCTTCTCAGTGTCTCCCTGGGTCTTCCTCTTTTTCTTTTACCTGTTGTTTCCCATATGAGGGCTTGCTTTGCTATTCGATTATTATCTCTTCTCATCACATGTCCAACGTATGACCATCGTCTTTTCTTTATTACTGAAGATATTAGTGGTTGATTGGCGATTTCTCTAATTTCCTCGTTTGTTTTGAATTCGTTCCATTCTATACCAAGTATTTCCTTAGACATTTATTTTCGAATGCGTTCAACTTTGTTTCTATATCTCTTGTTGTTTTCCAGCTTTCACACGCATACGTAAGGGTTGATAGTACATTTGATTTGAATAGCCTAAGTTTTGTGTTTGTGCTAATGAGTTTTGATTTCCACAACTTTAAGATCTGAATAGAGATAAAAATTCTTTCAGACGAGCTGTGGTAAATGTACCATTCTGTGGGAGATCTGGCTAGAGACAGAGATTCTTTCAGACAGGCTGTGGTGAATGTAACGTTCTGTGGGAGATCTGGCTAGAGACAGAGATTCTTTCAGATGGGCTGTGGTGAATGTAACGTTCTGTGGGAGATCTGGCTAGAGACAGAGACTCTTTCAGACGGGCTGTGGTGAATGCAACGTTCTGTGGGAGATCTGGCTAGAGACAGAGATTCTTTCAGACGGGCTGTGGTGAATGCAACGTTCTGTGGGAGATCTGGCTAGAGACAGAGATTCTTTCAGACGGGCTGTGGTGAATGTAACGTTCTGTGGGAGATCTTCTTGAGACAGAGATTCTTTCAGACGGGCTGTGGTGAATGCAACATTCTATAAAGGACATCGATCCAGAAAAAAAAAATGTTCTATTGTTTCAAACACATACATATGCACATCACAGTTATTTGGTTATGGAAGGCCCCGGTATCACTGCAAACGAATTAAAATCCATAATCGCTCAACTGCCCGTGCCAGCGTAATCATCCGAATTATTATCTCATCTCCCAAACAAAGAAAGGTAACTGTAGTCCCAATCGTAGCAGTCTCAGCACACGCCAAAAGACATAAGGCTAAACCGCGCAGAAAGTGAACACAGCCAACTGTTCCCTGTCATACGATATCATCATTCATCGTAAACAATTGGAATATCGAAACATGATCAAAACGGATGAGACACACAGTTCACGGTGTGCACAGAGCACTTAACACAGTAGCTCCTGCAACAAGTCGGACTTGGAATATGAGGAAACTGCAACAAGGAACACTTTTCATGCATAGCCTTCAATTGTTCCCGCCGCCTACCCACCATATACCGGAAGTACATGTCCTCTTGAAAATGATGATCGTCGTATTTTAAAAAAAAATGTATAGCGCTAGATGATGTTAGGACATCGTTGTTGACTCCAATTCCGAACATATAGACACACAGTTCATCATCATCGTGTGCTTTCTCCGCAACGAAGGTTGGCTACCATGGATCGCCATTCTACTCTGTTTTTTGCTTTGATGGTGCAGTGTGTCATAGATTGACCTGTCCATCTTTTGATGTTACTCGTCCATGTTAGTCTTGGTCTGCCTCTGCCTCTTTTACCTTGTATTTTCCCTTCCAATATTACTTTTAGTAGGCTGTTGTGTCTTTTAACGTGCCCCAAAATTTTCATTTGTCTTGTCTTAATTGTATTTAGTAGTTCTCTTTTTATTTTCAGTTGTTTTAAAACTTCATCGTTTGTTACCTTTTCTTTCCATACAATTCTACCTATTCTTCTATAAATCCACATTTCAAAGGCTTCAATTTTCTGTTCTGTTTTCTTGTACAATGTCCATGTTTCTGCACCATACAGGAATATTGAGAAGATGTAACATTTTGCCATTCTTAGTTTCAGCCCTATTGATATTTGTTTTCTTGTTAGTATATTTTTCATGGCATTAAAATTACTTTTTGCCAAACCTATTCTTCAATTTATCTTTGAATCATCATTGAATTTATCAAATGTTTAGCCAGAATTTATCAAATGTTTAGCCAGAATTTATAAAATGTTTAGCCAGAATTTATAAAATGTTTAACCCGAATTTATCAAATGTCTAGCCAGAATTTATCAAATGTTTAGCCAGAATTTGTCACATGTTTAGCCAGAATTTATCACATGTTTAGCCAGAATTTATCAAATGTTTAGCCAGAATTTATCAAATGTTTAGCCAGAATTTATCAATTGTTTAACCCGAATTTATAAAATGTTTTGCCAGAATTTATCAAATGTTTAGCCAGAATTTATCAAATGTTTAGCCAAAATTTATCAAATGTTTAACCCGAATTTATAAAATGTTTAGCCAGAATTTATCAAATGTTTAGCTAGAATTTGTCAAAGTTTAGCCAGAATTTGTAAAATGTTTAGCCAGAATTTATCAAATGTTTAGCCAGAATTTATCAAATAATTAGCCAGAATTTGTCAAATGTTTAGCCAGAATTTGTAAAATGTTTAGCCAGAATTTATCAAATGTTTAGTCAGAATGTATGAAATGTTTAGCCAGAATTTGTCAAATGTTTAACCCGAATTTATAAAATGTTTAGCCAGAATTTATCAAATGTTTAGCCAGAATTTATCAACTGTTTAGCCAGAATTTATCAAATGTTTAACCCGAATTTATAAAATGTTTAGCCAGAATTTATCAAATATTTAGCCAGAATGTATCAAATGTTTAGCTAGAATTTATCAAATGTTTAGCCAGAATTTATAAAATGTTTAGCTAGAATTTATCAAATGTTTAGCCAGAATTTATCAAATGTTTAGCCAGAATTTATCAATGTTTAGCCAGAATTTATCGAATGTTTAGCCAGAATTTATCAAATGTTTAGCCAGAATTTATAAAATGTTTAACCAGAATTTATAAAATGTTTAACCAGAATTTATCAAATGTTTAGCCAGAATTTATCAAATGTTTAGCCAGAATTTATCAAATAATTAGCCAGAATTTATCAAATGTTTAGCCAGAATTTATCAAATAATTAGCCAGAATTTATCAAATGTTTAGCCAGAATTTATCAAATGTTTAGCCAGAATTTATCAAATGTTTATGATGATTATAACCAGACATTATAAACCCTTAACCAAACCTCTGCCACGACATTAACAAGAATTTAGGAAACGCTTTAGTACATTATTAAAGAAAATATTATTAAGATATTTAAAAATTGTGGCAGACTTTAGTCAGACTTTAGGAAGAATGCAGTAGACACATTTTTGTGTAATGTAACAGGGAACTGTCATATTACAATTTAGAGCGTGACACAAAGAAGAATTTAGAATGTGACACACATACGAATTTACAGTGTGCCAGATATAATAATTTAGAGTGTGACACATATACTTATTTAGAGTGTAATAAATATAAGATATTCAAAGTGTGACATTATAAGAATTTAGAGTGTAACATAAATTTTGAGTGTGACACATGTCATATGTGATTTTATAGTGTGTCACATTTAAGAAATTACTGTGAAAATATAAGAATTTAGAATGTGCGTCATTTAAGAATTTAGGTTGTGCCATTTATATGAATCTAGACTGCAACACCTATAATAATTTAGAGTGTGACAAATATAAGAATTTATAGTGTGACACATATGAGAATTTAGAGTGTGACACATATAAGACTTTAGAGTGTAACACACATAAGACTTTACAGTGTGACACATGTAAGACTTTAGAGTTTGACACATATAAGACTTTAGAGTGTAACACATATAAGACTTTAGAGTGTGACACATATAAGACTTTAGAGTGTGACACATATAAGACTTTAGAGTGTTACACATATAAAACTTTAGAGTGTGACACATATAAGACTTTAGAGTGTGACACATATAAAACTTTAGAGTGTGACACATATAAGACTTAAATTGAACATTAGCATTTAATGATGACCACGAGTAGCATGACGATGGAGGTGATGGCAGTGACCAAGGCATTCAAATGGTTAGAGTCACAAGACTACACCCACGCATGTAAACTGAGTGATTCGATGAGCATGATAAAAAAAGGTGGAGGCGGGCTCTGTACGCATGCAATGGTTAGAGTCATTGCAGAGGTAAAAAATGCGTAGGGTCACCTTTGTCTATGTCCCTGGACATGCGGGAGTACGAGGAAATGAAAGGGCGGACAGGTTGGCTAGCGGCGCTGTCGTTGAGGACGGGCAACCGATGGACCGGGCGGACGTCATCAATGCCCTCCGAGATGTTGGAAGAGCACAGGACTTCGACGAACACAGATCCACGTCACTTCTTCGGATGATGGAAATGGGAGTTAAGATGGGCACAGCCAGAAATGAGAAACTTGGTGGCCGTGTACGAAGACTTATCAACCAACATAGAACTGGAGTGGTCAGTCGCTGGACACTGAGGGAATTGCTGAGGAGAGGATCTGAGCACCTATGGACATGTTCGGAGTGCAATGATGATGACGACCCGCAAACAACTCAATAACTTAATTAACAATTAAGCTTTCTGACGATTTATTTCGTTTTTTGTTTTTCCTTTCAGTTCTCACCAAAACACAGAAACGTCAGGAGACTGTTCTAGAAGTTTATTGAATCTACGCACGGCAGACCTTGGCAACAGCAAATGTGACGACTATCGATTCCAGGGGAAATTTCAACAATATGTTTTGTCCAAAAATTGTAAATACTGAATTTATAGACTGGACAGATACGAATTTATGATTTTATGGAATTTGAATTTATACATTAAGGCAATTAAACATTCACTATGTGGGATTTATAGTGCTGGACAGTAAAACATTATGTCGTCGAATTTATAGAATCGAACAGTTAAGAAATTACTTTATTGTGTAGAATTTATAGAGTAAGACAGTAACAATTTTAAGATGTCGAATTTATAGTCAGTTAGTTGAACAATTAAGGCGTCGAATTTATAGAGGCGTGTAATTAAACAATTGATGATTCGAATTTATAGAGTGCTTTAAACAATTAATGAGTCGAATTTATAGATCAAATTTATAGATCGGATTTATAGTCGGGTAGTTAAATAATTGAGGTGTCGAATTTATAGAGTTGGGTAATTAAACAATTGATGAGTCGGTTTCAGGCAACATTCAAATGAGGAATCGAAATACAAACAGGTTGAACGTACCGATTTATCAACATCATCCTCAACAACGCTAGAATACAACTGTACTCAGAAATTACTAAGAAAACAGAAGAAAAATCTTTGTTATATTATTACTGCAACTGGAGGCAGTCTGAGCCGGGTTGTGATCGCCTGTCTCCGCCGGAGCTGCCAACTATCAGCATGTTGCTGGAGGGTACGTCGCCGGATATGATGTCAGCTCAGTCGAAGCTGCTGTTTCAGATCAACAAGTACTACAACGAGAGGGTACACGCCCGAAAGGCAAACGTCAACAAGACAATCAGGGAGGTTTGCAAGGTCATACAGGATGTGTTGAAGGAGGTTGAGGTTCAGGAACCTAGGTTTATTAGGTAAGACTGAGATGTATGTACATCAGCTCGATGTCGTAATTAATACATCAACACAATCTCGTAATTAATACATCAACACAATCTCGTAATTAATACATCAAGATAGTCTCGTAATTAATACATTAACACAATCTCGTAATTAATACATCAACACAATCTCGTAATTAATACATCAACACAATCTCGTAATTAATACATCAACACAATCTCGTAATTAATACATCAAGATAGTCTCGTAATTAATACATCAAGACAATCTCGTAATTAATACATCAACACAATCTCGTAATTAATACATCAACACAATCTCGTAATTAATACATCAACACAATCTCGTAATTAATACATCAAGATAGTCTTGTAATTAATACATCAAGATAGTCTTGTAATTAATACATCAAGATAGTCTTGTAATTAATACATCAATACGGTCTCGTAATTAATACATCAAGATAGTTTCATAATTAATACATTAACACGATGTCGTAATTAATACATCAATATAATCTCGTAATTAATACATCAACACAATCTCGTAGTTAATACATCAACACAATCTCGTAATTAATACACCAAGACAGTCTCGTAATTAATACATCAACACAATCTCGTAATTAATACATCAATATAATCTCGTAATTAATACATCAACACAATCTCGTAATTAATACATCAATATAATCTCGTAATTCATACATCAACACAATCTCGTAATTAATACATCAACACAATCTCGTAATTAATACATCAAGACAGTCTCGTAATTAATACAGCAACACAATCTCGTAATTAATACATTAATATAATCTCGTAATTAATATATCAACACAATCTCGTAATTAATACATCAACACAATCTCGTAATTAATACATTAATATAATCTCGTAATTAATATATCAACACAATCTCGTAATTAATACATCAATACAATCTCGTAATTAATACATCAAGACAGTCTCGTAATTAATATATCAACACAATCTCGTAATTAATACATCAATACAATCTCGTAATTAATACATTAATATAATCTCGTAATTAATACATCAATACAATCTCGTAATTAATACATCAATACAATCTCGTAATTAATACATTAATATAATCTCGTAATTAATATATCAACACAATCTCGTAATTAATACATCAATACAATCTCGTAATTAATACATTAATATAATCTCGTAATTAATATATCAACACAATCTCGTAATTAATACATCAATACAATCTCGTAATTAATACATTAATATAATCTCGTAATTAATATATCAACACAATCTCGTAATTAATACATCAATACAATCTCGTAATTAATATATTAACAACAAATTCTTAACTCAACTCCCTCGTGTTATCATCTTTTTTTCTCATTGTTCTACTCATGTATTTTCACCTTTTTATCATTGTTCTACCGCCGTATTATCACTTTTTCATCATTGTTCTATCATCGTATAATCACCATTTTATCATTGTTCTAGCTTCGTGTTATCACCATTTTATCATTGATCTACCTTTGTATACCACCCTTTTATCATTGATCTGCTTCGTATTCATAGTCATTATGTGCCATACTGGTTGGCGTAGGCGATCATGTCCTTCCACAATCTTCTATCCACAATGCACCGTATCACTTCTGATGTTGACTGTGTTCCATGCAGTGATACCAAGCTATCTATCTTGTATCATCTCTCCTTGTAGTCCGCGATATCTTTTTCCATCTATTTTGCCAGTTGTAACCAAGTATTTAAACTTTCCTCTTCTCGTGATATGCCCGAAAAAATGTTGATTATTTCTTTCTGATGTTTTTTAGGAGCTCCCTTTTTGTGTTGGCCTCTTTGAGAATTTCCTCATTGGTCTTTTTAGCTGTGCAGGGAACTTTCAACATTCTTCTGAGAAATCCCATCTCTGTGGCCTCTAATCCTATTTCACTTGTTTGTCTACTGTCTATGATTCACTGCCATATGTCAGAATTAGCTCTAACAGCATCGGTGAACTCTCTTTCTCACTTCTATTGACATAGATGTGTTGAACAAGATGTTTTTTATTTCCTGAAATGTTGTGTTGGCCTCGTATTGTCTCCTGTTATTATCGTTCTAATCTCATATTATCACCTGTTATTATCGTTCTAATCTCATATTATCACCTGTTATTATCGTTCTAATCTCGTATTATCACCTGTTATTATCGTTCTAATCTCATATTATCACCTGTTATTATCGTTCTAATCTCGTATTATCTTCTGTTATTATCGTTCTAATCTCGTATTATCTCCTGTTATTATCGTTCTAATCTCATATTATCACCTGTTATTATCGTTCTAATCTCGTATTATCACCTGTTATTATCGTTCTAATCTCGTATTATCACCCGTTATTATCCTTCTAATCTCGTATTGTCTCACCTTTATAACAATCTTGCTACGTCTGTAAACTCCACCCAATCCACTGTAGCCACAATCTCATCTCCCTCAAGTGAAAAGAAATTCCATTTAACATTCTCTCACTCTTTTTCTCCCTCTCTGTATCACTTTCTCTCGCTCTCGTGTATTTTTTTCATTTTGTGGGCTCTACAAATTGTTTATCTACAAATTGTTTATCTTCTATTATGGGCCCTACAAAAGTTTCACATTTTTTGTGTAGACCCTAAAACAGTTTCACATTGTTTGTGGGCCCTATAACAATTTCACATTGTTTGTGGGCCCTATAACAGTTTCACATTGTTTGTGGGCCCTATAACAGTTTCACATTGTTTGTGGGCCCTATAGCAGTTTCACATTGTTTGTGGGCCCTATAAAAGTTTGGGAGTCTCAATAGCTCGGTGGTTAGTGAACTGGACTACAAAGGCCAAGAGGCCGGTAAGGATTTGTTTCTGGGAAAGTAAAGCGGCACGGGCGTAAAACCGACCACATTACCCCAAAAATCATGTGCCGAAGGTCTGTAAAAGTTATGGTCACTAACACCATATTTCCCTATACGGCACTTGGCGTGACGGGGGTACTTTACTTTTTTTTATTTTTTAAACTGCAAAAGAAGAGAAGAAGGAAAATTATTTATATATATATATATATATATATATATATATATATATATATATATATATATATATATATATATATATTTATTTCGAGCAATGATAAACATTAACAAATTATTTTAAAACATTAAAAAAGTATCGTTAAATTATTTTAACACTTAATGTTAATCAATAAATATTTATTTGTTTGCTATTATTCATCTTAGTAAAAAAAATAGTAAAGTGCCCCCGTCACACCAAGTGACGTATAGGGAATATGGTGTTAGTGACCATAATTTTTACAGACCTTCAGCACATGATTTTTGGGGTAATGCGGTCAGTATTACGCACATGCCGCTTTACTTTCCCAGAAACAAATCTGGTACCCATTAAAGGCTGGGTGAACCGGACCCCGTCGGTTGGGATCGAACCCTACCTCTTGTTCTTTATAGTCCAGTTCACTAACCACTGAGCTATCGCGGCTCTAGAGAGTACTAGAGTAGTAATTCTGTTACCAGAGGCACCACGAAGAGATGGGGTAGGCTCTGGTTCAGCGATCCTGATGCAAGCCATCAACTGTGATTCGCTGGCAACTTCAGTTCTGTTACTGTCACGTGTCTTGTCATCCGATCCCTGAACTAACGCAGTTTACAAATCTCTCAAACAAACGGGATTACAACCGTGCAATGTTTCACAAAATGTCCAACTTTTAAAAATGTCCATTCTACAACGAAACTCTCAGCTCTTTTCTAAACCTCCCCTCGCCCAACCTCCCTACACGTACCTGAAACCATCTGTCAACTAATCTTGTCACAAATCTCCAACAAACATTTCCCATTCTCGTGTTCTACCGTCAACAAACATCTCCAGCTCTACAAACCTTTCTCCGTCCCGCTTACATCTATTTATAACTCTCTTGTCACGCGCCTTTAACATTTGCCATTTGTTTCTGTCCTTACCTACTACTTCAAGTTCTATCCACGTTATAACCGTCCTGCTTGTACGCATCTGTCTTACATCCAAATCTCCCCCCAAAAATGTTCCTGTCTTGAGTTAACCTTCCCAACTCTACCAATGCCCGACTAGTCCCACGTCTATCGCTTTATATTTTCTTGCATATTTAAGATATTTTTTTTCGTAGATCTAGAAGTGTAAGGACGAATTAACGTGGCATACTATACTAGCCATATACAAGTATAACTTATGAGGAGTAACAGGGGTATGTCAGGAAGAAATTTAACACAGAACAATAAGGCAATCAGAAAAATGGTGCCTTCAAGCAGTTCAACAGAACAAAAATAAGTAAGAATTGTTAGACTCCGTGCAGGCCACATCAGATTGAAGTACGACCTTTTCAACTTGCTAAGTATAGGAACCTCTGATGAATGAGGCTGTGGCACAGGCAAATTGACTGTTGAACATCTGCTACAATCATGTCCAACATATGATGAATGTGGCTGTGGCACAGGCAAATTGACTGTTGAACATCTGCTACAATCATGTCCAACATATGATGAATGTGGCTGTGGTACAGTCAAAATGACTGTTGAGCATCTGCTACAATCATGCCCAACATATGATGAATGTGGCTATGGTACAGTCAAAATGACTGTTGAGCATCTGCTACAATCATGCCCAACATATGATGAATGTGGCTATGGTACAGTCGAAATGACTGTTGAGCATCTGCTACAATCATGCCCAACATATGATGAACAGAGATGGCTATTGTGGCCATCACTAGTAACATACCAGGACAAGCTGTATGGAGGTGTCACCAGCCTTGAGCTGACCAATGCTTTCATCCAACTTATTAATATTGACGACTAGAGGTGTACGAAGAATAAGGAAGAAGAAATTGCAAAATCTGATCACGAAACACAAAACAAAAACATGAACAAAAGTGCGCTTTGGCTGCCATGATGGGGACTGCAGCTGACTTTCTTTGTTTGGGTCCTTCAATGTGATGAGTTTTAGTTAAGATGATTCCACTGGCTCGGCCTGTTGAGCACTTATGGATTTTAATTTGTTTGCAGTGATACCAGGGCCTTCGATTAACCATAACACAAAACAATGAGCCGCGATAGCTCAGTGATTAGTGAACTGGACTACAAAGGAGAAGAGGAAGCGTTCGATCCCAACCGACGGCTTACTGGTTCACCCAGCCTTTAATGAGTACCGGATTTTTTTCCTGGAAAAGTAAAGCGGTACGGGCGTAATACCGACCACATTACCCCAAAACTCATGTGCCGAAGGTCTGTAAAATGTATGGTCACTAACACCATATTCCCTATACGCCACTTGGCGTGACGGGTCACTAACACCATATTCCCTATACGCCACTTGGCGTGACGGGTCACTAACACCATATTCCCTATACGCCACTTGGCGTGACGGGGGCTCTACTTTCTTTTTATAACATCAAACATGTGATGAAAACAATGAATTAAAATAAACCCAGAGACGTGTGTACATTTTCTGTGCCACTAGAGTCTTCCTTTTGCAAGCCTTTGTTTCATTTGCGGGAACTGAACACCTATAGGTCTGCCGGAGTACAGCGATGTTAATATTTCACTACAAATCGCAACAGACGTTATCAATCTATTTCTTTCCCGAGCTAATCTTTCCATTTCAGTCCATGTTTTCCCTGTCCACACTCTCATATTTCTTTGTTTACATTAATAAAGGTATCCGTCTTCCTCGAAATGGTTTCAACCCCTACAGCCCTTCCTCTTTCTCTCGTGTTTCTCTTTATCAGCGCCCGAATCCCTTCACCAAGTAAAAAAAAAAAAGTTAAGTACCCCTGTCACGCGAAGTGGCGTGTAAGGAATATGGTGTTAGTGACCAAAAATTTTACAGACCTCCGGCACATGAGTTGTGTGGTAATGTGGTCGGTATTACGCCCGTGCCGCTTTACTTCCCAGAAAAAAAATCCGGTACCAGTTAAAGGCTGGGTGAACCGGGGCCGTCGGTTGGGATCGAACCCTACCTCTTGTCCTTTGTAGTCCAGTTCACTAACCACTGAGCTATCGCGGCTCCTTTTCAACGTGGGTATCTATAATACTTTGCTTCTATACTCGTGTATGGACTTGCCCTCAACTTCAATACTCTACTTTCTCTATTACCATCTAATGTGGTTTTACAGAAGAATGTTGAGAATACCATGGACGGCTAAGAAGAGTAATGAAAGCGTTCTGAAAGAGGCCAAAGCAAAAAGAGAGCTAATTTCAAATATTAGGAAGAAACAATCATCATTTTTTGGTCATGTAATGAGAAGAGAACAACTGGAATATATTGTAACAACTGGGAAAATTGAGGGACGAAGAGATAGAGGGAAGCAAAGAGAAAAAAATACCAGACAGCTTAAGAGAATGGCTTGGCAGAAGGTCAACAACAGAAATAATAAATAACTGTCGAGATCGAAAGTTGTGGAGAGACATGATCACCTACGCCAACAGGCCCGGTACTTGATGATGATGATGATTACCAGCTAATGCCTTTTAGCTTTCATAGGAAATGGAGTTGTTGTTGTTAGGAGCATCATCACTGCACACCGGGTGAATCCATAGGTGCTCTGATATCACCCCCTGGAGAATCTCGAAAAAATCCGAGGAGAATTCACGTGAACGAACTCCGTAGCCCTGCTTGGGATCCACGGTGTGCGTAGAATTTTGCTGTCAATATTGCCCGGGCATCGGGCAAACTTATGGCCAACTTATTTCGATTTTAACGGCAAAGGAGTCTTCAACGTGCGCGAGTGCACACGGGACCTCCTGTTTTTTGCCGCTATTCGAAAGGTTTGGACATCAGATCTCACTACCCAGAGACCATGGTAATGTCTAGATATCAGATCTCACTACCCAGAGACCAGGGTAAAGTCTAGACATGAGATCTCACTACCCAGAGACCAGGGTAAAGTCTAAACATGAGATCTCACTACCCAGAGACCATGGTAATGTCTAGATATCAGATCTCACTACCCAGAGACCAGGGTAAAGTCTAGACATGAGATCTCACTACCCAGAGACCAGGGTAAAGTCTAGACATGAGATCTCACTACCCAGAGACCAGGTAAAGTCTAAACATGAGATCTCACTACCCAGAGACCAGGATAAAGTCTAGACATGAAATCTCACTACCCAGAGACCAGGATAAAGTCTAGACATGAGATCTCACTACCCAGAGACCAGGATAAAGTCTAGACATGAGATCTCACTACCCAGAGACCAGGATAAAGTCTAAACATGAGATCTCACTACCCAGAGACCAGGATAAAGTCTAGACATGAGATCTCACTACCCAGAGACCAGGATAAAGTCTAGACATGAGATCTCACTACCCAGAGACCAGGATAAAGTCTAGACATGAGATCTCACTACCCAGAGACCAGGATAAAGTCTAGACATGAGATCTCACTACCCAGAGACCAGGATAAAGTATAGACATGAGATCTCACTACCCAGAGACCAGGATAAAGTCTAGACATGAGATCTCACTACCCAGAGACCAGGGGAGAGTAAAGTCTAGACATGAGATCTCACTACCCAGAGACTAGGGGAGAGTAAAGTCTAGACATGAGATCTCACTACCTAGAGACCAGGGGAGGGTAAAGTCTAGACATGAGATCTCACTACCCAGAGACCAGGGGAGAGTAAAGTCTAGACATGAGATCTCACTACCCAGAGACTAGGGGAGAGTAAAGTCTAGACATGAGATCTCACTACCCAGAGACTAGGGGAGAGTAAAGTCTAGACATGAGATCTCACTACCCAGAGACCAGGGGAGAGTAAAGTCTAGACATGAGATCTCACTACCTAGAGACCAGGGGAGAGTAAAGTCTAGACATGAGATCTCACTACCCAGAGACCAGGGGAGAGTAAAGTCTAGACATGAGATCTCACTACCCAGAGACCAGGGGAGAGTAAAGTCTAGACATGAGATCTCACTACCCAGAGACCATTGAAGGGTAAAGCGACGAAGAAACCTCAGATTCGATTTTGTTTTAAAAGTTCCACCGCCTATGTCGGTGATCGAACCTGTAATATTCCAATCCTGAGGCCAACGTCTTACCTCCAGACCACCCACCCTCCACTACTACCTCTAATATAATACAATTGCCACAACTCCCATTTTGCAAAAAAAATTTATCCGCAATTATTAATTACGTTAAAACTAATTCCAAATCATGTGCCATGCAGCCTCAGTTCTCTCCTCTCTGCTTTTCTCTCCCTCTCTCATCTATTTTGTTTTCCCTGCTGTCACATTTAACCACAACGCGATAACTCTTCCTCAGCTCCTTGACGGAAGTCAACATGCGCTACGAGGGCGTCGAGGTTATCTCCCCAACAGAGTTTGAAGTTGTTCTCTACCTCAACCAGATGGGGGTTTTCAACTTTGTCGACGACGGAACCATTCCTGGCTGCGCGGTTCTCAAGCTGTCAGATGGCCGGAAGCGGTCAATGTCCCTTTGGGTTGAGTTCATCACAGCGTCGGGTTACTTGAGTGCTCGGAAAATTAGATCTAGATTTCAAACTTTGGTGGCACAAGCCGTTGATAAATGTAGCTACAGGGAAGTAGTTAAGATGATTCCAGACACAACGGAAGTCAAATTGAGGATTAAGGAAAGGTATATTGTTCAAATTACACCAGCATTTAGGTGCGGTGGTATTTGGTGTCGATCTGCCGCGCATTGGCCAATTCCGCACGTGTCTTGGCCGAACCCAAATCTTGTGGCTGAGGTGAAGACCGAGGGGTTTGATCTTTTATCAAAGGAGAGCATTTACATGAAGGACAAACAGTCCGCGGCTGAAGGGGATGCCTGGGTGATGTCTTTCCGTTACGCTGAAGACCGGTTGTTGTACGGAGGTTGTCGAAGAAGGTGTCTTAGTATCCTTAAAACGCTCCGTGACCGTCATCTCGACATCCCAGGACAGCCGATCTTGAACTACCACATGAAGACACTTCTCCTGTACGAGTGTGAGAAACATCCGAGGGAGATCGAGTGGGACGACACATGCATTGGGGATCGTATTAACGGGATTCTCCTACAACTTATCTCCTGTCTCCAGAACCGACGATGTCCTCAATACTTTCTTCCAACAGTGGATACCTTTAAAGGGAAGTCTACCGCTGCCATGGATAACGTTGCCAAGCAGGTCTGGCGGCTTGTGAGAGAGCTACTCACCAATCCCCGAAGTCTGGAAGCACTTTAAGTTCAATTTATTATTGTCAATAACATTCTTTTATCGGAGAAACCATTTTAAAAATTAAACTCAATCTTCCAGTGTAACGCGGCAAGAAATTGGCGCGACGTTCGAAACAAATGCCAGACTTTTGACAAATTTGCTGTGAAATTTGACAACAACTAAATGTGGACTATTTGTGAATGAAAGAAAGATACATTTGTTATTGTATTTATTAACAATCTGTTATTTTGGTGAAATGATTCAAAATGATGAATTAATGTTTAATTTAATTAACTGTTGATGTTGAATTAATGTATCATAATGAATTAACGTTTAGCTCATTGAAGCAAAATGTTGGAAGTACTTCAGCTGCTTCGGGGAGTTATGGAGTTGCGATTCCTGCTCTTGCTACGTGCTACTTGGGGATGTGATCCCTACTACTGCTACGTGCTACTTGGGGATGTGATCCTACTACTGCTACGTGCTACTTGGGGTTGTGATCCCTACTACTGCTACTGCGCTGAGAAGTTCCCAGCGATAACAAATTTGATTTCAGATTCTATCAGACTTTTAAAATGATAATGTTATCTGAATTTAATTATAAATATAACAGGTCATCTTATCTGTATTTTCTTGTAGTTCATTTCTCATATTCCAGTATGAATATATTAAACATATCAGATGAATTATACGAGACGATGATGTTTTGCACAAATCTCGTAAATGATTACAAGATGGGAACAGCAGACCACGTTAGAAAAATAGCGTCCAATAGAAAACGATCTGCATTTTGTTTATGCAAAATCGACTTCCTAATTGGATAATTTGCCTGATGTCTCGTGAACACGGATTGGGTATAAATATTCATTAAATTAAAACGTTGATATCTGGTATACGCAAATTGAAGACAACTGTTTATATGGACTGACAAGCGAAGTCTAATTAAACAAAATGCGGACGAATATCAACTTCCAACCTGGCATATCAGAGTTTAATCCATGTCCAAAGAGGGACTCCAAAGTGGATATTTATGACCCATGGACTACGTTGTACCGGCCCCCGTTAGAGTAAAAAACTGAGTCCACACGTTTTCTTAACGTCATCAAACTATGTGGATCTGATTACGTTTTCCTGTAAGCGTTACCGAGCACGGCTGTTTGCTTCAACCTCAAAGTGGAAATTTAATTACAATCTTGGAAATTTAGCAGCGTTTATGGATGAAGATGACCCTAGTACGTTCCTCTCATTTTAAAAATTGATATTTTATGGGAATGGTTTCAATTTCAAACACCACACACAAAGCGTGACATTTCTCTGTGAAGTAAGTACGGGCTGTTTGTAAAGTGGCCGTGCAGTGAACATATTTGTGAAATGACCGGGCATTGTAACGTAAATTTGTATTATTGAAGGCTATTCATCTAGACACTACTACTCTTGCTTGGCTTTTATTGGGTAAAGTGGTTGTTTATACGATGAAGTTGTGTCTGTAATAAATGTCCACCACAGGCCTCAAGACATTTGTTGACTCGCTTCTTCATATTTTCGAAAACCTTCTGGATAATCTATCTGTCTATGGTCCTTTCGAGCCGAAGACGGCACATAGGGCAGAACCACAATCTCAAAAGCAGAAACCTTGCATACCAAAGTGGCACATATTGCAGAGATCACCACTTGTAAAATCTATGGCTCTGTTTCCATAACAATACTTTTTACAATGACAGCTTGTCAAGCCATCGATCAATCTCCTTAGTCGCCTCTTACGACATGTCTGGAAGGTTACACTGTCACTATTCTCTACTTCCCTCTGGATAATGACCGGTGATATTTGTTGGATCTGGATGACGATTTCTATCTTCAAGTCGTTAACTATTTGTAGATTATTTAGATCAACTTTTCCTTTCAGCGCACCCCACAGATAATAGGCAGAGCTAGGACTTGTGAGTCTGGAAATGTCAACACAAATTGTCGAATTACTTCATCACTATATTTGCTATCATTACAGAAGTCATGTTCAACCAAAAATAGTCTGTTTTCAATGTTTAACAACATTTCCTTTCAGCGATGAAACCGTCAATACAACAGCTTGTTGTATTATGTTGCAAACGGGATTGTGGACACAGAATATCATGACGTAAATGTCATCAATCGGTGACGTAATTTCAACAAATATTTTCTCAAGTCACAGCGACTTTACAAACACCCAGCATATATGTATAAACCATATTTTAGCACTTAATGGACATGATAACCATGATCAATGGATTAAGAGTTTCGGGGGATGCAATATTCCATTTTTTAACCACAAAAGTTCTTAAATATTAAGATACAGTTTCTTAAATCAATGTGAATGTATAATAGAAGAAATTTGTCTATTTCATCATCATCATCATGTGCCATACTGGTTAGCGTAGGCGATCATGTCCTGCCACAATTTTCTATCCACACCACATCGTATCAATTCTGTTGTTGACTGTTTTCAATTCCATGACACCAAGCTATCTAGTATCTTCTCTCTGTTGTTGTCCGCAATCTCTATTTCCCTGTATTTTGTCACTTGCAACAAGGTATTCCAACTTTCCTCTTCTAATAACATGCCCACAAATGTCGATTGTCTTTTTCTGGTGTTTTTTTATGAGCTCCCTTATTTTGTGTTGGCCTCTTTGAGAATTTCTTCGTTGGTGTTTTTAGCTGTCCAGGGAACTTTCAACATTCTTCTGAGAAATCTCATCTCTGTGCCCTCTAATCGTCTTTTCATTTCTTTGTCTGATGTATTTTATCTTCAAGGAAAAAAAAAACAAAAACAAGAGAGACAATTAACTATAGCATCAATAACAAACAGCGGTAAAAGAATTTCTTCTTATTTCACGGAAACTACGAACGAAGCATAGGGCACTCACAGACGAACTCCACCCTACCCGGTCTGGAGCAAGTATGGGCAACTCTGATCAGGACCAGCCAGCCTCTTTCATTTCATCATGTATGGGCAACTCTAGCCAGGACCAGCCAGCCTCTTTCATTTCATCATGTATGGGCAACTCTAGCCAGGACCAGCCAGCCTCTTTCATTTCATCTTGTATAGGCAACTCTAGCCAGGACCAGCCAGCCTCTTTCATTTCATCTTGTATAGGCAACTCTAGCCAGGATCTGCCAGCCTCTTTCATTTCATCTTATATAGGCAACTCTAGCCACGATCTGCCAGCCTCTTTCATTTCATCTTGTATGGGCAACTCTAGCCAGGACCTGCCAGCCTCTTTCATTTCATCTTGTATAGGCAACTATAGCCAGGACCTGCCAGCCTCTTTCATTTCATCATGTATGGGCAACTCTAGCCAGGACCTGCCAGCCTCTTTCATTTCATCTTGTATGGGCAACTCTAGCCAGGACCTGCCAGCCTCTTTCATTTCATCATATATGGACAACTCTAGCCAGGACCTGCCAGCCTCTTTCATTTCATCTTGTATGGGCAACTCTAGCCAGGACCTGCCAGCCTCTTTCATTTCATCTTGTATGGGCAACTCTAGCCAGGACCTGCCAGCCTCTTTCATTTCATCATGTATGGACAACTCTATCCAGGACCTGCCAGCCTCTTTCATTTCATCTTGTATAGGCAACTCTGGCCAGGACCTGCCAGCCTCTTTCATTTCATCATGTATGGACAACTCTAGCCAGGACCTGCCAGCCTCTTTCATTTCATCATGTATGGACAACTCTATCCAGGACCTGCCAGCCTCTTTCATTTCATCATGTATGGACAACTCTAGCCAGGACCTGCCAGCCTCTTTCATTTCATCAAGTATGGACAACTCTAGCCAGGACCTGCCAGCATCTTTCATTTCATCATGTATGGGCAACTCTGGCCAAGACTAGCCAGCCTCTTTCATTTCATCATGTATGGGCAACTCTGGCCAAGACTAGCCAGCCTCTTTCATTTCATCATGTATGGGCAACTCTGATCAGGACCTGCCAGCCTCTTTCATTTCATCATGTATGGGCAACTCTGGCCAAGACTAGCCAGCCTCTTTCATTTCATCATGTATGGGCAACTCTGATCAGGACCTGCCAGCATCTTTCATTTCATCATGTATGGGCAACTCTATCCAGGACCTGCCAGCCTCTTTCATTTCATCATGTATGGGCAACTCTGGCCAAGACTAGCCAGCCTCTTTCATTTCATCATGTATGGGCAACTCTGGCCAAGACCAGCCAGCCTCTTTCATTTCATCATGTATGGGCCACTCTATCCAGGACCTGCCAGCCTCTTTCATTTCATCATGTATGGACAACTCTAGCCAGGATCTGCCAGCCTCTTTCATTTCATCATGTATGAACAACTCTATCCAGGACCTGCCAGCCTCTTTCATTTCATCATGTATGGACAACTCTAGCCAGGATCTGCCAGCCTCTTTCATTTCATTATGTATGGACAACTCTATCCAGGACCTGCCAGCCTCTTTCATTTCATCATGTATGGGCAACTCTATCCAGGACCTGCCAGCCTCTTTCATTTCATCATGTATGGGCAACTCTATCCAGGACCAGCCAGCCTCTTTCATTTCATCATGTATGGACAACTCTATCCAGGACCTGCCAGCCTCTTTCATTTCATCATGTATGGACAACTCTATCCAGGACCAGCCAGCCTCTTTCATTTCATCATGTATGGACAACTCTATCCAGGACCTGCCAGCCTGTTTCATTTCATCATGTATGGGCAACTAGCCAGGACCAGCCAGCCTCTTTCATTTCATCATGTATGGACAACTCTATCCAGGACCTGCCAGCCTCTTTCATTTCATCATGTATGGACAACTCTATCCAGGACCAGCCAGCCTCTTTCATTTCATCATGTATGGACAACTCTATCCAGGACCTGCCAGCCTCTTTCATTTCATCATGTATGGGCAACTAGCCAGGACCTGCCAGCCTCTTTCATTTCATCATGTATGGACAACTCTAGCCAGGATCTGCCAGCCTCTTTCATTTCATCATGTATGGACAACTCTATCCAGGATCTGCCAGCCTCTTTCATTTCATCATGTATGGACAACTCTATCCAGGACCTGCCAGCCTCTTTCATTTCATCATGTATGGACAACTCTAGCCAGGACCTGCCAGCCTCTTTCATTTCATCATGTATGGGCAACTCTGGCCAGGACCTGCCAGCCTCTTTCATTTCATCATGTATGGGCAACTCTGGCCAGGACCTGCCAGCCTCTTTCATTTCATCATGTATGGACAACTCTAGCCAGGACCTGCCAGCCTCTTTCATTTCATCATGTACGGTTCGTCGCCACGTCCCCAAATGTCGCCCCTTGAAACAAAACTACCAACATTGAAATAAATAAGAAATTACACAAACTCTGCATAGAGGACAAGAATAAAACAAATGGTGGAGGGAATATTATCTTTTCAAGTCAGATCAGTTTTGTTTGTTTTAAGCTGTGTGCTTTGTATAGTTGGTGCACAGTCTGCTACTTTTTTGGTCCGGCGTATCCGTTTTGGCAAGTAGGATTTTTTTTTTCCTTTTTTTTTTCTTAAGATAATTTCACTATCTAGCCATTATGCTATTTGTAGTGAATTCTTACATTCTAGTGGATATATTAAAATATGGCTTACAACTTTCTAGCGGATATATTAACTTACAAAACTCTAATGGATATATTAAAATAATGCTTACAACTTTCTAGTGGATATATTAACTTACAATACTCTAATGGATATATTAAAATAATGCTTACAATTTTCCAGTTGATACATTAAATCAATACTTACAAATTACCAGTGGATATATTAACTTATAAAACTCTAATGAATATATTTAAAATAATGCTTACAACTTCTAGTGGATATATTAAAATAATGCTTCCAATTTTCCAGTGGATATATTAACTTATAAAAATCTAGTGGATATATTAAAATAATATTTACAATTTTCCAGTGGATATATTAACTTATAAAAATCTAGTGGATATATTAAAATAATGCTTACAATTTTCCAGTTGATACATTAAATCAATACTTACAAATTACCAGTGGATATATTAACTTATACAACTCTAATGAATATATTAAAATAATGCTTACAACTTTCTAGTGGATATATTAAAATAATGCTTCCAATTTTCCAGTGGATATATTAACTTGTAAAAATCTAGTGGATATATTAAAATAATACTTACAATTTTCCAGTGGATATATTAACTTATAAAACTCTAGTGGATATATTAAAATAATGCTTACAATTTTCCAGTGGATATGTTAACTTACAAATCTATAATGGATATATTAAAATAATACTTATAACATCCTAACACTAAAGATATATATCAATTCCACGGCTCTTGACCTGCAACCATGACTTAATTTAGATCTGCCTGGTATTGTTTCTCTCTCTCTCTCTCTCTCTCTCTCTCTCTCTCTCTTTCTCTCTCTCTTTCATTATTTCAATTCGTTCCTCCATTTTTCAGTTTAACAAATTGTTCCAGCTATTACATTTTCATTCAGCATCATCATGTGCCATACCGGTTGACGTAGACAATCATGTCCTTCCACATTTCTCTGTCCCCATGCATCGTATAATTTCTGTTGTTGGCTGTTTTCTACGCCATGACACAAAGCTATCTAGTATGTTCTGTCTTTGTCGTCCGCGATCTCTCTTTGCCTGTATTTTGCTGTTGTAACCAAGTATTCCAACATTCCTCTTATGATTTGTCAACTTTTCGTTCAGTAGAATCAAGAGAGTGTCTTGTCTGTTGTCCGATTGTCCATAATCCACTTCGATATGGCAGTACCGTTTGCATGAGACATTATTGTTTGCTTTCTTACTTTCATTGTTATATTATTTTTCTTTCCTTCCTAATTTCCTTTCAGAGCCGAGGAGAGATATAATTTGTTGTCTTTTGCTCTTCTGTTGGTCTCTCCTGCTGTTATGTTTCCTAGTGTTTCTAATATTCCATCAATCCATCTATTGCTCTTCTGTTGGTCTCTCCTGCTGTTATGTTTCCTAGTGTTTCTAATATTCCATCAATCCATCTATTGCTCTTCTGTTGGTCTCTCCTGCTGTTATGTTTCCTAGTGTTTCTAATATTCCATCAATCCATCTATTGCTCTTCTGTTGGTCTCTCCTGCTGTTATGTTTCCTAGTGTTTCTAATATTCCATCAATCCATCTTTTGCTCTTCTGTTGGTCTCTCCTGCTGTTATGTTTCCTAGTGTTTCTAATATTCCATCAATCTATCTTTTGCTCTTCTGTTGGTCTCTCCTGCTGTTATGTTTCCTAGTGTTTCTAATATTCCATCAATCCATCTTTTGCTCTTTTGTTGACCTCTCCTGCTGTTATGTTACCTGGTGTTTCTAATATTCCATCTATCCATCCCTTGCTCTTTGTTGACCTCTCCTGCTGTTATGTTTCCTAGTGTTTCTAATATTCCATCAATCCATCTTTTGCTCTTCTGTTGGTTTCTCCTGTTGTTATGTTTCCTAGTGTTTCTAATATTCCATCAATCCATCATTTAATCTTCTGTTGACCTCTCCTGTTGTTATGTTTCCTAGTGTTTCTAATATTCCATCAATCCATCATTTAATCTTCTGTTGACCTCTCCTGTTGTTATGTTTCCTAGTGTTTCTAATATTCCATCAATCCATCATTTAATCTTCTGTTGACCTCTCCTGTTGTTATGTTTCCTAGTGTTTCTAATAGTCTATCAATCCATCGTTTACTCTTCTGTTGTCCTCTCCTGCTGTTATGTTTCCTAGTGTTTCTAATATTCCATCAATCCATCATTTACTCTTCTGTTGTCCTCTCCTGCTGTTATGTTTCCTAGTGTTTCTAATATTCCATCAATCCATCATTTACTCTTCTGTTGTCCTCTCCTGCTGTTATGTTTCCTAGTGTTTCTAATATTCCATCAATCCATCATTTAATCTTCTGTTGACCTCTCCTGTTGTTATGCTTCCTAGTGTTTCTAATATTCCATCAATCCATCATTTACTCTTCTGTTGTCCTCTCCTGTTGTTATGTTTCCTAGTGTTTCTAATATTCCATCAATCCATCATTTACTCTTCTGTTGTCCTCTCCTGCTGTTATGTTTCCTAGTGTTTCTAATATTCCACTTACACAAGTTTTACATAAAACGTTTTGATCAATTCAAGAAAGGCCAAAAGAAAATGTGAACAGCTAGAAGATCATTTTCTTCTTGTTTCTCCTCTTCTTGTTGTACCCATTCGAGTGTCGAGGGAGATACAAAATTCTGGTTCTCGCCCTTTTGTCGGCTTCACTCATTGTCAATTGATGTTGTTGTAGCGTTTCTTTTGATGTTGTCAGATCCATCTTACTCTGGGTCTGCCTCTTGCTCTTCTCCCTTCTCCACTTTTAATATATGCTTTGTATGGTAAGGAATCACACAACATTCTTTCTAGATGGACAAACCAGTTTATTTGTTGTTTCTGTATGTAGCTTAGAATTAGTTCAATGCCTACTCTTTCTCTTATAATATCGTTTCTGTTTATGTTGCTTCTGTTGTAATATTTATTGTTTGCATATGTGAATATGTTTTTTTTAATAATAGTTGCCTGTAACATAAATATGTAAAGTGAATAATTGAGTGAGTAAATGTGTAAATGGGAGTGGTTGAGTAAAGGTGTACAGATACATGATTTGGTAAATGTGTACAAAAAAGTGTGTATATTTCAGTAGATTTTGTGAAGATTCAAAGCCAATAATTAAGATGTGATAAAGAGAGTAATAAGATTGGTTAATATATAAAGTGGTGCGTGTGTGTGCGCGCGTGTGTGTGTGTGTGTGTGTGTGTGTGTGCGCGTGTGTGTGTGTGTGCGTGTGTGTGTGTGTGTGTGTGCGTGTGCGTGTGTTCCTGTCACTCAAAGAAATGGTGTGGTAATATGTACAGGACAAATATTGTGAAGTGTTTTGCGGAATCTTCAAATATATGAATAATGATATCCGCTGGATGTTAAAGTAATGCGGTGTTTTACTTGGTAATTTTAACGCTCATGTTTAGGTAAGTAATTTAATAAAAGTGATTTATCTTTTAAATGTACCTTTTATGTTTTCTGTTTATTATTGTATGATCGTTATGGTAAAACTTATCTTCTTCTTTCCTTCCTCATTTGCTTTTCAGCGTCGAGGGGAGATATCATGTGCGGTCTTTTGCTCGTCTGTTCGCCTCTGCTGCTGTTATGTTCCTAATGTTTCTAATATTCCATTAATCCATCTTTTGCTCTTCTGTTGACCTCTCCTGCTGTTATGTTTCCTAGTGTTTCTAATATTCCATTAATCCATCTTTTGCTCTTCTGTTCGCCTCTGCTGTTGTTATGTTTCCTAGTGTTTCTAATATTCCATTAATCCATCTTTTGCTCTTCTGTTCGCCTCAGTTGCTGTTATATTTCCTAGTGTTTCTAATATTCCATTAATCCATCTTTTACTCTTCTATTCGCCTCTGCTGCTGTTATGTTTCCTAGTGTTTCTAATATTCCATCAATCCATCTTTTGCTCTTCTGTTGGCCTCAGCTGCTGTTATGTTTCCTAGTGTTTCTAATATTCCATCAATCTATCTTTTGCTCTTCTGTTGGTCTCTCCTGCTGTTATGTTTCCTAGTGTTTCTAATATTCCATCAATCCATCTTTTGCTCTTTTGTTGACCTCTCCTGCTGTTATGTTACCTGGTGTTTCTAATATTCCATCTATCCATCCCTTGCTCTTTTGTTGACCTCTCCTGCTGTTATGTTTCCTAGTGTTTCTAATATTCCATCAATCCATCTTTTGCTCTTCTGTTGGTTTCTCCTGTTGTTATGTTTCCTAGTGTTTCTAATATTCCATCAATCCATCATTTAATCTTCTGTTGACCTCTCCTGTTGTTATGTTTCCTAGTGTTTCTAATATTCCATCAATCCATCATTTAATCTTCTGTTGACCTCTCCTGTTGTTATGTTTCCTAGTGTTTCTAATATTCCATCAATCCATCATTTAATCTTCTGTTGACCTCTCCTGTTGTTATGTTTCCTAGTGTTTCTAATAGTCTATCAATCCATCGTTTACTCTTCTGTTGTCCTCTCCTGCTGTTATGTTTCCTAGTGTTTCTAATATTCCATCAATCCATCATTTACTCTTCTGTTGTCCTCTCCTGCTGTTATGTTCCTAGTGTTTCTAATATTCCATCAATCCATCATTTACTCTTCTGTTGTCCTCTCCTGCTGTTATGTTTCCTAGTGTTTCTAATATTCCATCAATCCATCATTTAATCTTCTGTTGACCTCTCCTGTTGTTATGCTTCCTAGTGTTTCTAATATTCCATCAATCCATCATTTACTCTTCTGTTGTCCTCTCCTGTTGTTATGTTTCCTAGTGTTTCTAATATTCCATCAATCCATCATTTACTCTTCTGTTGTCCTCTCCTGCTGTTATGTTTCCTAGTGTTTCTAATATTCCACTTACACAAGTTTTACATAAAACGTTTTGATCAATTCAAGAAAGGCCAAAAGAAAATGTGAACAGCTAGAAGATCATTTTCTTCTTGTTTCTCCTCTTCTTGTTGTACCCATTCGAGTGTCGAGGGAGATACAAAATTCTGGTTCTCGCCCTTTTGTCGGCTTCACTCATTGTCAATTGATGTTGTTGTAGCGTTTCTTTTGATGTTGTCAGATCCATCTTACTCTGGGTCTGCCTCTTGCTCTTCTCCCTTCTCCACTTTTAATATATGCTTTGTATGGTAAGGAATCACACAACATTCTTTCTAGATGGACAAACCAGTTTATTTGTTGTTTCTGTATGTAGCTTAGAATTAGTTCAATGCCTACTCTTTCTCTTATAATATCGTTTCTGTTTATGTTGCTTCTGTTGTAATATTTATTGTTTGCATATGTGAATATGTTTTTTTTAAATAATAGTTGCCTGTAACATAAATATGTAAAGTGAATAATTGAGTGAGTAAATGTGTAAATGGGAGTGGTTGAGTAAAGGTGTACAGATACATGATTTGGTAAATGTGTACAAAAAAGTGTGTATATTTCAGTAGATTTTGTGAAGATTCAAAGCCAATAATTAAGATGTGATAAAAGAGAGTAATAAGATTGGTTAATATATAAAGTGGTGCGTGTGTGTGCGCGCGTGTGTGTGTGTGTGTGTGTGTGTGTGTGCGCGTGTGTGTGTGTGTGCGTGTGTGTGTGTGTGTGTGTGCGTGTGCGTGTGTTCCTGTCACTCAAAGAAATGGTGTGGTAATATGTACAGGACAAATATTGTGAAGTGTTTTGCGGAATCTTCAAATATATGAATAATGATATCCGCTGGATGTTAAAGTAATGCGGTGTTTTACTTGGTAATTTTAACGCTCATGTTTAGGTAAGTAATTTAATAAAAGTGATTTATCTTTTAAATGTACCTTTTATGTTTTCTGTTTATTATTGTATGATCGTTATGGTAAAACTTATCTTCTTCTTTCCTTCCTCATTTGCTTTTCAGCGTCGAGGGGAGATATCATGTGCGGTCTTTTGCTCGTCTGTTCGCCTCTGCTGCTGTTATGTTTCCTAATGTTTCTAATATTCCATTAATCCATCTTTTGCTCTTCTGTTGACCTCTCCTGCTGTTATGTTTCCTAGTGTTTCTAATATTCCATTAATCCATCTTTTGCTCTTCTGTTCGCCTCTGCTGTTGTTATGTTTCCTAGTGTTTCTAATATTCCATTAATCCATCTTTTGCTCTTCTGTTCGCCTCAGTTGCTGTTATATTTCCTAGTGTTTCTAATATTCCATTAATCCATCTTTTACTCTTCTATTCGCCTCTGCTGCTGTTATGTTTCCTAGTGTTTCTAATATTCCATCAATCCATCTTTTGCTCTTCTGTTGGCCTCAGCTGCTGTTATGTTTCCTAGTGTTTCTAATATTCCATTAATCCATCTTTTGCTCTTCTGTTGGCCTCAGCTGCTGTTATGTTTCCTAGTGTTTCTAATATTCCATCAATCCATATTTTGCTCTTCTGTTGGCCTCAGCTGCTGTTATGTTTCCTAGTGTTTCTAATATTCCATCAATCCATATTTTGCTCTTCTGTTCGCCTCAGCTGCTGTTATGTTTCCTAGTGTTTCTAATATTCCATCAATCCATCTTTTACTCTTCTGTTCGCCTCTGCTGCTGTTATATTTCCTAGTGTTTCTAATATTCCATCAATCCATCTTTTGCTCTTCTGTTCGCCTCTCATCTCCTCTAATATTCCATCAATCCATCTTTTTCGTGGTCGACCCTTGGGTCCGGTATTCTCGCAAAGTTTATTGAAGGCTCGTTGTGTTGTGTTTTGATCTTTCTACCTTGTCCTGTGGCCAAACCATTTAATTTGTTGTTTCTTTACATATTCTATGGCGGGGGCTATTCCTAGCTTTTTTTCTCAGTTCTTCATTTCTGGTCTTATCTCTCCGACTGTTTCCTGCCATTCATCTAACACATTTCATCTCGGTAGAGAAATCACAGAGAAAGTGAAAAAGAGTCAGAAAAAGGAGAGAAAATGAAACAGAGAAATATATTTTAAAATGTAAGAGAGAGAGAAGGTAGACGAGGGAGAAAGAATCCTGGAGAAAATCATTGACAGGAGAAGGAAATAATAGAGAGACAGAGAAGAAGAACAATCATAGACTGAGAGAAATAGTCAGAGTAAGACAACCAGGGAGAGAAAGAATCAGAGTGAGAAAAGAAGAAAAATCATAGATAGAGAGAAAGAATCAGAGTGAGAAAAGAAGAAAAATCATAGATAGAGAGAAAGAATCAGAGTGAGAAAAGAAGAAAAATCATAGATAGAGAGAAGAAATCATAGTGAGAAAAGAAGAAAAATCATAGATAGAGAGAAAGAATCAGAGTGAGAAAAGAAGAAAAATCTTAGATAGAGAGAAGAAATCAGAGTGAGAAAAGAAGAAAAATCATAGATAGAGAGAAAGAATCAGAGTGAGAAAAGAAGAAAAATCATAGATAGAGAGAAAGAATCAGAGTGAGAAAAGAAGAAAAATCATAGACAGAGAGAAGAAATCAGAGTTAGAAAAGAAGAAAAATCATAGATAGAGAGAAGGAATCAGAATGAGAAAAGAAGAAAAATCATAGAGTAAGAGGAAGTGAGTAAAGGAAAAGGAATATATTAGAAAGAATCAGAGGAGAGGGAGAAGCAAAAATTTGGAGAATAAAAGAGGTGAAAAGTTAAAAAATCACGGAGGCAGAATGGGAAAAAAATCAGGAAAGGTGGGATAAATCATGGTGGGAAAGTGTGAAAAATCAGGAAAGGTGGGATAAATCATGGTGGGAAAGTGTGAAAAAATCAGGAGAAGGGGGATAAATCATGGTGGGAAAGTGTGAAAAATCAGGAAAGGTGGGATAAATCATGGTGGGAAAGTGTGAAAAATCAGGAAAGGTGGGATAAATCATGGTGGGAAAGTGTGAAAAATCAGGAAAGGTGGGATAAATCATGGTGGGAAAGTGTGAAAAATCAGGAAAGGGGGATAAATCATGGTGGGAAAGTGTGAAAAATCAGGAAAGGTGGGATAAATCATGGTGGGAAAATGTGAAAAATCAGGAAAGGTGGGATAAATCATGGTGGGAAAGTGTGAAAAATCAGGAAAGGTGGGATAAATCATGGTGGGAAAGTGTGAAAAATCAGGAGAAGGGGGATAAATCATGATGGGAAAATGTGAAAAATCAGGAGAAGGGGGATAAATCATGGTGGGAAAATGGAAGAAATCAGGAGAAGGGGAATAAATCATGGTGGGAAAATGTGAAAAATCAGGAAAGGGAAATAAATCATGGAGAGAAGATTGGAGAAATCAGGAAAGGAAAGGATGAGGGGGGGGGGGGTCAATCATGGAGGGAGACTGAAAAAAATGTGATGGGAGAAAGAGAAAAGCACGAAAGAGAATGATGAATTATGATAGGAGGCGGGAAAATTCAAAAAGGGTAGGGAGAACCATTATAATGAAATGAAGAAAAATCAGAGAGAGAAAGAGAGAGAGAGAGGGGGGGGGGGAGAAGAAAAGGTAGAATATCATGAAGGGAGCGGTAGAATATGTCAGTAAGAGGAAAGGAAAGATAGAGAGAAACATATTTAGAGATAGAGAGTCATGGAGAAAGTAGAATGAGAGAAAATGAGAGTGATGGATGAATAGAGAAATAAAGCAAGAGAGAATGAAGAGTAGGATGAGGATAAGTACATTCTGTCACTGGAGAGTTGAAGGTCAGGCACGTGAAGGGTCAAGGTTTCTGAAAGGGTTACTGGGTTGAGGTGTTGTGGGAAATGTGTCGTTTAATTGGGAAGTGTGGTGGGGAAGTGTGGTGGAGAAGTGTGGTGGGGAAGTGTGGTGAGGAAGTGTGGTGTGGAGAAGTGGGATGGAGAAGTGTGGTGAGGAAGTGTGGTGTGGAGAAGTGTGGTTGAGAAGTGTGGTGAGGAAGTGTGGTGAGAAAGTGTTATGTGGAGAGGTGTGGTGAGGAAGTGTTGTGTGGAGAAGTGTGGTAAGGAAGTGTGGTGAGGAGAAGTGTGGCGAGGAAGTGTGGTGAAAAGTGTGGTGAGGAAGTGTTGTGAGGAGAAATGTGGTGAGGAGAAGTGTGGTGAAAAGTGTGGTGAGGAAGTGTGATGAGGAAGTGTTGTGAGGAGAAATGTGGTGAGGAGAAGTGTGGTGAAAAGTGTGGTGAGGAAGTGTTGTGAGGAGAAATTTGGTGAGGAGAAATGTGGTGAGGAGAAGTGTGGTAAGGAAGTGTGGTGAGGAAGTGTGGTGAGGAAGTCAAGTGAGGAGAAGTGTGGTGATCGAAGTGTGGTGAGGATAAGTTTGGTGAGGAAGTGTATGTGATTGAGAAGTAATTGTGATGAGAGAGAAGTGATGGGAAAATGTGATTGAGAAGTAATTGTGATGAGAGAGAAGTGATGGGAAAATGTGATTGAGAAGTAATTGTGATGAGAGAGAAGTGATGGGAAAATGTGATTGAGAAGTAATTGTGATGAGAGAGAAGTGATGGGAAAATGTGATTTGGAAGTGTTAGAGATGAGGGACAATAGTGGGAAAATGTGATTTGAAAGTGTTAGAGACGAGGGACAAAAGTGGGAAAATGTGATTTGGAAGTGTTAGAGACGAGGGATAACTACTAGATAATATAATGGCATTATATAATAACAGTCAAAGTGCCGTTAGAACATCGGAAGGTCTGTCAGAATGGTTTCAGGTTACAACAGGTGTAAGACAAGGATGCGTCCTCTCACCACTCCTCTTCATCATATATATGGACAAAATAAATCAGGAAACAACCAACAATAAGGAAAAATCAAATAATAACATAGAGGTAGACAACTCCAACATCAATGAGCTACTCTTCGCAGATGACCAATGTCTAATATATGAGGATGAAAACCTGCTACAACAGCATTTAACATCTCTAGATAAAAGCTGCACAAACTACAGTATGAAAATTAACACAGCAAAAACAGAGGCTATGAGAATAAGCAAATTAAGACACCCATTAAACATTAAGATCAAAGATAAAGAAATAAAACAAGTAGAGGAATTCAAGTATTTAGGCACAATGTTCACAGAAGATGGAAAACTAGACAGAAATTGACATCAGAATACAAAAAACAAATGCTGTCACATACCAGCTTTCACCATTGCTAAGACATCCAAACATTTCTATGCCAGCTAAACAACAAATGATAAATAGCATCTTCATACAACTTTGTGCAATGAAATTCAAACATGGACCCTTTCTAAATCCCATTTAATAAAGATCAATACATGTGAGATGCGATGCTTGAGAAATGTAACAAACAACACAAGAAGAGATAGAATACCAAATGAAAGCATAAGAAAAATGGTAGGAACAAAACCCTGCAAAGAATATATAGAACAACAACTTAAATGGTTTGGCCACCTGGTCAGAATGAATCCTCACCAATCACCATCAAGGGCGTTCTTCTTGAGAATGCATGGAAAAAGACCAAGAGGAAGACCCGGAAGAAGATGGATAGATGCAGTGACAGAGACATTTAACAACAAAGGAAAATCACTAATTCAGACAGTTCGAGCAGCTCAAGAACGACAAATGATATAAACCACGACACCTTTTAGGTATCAGTGAAAAGAGAAAAGAAGAAGATGGATAGATGCAGTGATAGAGACATGTAACAACAAAGGAAAATCACTAATTCAGACAGTTCGAGCAGCTCAAGAACGACAAATGATATAAACCACGACACCTTTTAGGTATCAGTGAAAAGAGAAAAGAAGAAGATGGATAGATGCAGTGATAGAGACATGTAACAACAAAGGAAAATCACTAATTCAGACAGTTCGAGCAGATCAAGAACGACAAATGATATAAACCACGACACCTTTTAGGTATCAGTGAAAAGAGAAAAGAAGAAGATGGATAGATGCAGTGACAGAGACATGTAACAACAAAGGAAAATCACTAATTCAGACAGTTCGAGCAGCTCAAGAACGACAAATGATATAAACCACGACACCTTTTAGGTATCAGTGAAAAGAGAAAAGAAGAAGATGGATAGATGCAGTGACAGAGACATGTAACAACAAAGGAAAATCACTAATTCAGACAGTTCGAGCAGATCAAGAACGACAAATGATATAAACCACGACACCTTTTAGGTATCAGTGAAAAGAGAAAAGAAGAAGATGGATAGATGCAGTGATAGAGACATGTAACAACAAAGGAAAATCACTAATTCAGACAGTTCGAGCAGATCAAGAACGACAAATGATATAAACCACGACACCTTTTAGGTATCAGTGAGAAGAGAAAAGAAGAAGAGTGCATCTCGAATGGATTTAATGTGATGGTATGACCGCAAGGTTTATATGAAGGTGTTCACCTCTAATTGATGTGAAGGTATTAGGTTGGTAAAACCACCCGACTGGGCTACCGACGTTTGGACAACCCGTGTTCAATTCCCGCTGGCAGCAGTTTGTGAGCTGTACTCCTGGTTGGGAATACAAAAATACCCTAGCTGTCGACCCAGTCGCTGGCAGAAATGGGTACCAGGGTATTACTCTGGGAAGGTGAGGAATGCCGCCTCGCATCGTGAGTTTCGATGTTTGAAGTGACACTATCCAGAAGTCTCCGAACACTTCTGGATAGGCGGCCGGGCACATATGGGTGAAAACTAGCACGCGGAGACTCCGATTCAAGTCGCGTACTTTACCTTGACCTTTACTTGATTTATATGAAGGTATGTAATTTTCCAGAGAGACACTGAGAAGAACATTGATGAGAGAGGCAAGAGCAGCAGGATTCGGCTCCCTCAATGAGATAGAGCTGCTTGCACATAAGAGACAAATGGCGAGATTTGATAAAATATCTTTAAAAGAATTGAAAACTGTTAGAACAAAAATTCAGAAAAGAGAAGGAGTATCTTGGTCTACGCCCAATGGGCCGGCTACGGCTCGAAAGATCAATAGATAGATAGATGTAATTTTAATTCACGTGAAGGTATAATAGTAAGGTATTCTGATGTAGGTTGTGAAGAAAGAAATATGTGATTTTGTGTTTGAGTTGACACATTTCTGGTATGTAGGATCAGGAGAGGGGGAGGGAGGACAGATGTAATAATGAGTTCGATGAGTTCTCTTCGATAATAGTGAAGGTGGTTGAACATACAAGGATCATAGTTAATGTCAAGTTCAACCTAACTATCGATTATTTAACATAAAAAGGGACACCCGAAACGTAATTCGTGAAGACAAGTTATTGATCTGGGCAGTGTCACGCATTTTCCGAGACAATGAGCGAGGGCTGCGAGGGAACACCTGACACGAGTGTTCTCAGTTTTATGAGGATCCTTCAGAAAATCAACAAAATCGAAACTCGTGCAACATGAGGTGAGGAGGCTGAGCGTTGTCGCAATGTTTTTTGGGGTTTTTTTCCAGCTAGAAAGGGACCCATGTTAAAAATAACTAAAAGTAAAAAAAATCGTTTTACATAGTTATGGTTCCTAGAATCACAAAATTATTTATCGCAACGAACATTCAAGAAATCAATGAGGAAATGCTGCAAAATTCAAGATGCCAGACATCACCTAAACTGAATACTGCTAGTGACTTATAGCTGACTGTTTACGTCTAAATCAGCTTAAGAAACTGATTAGGAAACACCAGCAATGATCCAGAAGAAAAGTAATTAAAAATATCATGCAGATGTCGGATGTGTCTGGCCGGTTATGGAAATATCGCAACTTACTGGAAACATCGACACCGTGTAACTACCGCAAATTGAAAGCCCTTTTAAAAGGTGGGCGATAGATCGTCAGAAAGAATCAGCAAAAGAAATGAAAACAAAAACAGAATATAAATAGATAATAAATAGATGTGTGTGTTTTTTTTTTTAACTAAATACAAAAGCACGCGAGAGCGGGGAAATTGCCGAGGAGTCTATGCAGTCTTTCTCTTTCTCTCTCTCTTTCTCTTTCTTATTGATACCTAAAAGGTATCGTGGTTATATCATTTGTCGTTCTTGAGCTGCTCGAACTGTCTGAAATAGTGATTTTCCTTTCCTGTTACATGTCTCTGCATCTATCCATCTTCTTCTGGGTCTTCCTCTTGGTCTTTTTCCATGCATTCTTGAGAAGAACGCCCTTGATGGTGATTGGTAAGGATTCATTCTGACCAGGTGGCCAAACCATTTAAGTTGTTGTTGTTCTATATAATCTTTGCAGGGTTTTGTTCCTAACATTTTTCTTATGCTTTCATTTGGTATTCTATCTCTTCTATGCAGTAACAAATTAAAACAAACAAAAAAACAGATCAAAGTAAAGTATAAAAATAATGTGCAAGAAAGGAATACCTGAAGACTTTTCTTCTTTTTTTTCCCTTGGTATTCTGAACTCCAGTCGGAGCATTTGGCACTCACAAGTGATCCCCACCCAATGCGGTCTGAAGCAAGCATGGACATCTCTGGCCAGGACCTGCCAGCCTCTATCATTTTGTCATGTCTGGTTCGTCGCCATGTCCCCAATGGTCTGCCTCTTCTTCGTTTACCAGGTGGTGTCCATCTTAATGCTAAGTGCGGATACTTGTATGGCCATTTTCGTCTTGTCAGGCGGTCTAGTGGAGGCTATTGTGCATTTTTTTGAGGTTTTAATTTTGTCGAACAGTTTCTCTCGTGGCTAATTCTACCAATGTTTGACAAACACACACGGCCACAGAATGAACAAATTGGTTAACAATTGGGTAAATGAACAAATGAGAAAAAAAATGTGCGGATTCCTGGTTTGTTTTACTAGTAGAGCATAGCCTGGCCATTTCCGGCTTCTTCTTTTCACTTCTTGATTGACGTTGTTAATGCCTGATCTTCTGACGAATTATTTGTTCTTCATGTGTTGATCTCAACGGATGTTTCGAATCTACTTAAGACAGCGACCGTCAAATCCTCTAGCTTGACTTTCTATCTTATGGTTCATTCTTCACGTTTAACATGACCAAACAAAAAACACGTTCTACAGGATTGACATCTAGTACTCAAACCTGAGGAAGACAATGTGGTCGACACCCACCTCCCGGGAAGAGAAACTATACGGGGCATTCGAATCACCGAAACAGACATCTGCCTTCATAAGGGAGTCTAGCGTACTAGTCTAAATGACGTCATGAACGAAGAATCTCCACGTTTCTGCTGCAGATAAGATTGTACATTTGACGTGTACATTCTAACCTCGGTGCTAAGATGAAGGAGACATAAATAATCATCTGTACATTCTAACCTCGGTGCTAAGATAAAGGAGACATAAATAATCATCTGTACATTCTAACCTCGGTGCTAAGATAAAGGAGACATAAATAATCATCTGTACATTCTAACCTCGGTGCTAAGATAAAGGAGACATAAATAATAATCTGTACATTCTAACTTCGGTGCTAAGATGAAAGAGAAATAAATAATAATCATCATCATGTGCAATACCGGTTGACATAGCGATCATGTCCTTCCACAATCGTCTATCTACAGTGCATCGTATCAGTTCTGTTGTTGACTGTTTTCCATGCCATGACACCAAGCTATCCAGTTTTTTTCTCTCTTTGTCGTTCACGAACTCTCTTTCCTTCTATTTTGCAAGTTGTAACCAAGTATTCCAACTTTCATCTTCTCATGATGTGCCAACAAAATGTTGATTGTTTCTTTCTGATGTTTTTTAGGAGCTCCCTTTTTGTGTTGGCCTCTGAATATTTCCTCATTGGTCTTTTTAGCTGTCCAAGGAACTTTCAACATTCTTCTGAGAAATCCCATCTCTGTGGCCTCTAATCGTCTTTTCATTTAATAATAATAAATGAGTATTATAAAAGAGGGAAACTTCCGAGGCGATAATTCAGGGAATCATAGGAGGAAGCAGTGCCACGGAGTACGGGTTCTATCCTGCTTCGGACCATATATTGTTCTTTTGTTTTTTTTCTGTTGTTGTTTATTTGTAATTTTTTCCGAGTGCTGTACACACCTCTTCCTTCTATGATTTGCTAAGATGAAGATTGGTTGAACGTCAAATGTTTCTACCGAATGCCTAGGCTGGCAGAGATGCCTTCCTCAGGGACGAAGCCATTTTCTCAAATAACGACATTGACATGGAGACTTTTACTAAAAAAAAAAAAAAAAAAAAAAAAAAAAGCAATAAGGCGTAGATTAAAACAAGAATAGGCAAATAGAAAGCATCTTAAAAAAAATTATCTAGAAAGTAGATAACCCAGTTGATAAACCAAGACAGGTTAGTTAAACTTTTTTTAAAGTGTTTTATGTATTAAGTGTAGTTATTTTGTGCAGAACATACTGTATAAGCCTTAGAGGCAATGCAGCAGGAGGTCGACGCCTGGGAGTCATGACCCAGGCGGGCACACCTCTCCTAGAGTGTCAAGAAGCTAAATGGCCGAAACACTTGCTCGACGGGGTCTACTTCTGATGATCAGATTGCCGCCTGCTGTGAAGCTCTGTACAAAGAGTTTCCTACAACATTCTAAAAGATATAGACAAGAAACAATCTAAAGAAAGGAGAAAGTTTGAATATTTGATTACAACTGGTAAATTGCAGGGAAAGAGAGATCACGAGCAACAAAGAGAGAAGATGATAAACACCTATGGGGATGCCGTGGGAGCCGCGATAGCTCAGTGGTTAGTGAACTGGACTACAAAGGACAAGAGGTAGGGTTTGATCCCAACCGACAACTTCCGGGTTCACCCAGCCTTAAATGGGTACCGGATTTTTTCTGGGAAAGTAAAGCGGCACGGGCATAATACCGACCACATTACCCCAACAATCATGTGCTGAAGGTCTGTACAATTTATGGTCACTAACACCATATTCCCTATGATCTACTTATTACATCTGTGACAATAAAGCGGAGTCGTACACCGGCAACACTCCCTTTTTGACAAATCAAGTGTTGTGAATGCGACCTTCCACCGTCTAGAGTTGATCTGCGCTTTACGTCTCATTGGTGCTGTTCATGACCGTTGTTGGAATTGCTTGACGCAAGTTATCTACATGTTACTCATTAATGTGAACTGCTTCGTCACCCGCAGTTTTTATCTCCTTGGGGAATTTGCACCGTTTTTTGTTCGTCGTAGGCTGCATTCACTACAGTAATCAGGAATCTAACGGGCGCGAAATTGTTGTGTGTACGACATTGTTGTGTGCTACGTCATCGTAATGGCTCATCGTACATCCCTAAACCGGCCGTACGCTAATCTTACGGTCTGTTGTTTGATGTGCGACGGGGATAATCTGACGACTAACTGTGTGTCTATATTGTAGGTAGATAGATTGAAGTACCCTAAAGTACCCTACGTACAAGATCATAGATTGATTCTATCTAATTCAAATAAAGATGATTGACGTACCCTAAAGAACGCTGTCCAACCAAATGAGGTGAAGTCTCCGCTTCGGTGACATGCTCGATCCTACCGAGGTCCAGCTAGTGGCGAATTTGCAGCCAAACACATACCACACATCTAGTTCTAGGGCAAAGCTGTTCCACTTTAATCAACGGTCAGTCGCCTGCAGCACACGTTTTGGCTAGCACCAAAACCATGTTGACTTAGTGGTCAGGTGATGGCGACCGTACCACAAACGAAAATCCAGACCGGAAATAATTACTTGAATTAATATGTCAAAAATACCACCAGAACCAAACCTGATTTGACTAGACAGCCATCTTGGCTCAACGCACCAACCGGAAGTCCTAATCTAACAGCCACAGCCATTACCAACGCGAATTACCAGTTTGAACAGAACGTAGCTGCCTAACTACACAAGCACAGGGACAGCATTGACAACATTCTGGAACTGTTGCCATCAGCGCCCTCTTGTGGGCGTCTATTAGCAGGGGAGACAATACTAGCATTAGAAAACTTTACAAACACTTACATGGTTCTCACATTATCCCTGCCAAACTGACGTCTGTTACCCTTTCACTGTAAGCCAGAACTCCGCCCAACTAATTACCAAGCTTCAAATAACTGTTCTAAATGAAACATCATCATAAAAGACCAGATAAACGGAGGCGGGTGCCCGCTGAACATGAATGATGTCACGTCAGAAAGTATTGACTATTCCAGAATCCAGTCGGCCGCCCTTGTGGTGACGCGACATGTTTCATCAGGGGTTCTCAACATTGTCGTGTCCTAGACCACACCAAAATAGGGTCATCATCATCATGTGTCACATCGGTTGGCGTAGGTGATCATGTCCCTCCACAATCTTCTATATACAGTGCATCGTATCAATTCTGTTGTTGACTTTTTTCCATGACATGACACCAAGTTATTTAGTATTATTTTTCTCTTTGTCGTCCACAATCTCTCTTTTCCTGTATTTTGCCAGTTGTAACCAAGTATTCAAATTTTCCTCTTCTTATGACGTACCCATAAAAAATGTTGATTGTTTATTTCTGATGTTTCTTAGGAGCTCCCTTTTTGTGTTGGCCTCTTTGAGAATTTCTTCATTGGTCTTTTTAGCTGTCCAGGGAACTTTCAACATTCTTCTGAGAAATCCCATCTCTGTGGCCTCTAATCGCCTTTTCATTTGTTTAACCACTGTCCATGATTCGCTTCTATAGGTCAGAATTGGTTCTATATAGCACCGATGAGCTCTCTTTCTCATTTCTATTGACATAGATTTGTTACATAAGATATTTTTCATTTTCTGAAATGCTATTTTGGCCTGAGCTATTCTGCTTTTTATTTCTGTGGTGCATCTTCCATCCGATGTTATTATTATGCCCAAGTATTTGACGCGTTGCACTTGTTTCAAATTTATCCTGTTTATTTTTATGCTGCATGATGATGATCGTTTCTTTGACATAACCATTACTTCTGTTTTCTTACTATTCAGACTGAGACCTTTCTTGTTGCTTTCTTTAATATTACGTCTATCATTTCTTGTAGTTCATTCTGTGTCTCTGCTATAAAGACTGCGTCATCCGCATGTCGCAAATTATTTATGTTGTGGCCATTGACTTCATTTCTTGTTATATCCAATATTGATCTCATAATATGTTCGCTGTAAAGTGAAAACAAATCTAGTGACAGAACACATCCTTGTCTGACTCCATGTTTTATATACTAAAACTGTCCTGTTTGATTGCTAATTCTTACGGCTTCTGTTTGTTGCCAATATATGTTTTTTTTAAAATAATTCACATATCCTTGCCATCTATGTTTAATTTCTCCAGCATATTGATTATTTCCACATGCTTTACTTTGTCAAATGCTTTTGTGTAGTCAATAAAGCACATACATAGATCTTTCTTTACCTCTACAGTTCTTTCTGTCAATGTTCTCAGAATGTATATTGCATTATTGGTGCCCTTTTCTTCCACAAATCCACATTGTTCCTCACTTATTTCTTGTTTTATTTTGTTCCTTGAACGTCTCATGATGATTCTTAGTCATATTTTCGTCATATGGCTCATGAGACTAATAGTGCGATGGAAAATATGATCAATATGGTGGATATGCGAAAGGAACCATTAAGGCTCAATGTGTTGCTTGTTGCAGATTTCTCATATTCCAAGTCCGGCTTGCCACAGAAGATGCCACATGACCTATATTGGTGAGTCTGGGAGAAGATTAGCGGAAAGATTTTGTGAGCATCTACGTGATGTCCAACAAAATACTGGTACTCCGGTATCTTCCCACTTCAGCTCCCCTGATCACAAGGGCAAAGACGACATCCGTGTCACTGGTATTGTCATTTGTCACTCTGGCGATCGCAGCCGCTATACTTTGGAAAATCGCCTTATAGTCCAGTATGGTTCGCTGACCCCGAGAGGTATGAATGTATCACACTCATACGCATAGTTTCTTTTTGGTTGCTCCTTCCCTTTTGCATAGCCTTCTCTACTACACATATTTGGGTTCTTTGGTCTACTTACTATGCCATGCTTTTTATAGTTCTTCTCCTCTAGTCCCTTATGAGACACTTCGGTTCTCTCCTCTATAATTTTTGTCAGTGCTTCTTACCCCTCATTTATTTTTATTGTACCCCACTCTCAGACATCGCACTCTAAGCGTCTTTTTACACCTGTCAGTCTACTATTCGATTCTTTCTCCTTTGTGTTTGCACACTGACCCCTGTGTTAACTCCTCTGGTTCTGTTTACATTTACGCACTTTTTGGCACGATTTTCGACGTTCACGACAGCCGCACTTGGTTACGATTTTATTTTGGATTTGACAGGATAGTTTTATTTATTTTTGTTGTTTTCTTTAACACATTTCGATTGTTTTTGTTTTGGTTGTTTCGTTATCAGTTTTGTGTGTGTGTTTTTTTGTTTGTTCCTGATGAAGGCCTATTGAGCCGAAACGTTGTTTAGTCTGTGTCGTCCACTTGTCACGTAAAGCTTCTTATATACCATTTTTATTTTTTTTATTTTTCCTTGCCACAGAAGCTAGTTTAGTGCTCTGTGGACACCGTGAGCTGTATTTTTCATCCGGATCGTGTTTCGATAATCCGATTGCATATGATGAAAGGTGGTATTGTATGGCGAAAGACAGCTCAGCTATGAACCATGTAACCAATGATCTCATCTACAATGGAATTAATTCAAGACTAATATAGAGATAAGAGAAATGGTCATGTAACCAACGATCTCATCTACAATGGAATAAATTCAAGATTAAGAGATAAGAGAAATGGTCATGTAACCAACGATCTCATCTACAATGGAATGAATTCAAGATTAAGAGATAAGAGAAATGGCCATGTAACCAAAGATCTCATCTACAATGGAATGAATTCAAGACTAATATAGAGATAAGAGAAATGGCCATGCAACCAACGATCTCATCTACAATAGAATGAATTCAAGATTAATATAGAGATAAGAGAAATGGCCATGCAACCAACGATCTCATCTACAATAGAATGAATTCAAGACTAATATAGAGATAAGAGAAATGGCCATGTAACCAACGATCTCATCTACAATAGAATGAATTCAAGACTAATATAGAGATAAGAGAAGTGGCCATGTAACCAACGATCTCATCTACAATGGAATGAATTCTAGATTAATATAGAGATAAGAGAAGTGGCCATGTAACCAACGATCTCATCTACCATTAGCAAGAGCAGATGGACACATGTCGGACATGTTTTATAGAGAATAGACAATAAAATAACTCCAAAATAGGCTCTTCTATGGGAAACATCAGGATACAGAAAAAGAGGAAGACCTAGAGAGACACTGAAAAGAACATTTATAAGAGAAATATATGGCCACTAACACCATATTGCCCATACGACTAGCAAGGCGTGGAAGGAACATTGACTTGTTTACTTTACACAGTTGTTTGTTTTCATCCAAAGTGGCATTTTAGTTCTAATCTTTGAAATTTTACATCATTTATGGATGACGATATCCTAGTCCAGCATTCCACTTATTCTTAGATTTGGTACTTTATGGCAGTGGTTTCAATTTGTGAGTTGTGTGTTGAGAAGAGACAGCAAGAGAATTTGAAAACAGGCTCATATAAGGGAATGAGCCTGTAGTGGGGTGTAACATACACTCCTACAAGATATGGTGACAGCTTTACAAAAAAAAAGAACACAACAAAATACTAACGTTTCGGTCTATATGCTGCCTTCTTCAGAGAACAAGGGCAACGATAACAAACGATGAGGCAGAGATAAATGCTGCTACATCTATGACGATTGGGACATGTAAGTTAATGAGATGTGGACAGAGGGATACGAGATGAGATGGTGAGACGAGAGAGATGTGCTACATGTTGGAGATAGATAAACGTATATGGGAAATATCAGGATACAGAAAAAAAGGAAGACATAGAGACACACTAAAAATAACTATGATAAGAGGAGCAAAATTGGCATGCATAGATTTGCTTGCGAGGCAAGACACCAGCCTTGAGACAGAGAGGTGGTGAGTTCAAACCCCGGCTGCACCAGTTGGAATTTTTACTTATGGTTTATCAACCAACTCTGGTCTCAGCAGCAAGGCCCGGCTTCAAACGTCATTTACTCATCAATGGAAAAAATATGAGTACCTCCGAAGTTGGAGTTATCTGCCTGTGCGGCGAGGGACCCCTGTGCACGAAATTCACGTAATATTCTGTTCCTAGTCCCTAGGGACTTCGTCAGAGGTATAAAGCTGGCGAATACACACACAAAAAAAAACATAAATAAATTTTTTAAAAAAGATTGAATATCTCCCCAAGAATATAGATTGGTGGCGAGACACACCACGAGATCTATGTGACGTCTAGTGGCAGTATTTCGACGGTTTCAAGATCAAGAAAGAAGAAAATAATGCTAGGATAAGGGAGCATATAAATAAATAAAAAGACGAACCACACTGTTCCAAGGAGTACAATAGATTGAAAACCCCTGGTCTATACATACGGCGCAGGATGTCCGCGAACTCAAGTAACGTCACTTCTTGTTGCGCTCAAGACGTTTCTCAGCGCATGCGCAGTGGCCCGGCTAATATGACGTGACGTGCTTTTGTTCCGACAGCCATTAGTGACGGAAGTGACGTCGTAGGTCTGCGCGGAGGGTCATATTAACTGACTTCCTGTTGTCAGAAATCCTGTGCACGCACCACATTCTATTGAAGCTGACCTCAAATCTAGCTACGACTATCCATCCTTCATTAAAATACCCAACCTCCCACCTTTCATTAAAATATCGAAACTTTCATTCTTCATTAAAATACCCATTCCCCCCCACCCCCACCTTTCATTAAAATATCGAAACTTTCATTCTTCATTAAAATACCCATCCCCCCACCTTTCATTAAAATATCGAAACTCTCATTCTTCATTAAAATACCTAAATTACCATCCTTCATTAAAACAACCAAACTTTCACCCTTCATTAAAATACCCAACCTCCCACCTTTCATTAAAACATCGAGACTCTTATCCTTCATTAAAATACACAAATTACCATCCTTCATTAAAACAACAAAACTTCCACCCTTCATGAAAATATCTAAACTCTCATCCTTCATTAAAATACCCAAATTACCATCCTTCATTAAAACAACAAAACTCCCACCTTTCATTAAAATATCGAAACTCTATCCTTCATTAAAATACCCAAATTACCACCCTTCATTAAAATACACGGCATAAGAATTGTAAATTTCTACCCTCCATTTTCTAATGACAACCACAAAAATACCAGTTCTCCAAAATTCCCGCAGAAACAAAAAATACTAGTCCTCCCACATTTCAAACGAAGATATATTACCAGCCCTCCCAAATTCCAACAGAAGATAGATTACCAGCCCTCCCAAATTCCAACAGAAGATAAAGACCAGCCCTCCAAATTCCAACAGAAGATAAACTACCAGCCCTCCCAAATTCCAAAAGAAGATAAATTACCAGCCCTCCCAAATTCCAACAGAAGATAAAAATCCGCCCTCCCAAATTCCAACAGAAGATAAAAAATCCGCCCTCCCAAATTCCAAGATAATGTAAAATACCAGCCCTCTCAAATTCCAACAGAAGATAAACTACCAGCGCTCTCACATTCCAACAGAAGATAAACTACCAGCGCTCTCACATTCCAACAGAAGATAAACTACCAGCGCTCTCACATTCCAAAAGAAGATAAACTACCAGCGCTCTCACATTCCAACAGTAGATAAAATACCCGATCTCACAATTTTTACTTTAGATAAATAGAATTTTCAGTTTGCACTTGAATCAACAGAAAAGTCATAACAACTCAGTTCCCACTCAAAAAATAAAATCATAACACAGGGCCACCACAGTGAGGGGAGAAGCAAATAGAGCCACTGTCACCTGCCACGGCGTGTCGTAAGGGGCAACAAAGGAGATTTGGAGTCGTCGCCTGTTCAGTCCAGTAGGGCATGTACGGTGCGACCAATGGTGTTTACTGATGAATTCCACATCCGACAACACCACAGTGAGGGGAGAAACAAATAGAGCCACTGTCACCTGCCACGGCGTGTCGTAAGGTGCGACTAAGGAGATTTGGAGTCGTCGCCTGTTCATTTCAGTAGGGCATGTACCAATGGTATTTACTGATTAATTTTGGAAAATGCCGGTGACAAGTGGAGCAGATATGGAGAAATTCTTGACCGCAATGAAATCGGTTCCATTGGTATAATATAATGTAATAAAATAGAATATAAACAGAACAGAATCTAACATTTCATATATATATATAATAGTAAAGTACCCCGTCACGTCAAGTGGCGT
>JAVIAB010000102.1:35841776-35999276 GCA_032433765.1 Megaustenia siamemsis | reverse complement strand
GGAAACTTTGTCTCCACATGTCTGCATGTTCTCCCGGAATTATTTCTACGTAGGTTGGGTCTGTTTAGGGTCGGAGGTCGCGGAAATAAGGAGGACAGAGCGAGGGATGAAATAGATAGAATGAGAACGAGGGAGAGAACTAGACAAAACATTTCTTTCTTTCTTTCTCTGACCCCTCTTTATTTATTTATTTTATTGTATTTCTTTCTTTCTGCATTCGTCCTTGGATTGTTACTTTTTTACTGCCCGTCGTTAATAAAGGCGTATATCCGTTACGTCCTGTTTTTCAGCAAGATGTAATATATATGTTTCTTTCGGCCCAACACATCCGATTTCTGCAAGGCATCACCGAATTGCTTTCCCTTTTTTTAATTCCTTCTCGCTGGAGAAAAGTAACCTTGAAAGGGAAAATACAAGACAATAGAGGCAGAGGCAGACCAAGACTAACGTGGACGAGACACGTCAAATGATGGACAAGTCAGCTTATGGTAATCTGCACTATCAAAGCAAGAGACAGATCGGAATGGCACTCCATGGTAGCTAACCTTCGATGTGGAGACGGCACTCAATGATGATGCAGTGTTCCCTAGCGTTTGGCTTTTCGTGGCAAGGCGCTGTGCCATTGAGTATGGATTCGATCCTGCTTCGGTCCATATATTGTTCTTTGTTTTTTGTCTGTTATTGATTATTTGTCATTTTTACCGAGTGCTGTAAACATAACTCTTCCTCTAAATTGATTCGCTGATTATCGCCTCGGAAGTTTCCCTCTATAATAATATTCATTTATTATTATTTGAAGTTTCCCTCTATAATAATATTCATTTATTATTATTTGAAGTTTCCCTCTATAATAATATTCATTTGTTATTATTTGAAGTTTCCTTATATAATAATATTCATTTATTATTATTTTAAGTTTCCTTCTATAACAATATTCATTTATTATTATTTGAAGTTTCCTTCTATAATAATATTCATTTATTATTATTTGAAGTTTCCCTCTATAATAATATTCATTTATTATTATTTGAAGTTTCCCTCTATAATAATATTCATTTATTATTATTTGAAGTTTCCCTCTATAATAATATTCATTTATTATTATTTGAAGTTTCCCTCTATAATAATTTTCATTTATTATTATTTGTCTCCAGACTTCTTAGCCTGTTTGCACCTCGAGACGTCGGTGGGGCTAGGGAAGAGCTAATGTAGTTTTGATTAGAGTCTTATTCTTAACCCACAAGCTATTCACAGCGGTTTGTCACTGATACTTTAGCAGCTTTGCTCCATTATTCCTTACTTGCTTGCTTGCGTTCGCTCGATGATTAAAGTATTCTAGAGTGTTCTAGTAGACTAGAGAATTCCTCTTCATCATCCGCCCTTGAAAGGACGTTAAGCGGGTGTGTCTGTGTTGTGGTTTGCAGTATAACTGTGATATTTGCGCCTTTCGGCCCAACACATCCGACTTCAGCACGATATTTTTGAGTACCGGGTTGTCTTCCCTCTTCGATCCCTACTGGCTTGGCCAGACTAGGTAGGTTAGTCTGTTACTATATGCACCACGGAGAGGTGGAGCAGGGTCTGGATGGTTCTGGTTCACCGATCCTGGCGCAAGCCATCAGCTGTGGGTCGCTGACAACTTCCAGCTCTGGTGCTATGAGGCGCCGCAAACGAATTAAAATCCATAATTGCTCAACCGCTCGTGCCAGTGTAATCATCCGAATTACTAACTCATCTCCCAAACAAAGAAAGGTAACTGTAATCCCCATCGTAGCAGTCTCAGCACACGCCAAAAGACATAAGGCGAAACCGCACGGAAAGTGAACACAGCCAACTGTTCCTTGTCATATGATATCATCATTCATCGTAAATAATTGGAATATCGTAACATGATCAAAACGGATGAAACACACAGCTCACGGTGTGCACAGAGCACTTAACTCAGTAGCTCCTGCAACAAGCCGGACTTGAAATATGAGGAAACTGCAACAAATGTCTTCGGAGACTGCTAAACAACCGTTGATCAGGCTTAAAACCAGCTACAGAAATAAGACATGAAACTTCTTCTTTTCTTCCTCATCTGCCTTTCAGCGTCGAGGGGAGATATAATTTGCGGTCTTTTGCTCTTCTGTTCGCCTCTGCTGCTGTCATGTTTCCTAGTGCTTCTAATATTCCATCGATCCATTTTTTTTGTGGTCGACCCTTGGGTCTGGTGTTCTCACAACGTTTGTTGAAGGCTCGTTGTGTTGTTTTGTTCTTTCTGCCTTGTCACATGGCCAAAACATTTTATCTGTTGTTTCTTTATATATTCTATGGTGGGGACTATTCCTAGCTTTTTTCTCAGTTCTTCATTTCTGATCTTATCTCTCAGGCTGTTTCCTGTCATTCGTCTAACACATTTCATCTCAGTAGAGGTTATTTTTCTTATTGTTCTTGCATCTAGGGTCCAGGACTGGCATTGGTAGCACAACGTTGGGATGAAGATTGTATTGTATAGTGCTCGTTTTGCCTCCAGAGTTATTTCCTTGTTGGACAATAGTGGTGATAGCTGTCCAATGATTTGACAAGCTTTGTTGCATCTTGACTCTATCTCTGCTGTTTGAGAATTATCGTTTGTCACTAAACTTCCTAGGTATTTGAATTCCTCTACTTGTTTTACTGATGGGAGGTCAAAAAGTAATGCACACCAATTTTTTTCTCGGAAACTATTCGGGCAAAATGTGTGAAATTTTCACAGATTGTAGCTGAACATCCCCTTTACACTACCTATTTTTCAACATAATCTCCGTTCAAGCGTATTGCCTTACGCCAACGCGAAACTAGGTCATGAATGCCTCGTTTGTACCAAGTTTTGTCCTGCTCGCGTAGCCATTTTTTAACTGCACGGATCACATCCTCATCATTGTCAAAGTGTTTCCCACGCAGGAATTTTTTGAGTGGTCCAAACAGATGGAATCTGAGGGAGCCAGATCAGGGCTGTAAGGAGGATGGGGCAGTACAGTCCAACCAAATTTGTTGATTGCTTCCCGTGTTACCAGACTTGTGTGATGGCGTGCATTGTCATGTTGAAGCAACAAATCTGCAGATGGCTTATTAGGCCGAACTCTGTGGAACCGATTTTTGAGTTTTGTCAGTGTATTGATGTAAGCTGTCGAGTTGATTGTCTCACCTCTTGTCATTACACCAACAAGAATCACACCATCAATGTCCCAGAAGACAGTGATCATCACCTTTCCGGCTGATGGAGATGTTTTGAATTTTTTTCTTTTTGGTGACTGCGGATGATGCCATTCCATTGACTGCATTTTTGTTATTACGTAGTTGCCTGCTTTCTATAGTTATGTTGATGTTCTGTTTATTTTTGGCGACATTCATGACTTCTGTTTTGTTGATGTTGATTTTCATGTTGTATTTTGTGCCTGATCGTCTGCAAATAAAAGCTCGTTGAAACTAAATCGGATAATACCTCACTCTACGTTAGACAGCGACGTTGAAACAAAACTGGATAATATCTCACTCTACTTTAGACAGCGACGTTGAAAATAAATTGGATAATATCTAACTCTACGTTAGACAGCGACGTTGAAAATAAATTGGATAATATCTAACTCTACGTTAGACAGCGACGTTGAAACTAAACTGGATAATATCTCACTCTACGTTAGACAGCGACGTTGAAACTAAACTGGATAATATCTCACTCTACGTTAGGCAGCGACGTTGAAACTAAACTGGATAATATCTCACTCTGCGTTAGACAGCGACGTTGACACTAAACTGGATAATATCTCACTCTACGCTAGACAGCGACGTTGATACTAAACTGGATAATATCTCACTCTACGCTAGACAGCGACGTTGATACTAAACTGGATAATACCTCACTCTACGTTAGACAGCGACGTTGATACTAAAATGGATAATACCTCACTCTACGTTAGACAGTGACGTTACCACTAAACTGGATAATGTCTCACTCTACGTTAGACAGTGACGTTAACACTAAACTGGATAATATCTCACTCTACGTTAGACAGCGACGTTGATACTAAACTGGATAATATTTCACTCTGCGTTAGACAGCGACGTTGAAACTAAACTGGATAATATTTCACTCTGCGTTAGACAGCGACGTTGACACTAAACTGGATAATATCTCACTCTACGTTAGACAGCGACGTTGACACTAAACTGGATAATATCTCACTCTACGTTAGACAGCGACGTTGACACTAAACTGGATAATATCTCACTCTACGTTAGACAGCGACGTTGACACTAAACTGGATAATATCTCACTCTACGTTAGACAGCGACGTTGAAACTAAACTGGATAATATCTCACTCTACGCTAGACAGCGACGTTGATACTAAACTGGATAATATTTCACTCTACGTTAGACAGTGACGTTGATACTAAACTGGATAATATCTCACTCTACGTTAGACAGCGACGTTGAAACTAAACTGGATAATATCTCACTCTACTTTAGACAAGCGACTCTGGAAATACCCTGGTCAAGTTCTCAGAATGGACGCTAGAAGACTACCTCACCTCACATTCTAATATAATAAGATGGCTGTTGATGTCTTGTTTCTTCTCTTGTTCAACTGCTGTTGTCTTGTAGCGTCGGACATGTAGATTGTATAATAGAATCTAGTATTTGTAGAATGTAGAAATGTGGTTTTACAGAAGAATGTTGAGAATACCATGGACAGCTAAGAAGAGTAATGAAAACGTTCCGAAAGAGGCCGAATCAAAAAGAGAGCTAATTTTCAATATTAGGATGAAACAATCATAATTTGTGTGGCCATGTGATGAGAAGAGAACAGCTGGAATATATTGTAACAACTGGGAAAACTGAGGGACGAAGAGATAGAGGGAAGCAAAGAGAAAAGATACCAGACAGCTTAAAAGAATGGCTTGGCAGAAGGTCAACAACAGAAATGATAAATAACTGTCGAGATCGAAAGTTGTGGAGAGACATGATCACCTACGCCAGCAGGCCCGGTACTTGATGATTATTTGTAGATGTTATATTGCTTGTTCCTTTGATGATTATTTGTAGATGTTATATTGCTTGTTCCTTTGATGATTATTTGTACATGTTATATTGCTTGTTCCTTTGATGATTATTTGTAGATGTTATATTGCTTGTTCCTTTGATGATTATTTGTAGATGTTATATTGCTTGTTCCTTTGATGGTTATTTGTAGATGTTATATTGCTTGTTCCTTTGATGATGATTTGGAGATGTTATATTGCTTGTTCCTTTGATGATTATTTGTAGATGTTATATTGCTTGTTCCTTTAGTCACTTCCTTCAGATGTTGTGTCGTTCTTGGTCGTATCTGGACACTGTTAGAAAAGAACAGTTTTTTTTAAAAGGCTTTTATTCTGTCTATCTATCTCTTCATTGGTCTCCCCCTTACTCTCTGTCCTGATGTTTTGAAACAGAAAAATGTTGATGTTGTTTGGTCTGGTTTCATTCTTGCCAAGTATCAGAACCATTTTATTTATTTATTTTGTAGATATATTCCAAGCACGGCTTCATTCCGATTGGTTCGCTGGTTTTCATATTGATGTCTATATTAGCCAAACAAAAGCTGCTATTCTATTTCATTGAGTGCCGTCTCCGCATCGAAGGTTGGCTACCATGGAGTATCATACCGTTCTGTCTCTTGCTTTCATAGTGCAGGTTGTGTCATAGTCTGACTTGTCCATCTTTTAATGTTACTCGTCTATGTTAGTTATGTTAGTCTTGTTCAGCCTCTGTCTGTTTTGTCTTGTATTATCCCTTCCAATATTAGCTGCTGTAACTAGTAGACAAAAAAGGAATTGAATTCAAAGGTCACAAAATGCCCCAAAATTCTCATTTATCTTGTTTGAATTATGTTTAGTAGTTCTCTTTTCACTTTTTGTTGTTTTAAAACATCATCGTTTGTTTTCTTTACCTTCCATCTAATTCTTCCCATTCTTCTATAAATTCACATTTCAAATTCTTCAATTTTCTGTTCTTCTTGTCTAATGTCCATATTTCTGCTCTCCTATTATCCCAAGCAATTTTGGTTCGACTATTAAGTCCAAACCTGAAATAAGTTTCAAAAATAGACCAGGTACTTCATTACTCCCTGACAAAATGCGCCTCAGATATAATCTGGACTGTCGCGCCGAGGGTAAATTGTTCTCGCTAGCCTCCTCGGTTCACGGGCAACCTGCCGGAATTAACTCGGACCGACGGACCGCGTGACTTGTTCCTTACAGTCGCGGTGGATTATGGGCAATGGGGGGTGAAAACGGAAGCCATGGACGAATCGAGACCGACATATCCGGCCAGATCTTAGTACGAGGCTCTGTGTATTTTCGGCGAGGGCTTTTGTAGGTTTTCTTAAGCTGGCCATTCTTGACAAATTTCGGCTAATTAGAGAAACGTGAAAGAAGCGTATAATTGTAATTCTTTTTTCTTCTTCTTCTACCTTTCAGCTGTGGAGCATAGGTCTTCAACAAACACTTTCAACTCCCTGTTGAGCATAGGTCTTCAACAAACACTTTCAACTCCCTGTGGAGTATAGGTCTTCAACAAACACTTTCAACTCCCTGTTGAGTATAGGTCTTCAACAAACACTTTCAACTCCCTGTTGAGCATAGGTCTTCAATAAACACTTTCAACACCCTATGGAGCATAAGTCTTCAACAAACACTTTCAACTCCCAGTGGAGCATAAGTCTTCAACAAACACTTTCAACTCCCTGTTGAGCATAGGTCTTAAACAAACACTTTCAACTCTCTGTTGAGCATAGGTCTTCAATAAACACTTTCAGCTCCATGTGGAGCATAGGTCTTCAACCAACACTTTCAACTCCCTGTGGAGCATAGGTCTTCAACAGACACCTTCAACTCCCTGTAGTGCATAGGTCTTCAACAAACACTTTCAACTTCCTGTGGTGCATAGGTCTTCAACAAACACCTTCAACTCCCTGTGGTGCATAGGTCTTCAACAAACACTTTCAACTCCCTGTGGAGCATAGGCCTTCAACAAACACTTTCAACTCCCTGTGGTGCATAAGTCTTCAACAAATACTTTCAATTCCCTGTGGATCATAGGCCTTCAACAAACACTTTCAATTCCCTGTGGATCATAAGTCTTCAACAAACACTTTCAATTCCCTGTGGATCATAGGTCTTCAACAAACACTTTCAGCCGCACGTGGAGCACAGGTCTTCAACAAACACTTTCAGCTCCCTGTGGATCATATGTCTTCAACAAACACTTTCCAAGCCGTTTTTTTTTTTCATTCTTTTAAGACCATCCTATGTCTTCCCCATTATCTTCATGTCTGCTTTCATCTGTTTTCTCCAAGAACATTTTAGTTTTCCTCTTTGTCTTTTTCCTTGGGAATTCCAAAAAGGGTCCTGTTGTGTAATACTCTCAGTTGGCTTCCGCAGTGTGTGTCCTATCCAGCGTCATCATCTTCGCTGTATCTATAATTCTATGTTAGTGATTTTGTCCTGCCATTTCCATCCTTTTATTCTACACAAGCATCCATTAATGCAGGTTAGTATCTTCATGAATGTCATTTTTGTTGTTTTCCATGTTTCACAGCCATATAATAGGACTGACTTAACATTGGAGTTAAACATTTTAATTTTTGTATTTAACTTCAAGGGTCAAGAACAGCAGGATTTGGCTCCCTCAATGAGATAGAACTGCTTGCACAGAACAGAGACAGATGGCGAGATTTGATAAAATATCTTTAAAAGAAAACTGCTAGAACAAAAATTCATATAGGAGAAGGTGTATCTTGGTCTACGCCCTATGGGCCGGTTACGGCTCGAAAGGTCAATAGATAGATAGATAGATTTAACTTAATTTATTTTGATTTCCATATGTTTCCCAGTGCAACGAAAGCTACTTTTGCTTTTGATATCCTTATTTTGGTATCATTCTCTGTTCCTCCCTCTTTATCTATATTACTGCCCAGATATATGTAAGATTGTACATCTAATAGAGGTATTTCTCCTAGTTTTATTTGGTTATTGCCAACTGTATTAATTCTCATAATGTTAGCCTTATCTCTATTAATTTTCAGTCCTAGCTCTTGTGATCTCTCATCAAGAATGCTCATTTTATCCTGCATCTGTTGATGGCTGTGTGATAGGAGAGCATAGATGTCATCAGCAAAGTCTAAATCATCAAGTTGTTTGGTCAGTGACCACTGGATCCCATTTCTGTTGTTTTGAGTTATTTTCATAATCCAATCTATGGCCAGTAGAAAGAGAAATGGAGACAGGAGGCATCCTTGCCTTGCCCCTGTTCCTATTTCAAATGCTTCTGTAAGCTGTCCTTCATGCACCACACTACATTTCGTTCCTTCATACATTGTTTTTATCAGGTTAATAAACTTTATGGGGATTCCGTAATGACTCAGCAACTTCCAAAGTATTCTTCTGTCTAAACTATCAAATGTCTTTTCGTAATCTATGATTCCAATATAAAGTGGGGATTTTAGTTCTAAACTTTGTTCAACTATTATACGTAGAGTAGTTATTTGATCAGCACATGATCTGTTCTTCCTAAAACCTGCTGGTTCAGCTCTCAAATGTTTCTCTATGGCCTCTTTTAGTCTCTCCAGAATAATTCTGCTTAATATTTTGCCTGGCATCATATGTAACGACACTGCATATGCGAGAACCAATCGTGCGACCAGCTCATCTTGTGTCATGATGTCGTTTCTTCCTCTCTGTCAGAACAACAACAAAATGATGATGATAAAAAAGAAGAGGAAGAAGATAATTATGATGGTGATGCTAAAGGAGAAGAGGAAGAAGGTGATGATCGTGCTGGTGAAGAAGAAGAAGTAAAAACAGAAGAAGAAGAAGTAAAAACAGAAGATGAAGAAGGAAAAAAGGAAGAAGAGGTAAAAATAGAAGAAGAAGAAGTAAAAACAGAAGAAGAAGAAGTAAAAACAGAAGATGAAGAAGGAAAAACAGAAGAAGAAGAAGTAAAAGCAGAAGAAGAAGAAGGATAAACAGAAGAAGAAGAAGAAGGAAAAACAGAAGAAGAAGAAGTAAAAACAGAAGAAGAAGAAGTAAAAACAGAAGAAGAAGAAGTAAAAACAGAAGATGAAGAAGGAAAAAAGGAAGAAGAAGTAAAAATAGAAGATGAAGAAGTAAAAACAGAAGAAGAAGTAAAAACAGAAGATGAAGAAGGAAAAACAGAAGATGAAGAAGTAAAAGCAGAAGAAGAAGGATAAACAGAAGATGAAGAAGAAGGAAAAACAGAAGAAGAAGAAGTAAAAAAGAAAGAAGAAGTAAAAACAGAAGATGAAGAAGGAAAAACAGAAGATGAAGAAGTAAAAGCAGAAGAAGAAGGATAAACAGAAGAAGAAGAAGAAGAAGGAAAAACAGAAGAAGAAGAAGTAAAATAGAAAGAAGAAGTAAAAACAGAAGAAGAAGAAGGAAAAACAGAAGAAGAAGTAAAAACAGAAGATGAAGAAGTAAAAGCAGAAGAAGAAGAAGGATAAACAGAAGAAGAAGTAAAAACAGAAGAAGAAGAAGGAAAAACAGAAGAAGAAGGAATAACAGAAGAAGAAGAAGAAGGAAAAACAGAAGAAGAAGAAGGAAAAACAGAAGAAGAAGAAGTAGTAAAAACAGAAGAAGAAGAAGCAAAAACAGAAGAAGAAGCAGTAAAAACAGAAGAAGAAGCAAAAACAGAAGAAGAAGCAGTAAAAACAGAAGATGAAGGAAAAACAGAAGAAGAAGAAGAAGTAAAAACAGAAGAAGAAGAAGGAAAAACAGAAGAAGAAGAAGGAAAAACAGAAGAAGAAGAAGAAGTAAAAACAGAAGAAGAAGAAGGAAAAACAGAAGAAGAAGAAGAAGAAGTAAAAACAGAAGAAGAAAAAGGAAAAACAGAAGAAGAAGCAGTAAAAACAGAAGAAGAAGATGGAAAAACAGAAGAAGAAGAAGAAGTAAAAACAGAAGATGAAGAAGAAGTAAAAACAGAAGAAGAAGAAGTAAAAACAGAAGAAGAAGTAAAAACAGAAGAAGAAGCAAAAACAGAAGAAGAAGAAGGAAAAACAGAAGAAGAAGAAGGAAAAACAGAAGAAGAAGCAAAAACAGAAGAAGAAGAAGAAGTAAAAACAGAAGAAGAAGCAAAAACAGAAGAAGAAGAAGAAGTAAAAACAGAAGAAGAAGCAAAAACAGAAGAAGAAGCAAAAACAGAAGAAGAAGAAGCAAAAACAGAAGAAGAAGAAGCAAAAACAGAAGAAGAAGAAGGAAAAACAGAAGAAGAAGCAGTAAAAACAGAAGAAGAAGCAGTAAAAACAGAAGAAGAAGCAGTAAAAACAGAAGAAGAAGCAGTAAAAACAGAAGAAGAAGCAGTAAAAACAGAAGAAGAAGCAAAAGCAGAAGAAGAAGCAAAAACAGAAAAAGAAGTAATAACAGAAGTAAAAGAAAAAATTAGACGGAGAAGAAGAAGAAGAAGAAGAAGAAGAAGAAGAAGAAGAAGAAGAAGAAGAAGAAGAAGAAGAAGAAGAAAGATGAACGAACAAACAAACGAACTATAAAAAAAAAGTAGTCCCTAGGTGAACGAAAAAAGAGAAAATAAATACATTTTCCCCGGAAATTGTTCATGATTTATAATTTCATTTGGGCTGTGACATCATTTGAAATCAAATAAAATAATATCTTCTCATTTCAAATAAAATAAATAATCCCTTCACATTTCAAAAAAAAAAAATCTCTTCAATTTCAAATAAAATAAAAAATTCTTTTCATATTTCAAAATACGTTAAATAATCTCTTTACATTTCAAACAAAACAAATAATCTCTTCACATTTAAAAATACAATAAATAATGTCTTCAAATTTCAAATTAAATAAATAATCTCTTCACATTTCAAATAAAATAATTTCTTCACATTTCAAAATAAAATAAATAATCTCTTCACATTTCAAATAAAATAATTTCTTCACATTTCAAAATAAAATAAATAATCTCTTCACATTTCAAATAAAATAATTTCTTCACATTTCAAAATAAAATAAATAATCTCGTCACATTTCAAATAAGGGTTCAGCAATTTATACAAATTTTTGTGCAATTTATGAAATGTTTTCATTTTAATTTATGATTATAAAATGTTGCCTCAGACATGAGCTCCACTAACACGAGAACTCCACTCCTCCACTGGTCTCATAAATAAAGACTTAACGGACCTGTTGTACAGAAGTGGCAATTTTTTGTGAGTTTGACAAATTAGTCCGCTTCTTGGTCGTGACACATTCACGTGGTCACGTCCTGAGCTATGACAGAAGGGAATTTCTTATTTACGGGTCACGTGAACAATTTGGGAGAGGGTGTTGAGGGTTTGGCGTACTATAGGGTTTGTTGTATGGAGTGGGTGTGATAGGGAGTGGGTGTGATAGGGAGTGAGTGTGATAGAGGGTGGGTGCGATAAGCCTGTGTGTGATAGAGAGTGGGTGTCATAGGGAGTGGGTGTGATAGAGGGTGGGTGTGATAGAGAGTGCGTGTGATAAGGAGTGGGTGTGATAGGGAGTGGGTGTGATAGAGGGTGGGTGTGATAGGGAGTGGGTGTGATAAGATTGGATGTGATAGGGAGTGTGTGTGATAGAGAGTGGGTGTCATAGGGAGTGGGTGTGATAGATGGTGGGTGTGATAGAGAGTGGGTGTGATAGGGAGTGGGTGTGATAAGGAGTGAGTGTGATAGAGGGTGGGTGTGATAAGAGTGGGTGTGAAAGAGAGTGGGTGTCATAGGGAGTGGGTGTGATAGAGGTTGGGTGTGATAGACAGTGGGTGTGATAGGGAGTGGGTGTGATAGGGAGTGGGTGTGATAGGGAGTGGGTGTTATAAGGAATGAGTGTGATAAGGAATGGATGTTATAGGGAGTGGGTTTGATAGAGAGTGGATTTGACAGAGAGTGGGTTGATAGAGAGTGTGCGTGATAGGAAGTGGTGTGATAGGGAGTAGGTGTAATAAAAGGTGTGTGTGATAGAGAGTGGACGTTGCAGAGTGCTGATGTGAAAGGGAGTGAGTGTGATAGGAGTGGGTGTGATATATGGTGGAAGTGATAAGGATAGGGATAAGGATAGAGGGTAGGTGGGATAGTGAGTTGCTGTGGTGGTGGATGTGATAGGGAGTGGGTGTGAAAGATGGTGGTTGTGATAGGAAACGAGTGTTGTGATAGAGGGTGGGTGTGATAGAAAGTGAGTGTGATAAGAAGTTAGTGTGATAGATGGTGGGTGTGATAGGAAACGAGTATTGTGATAGTGGGTGGGTGTGATAGAGGGTAGGTGTGATAGAGGGTAGGTGTGATAAGAAGTTAGTGTAATAGATGGTGGGTGTGATAGGAAACGAGTGTTGTGATAGTGGGTGGTTGTGATAGAGTGTAGGTGTGATAGTGAGTTGCTGTGATAGAGAGTGGGTGTAAAAGATGGTGGTTGTGATAGGAAACGAGTGTTGTGATAGAGGGTGGGTGTGATAGAAAGTGAGTGTGATAAGAAGTTAGTGTAATAGATGGTGGGTGTGATAGGAAACGAGTGTTGTGATAGTGGGTGGTTGTGATAGAGTGTAGGTGTGATAGTGAGTTGCTGTGATAGAGAGTGGGTGTGAAAGATTGTGGGTGTGATAGGAAACGAGTGTTGTGATAGAGGGTGGGTGTGATAGAAAGTGAGTGTGATAAGAAGTTAGTGTGATAGATGGTGGATGTGATATGAAACTGGTGTGGTGATAGTTGGTGGGCGTGATATAGAGTGGGAGTGTTAGAGAGTGCGAGTGTTATTGGGTTTGTAAGCAAAAGAGTGGTGTATTCGTGTGTTTGTGTTCCCGAGAGTGGATGTGTAAGAGATAGCGGTTGGGAGAGATTGCATGTTTAAGACAGTGAACGTGTTGTAGAGAGGGTTTGTAGTGAGTGGGTGTTTAGAAAGTAGAAGTATTCGAGAGTGGGTAAACTAAAACGCGTGTGTGATAGAGAGTAGGTGTTCCAGAATAGTGGTGATTATGTAGCGTTATGCTGAGTTACAAGAGGCGTTGCTCCTACATTTTGTCTTTCACTCGATGACTACTACAAGAAATCGAATACCCTCTTTGTCATCCGTCCTTAGAAGGTCGTTAAGTGGGCGTGGATGCGCAGTGTTGTATTTGCAGTAGAACTATGATATTTGCGCCTTTCACTCCAACACATCCGACTTCAACATTTTTTTTGGTTCCATGTTGTCTTCCCTCTTCCATCCCTACTCGCTTGGCCAGACATGACTGGTTTGTCTGTTTCTGGAGGCACCGCGAAGAGGTGGCGTAGGATCTGGATGTTTCTAGTTCACCGATCCTGGCGCAAGCTGTCAGCCAGGGATCACTGACAGCTTCTAGCATTGCTGTTGTGAGGTGTCTTTAACTACATGAGGTCTTGTGATGGTGCGGAGGAGGAATGTGATGAGTGATTATGAATGGAGAAGGAATGTGATGAGTGATTATGAATGGAGAAGGAATGTGATGAGTGATTATGAGAGGAGAAGGAATGTGATGAGTGATTATGAATGGAGAAAGAATGTGATGAGTGATTATGAGTGGAGAAGGAATATGATGAGTGATTATGAGTGGAAGAGAAATGTGATGAGTGATTATTAGTTTAAAGATGAATGTGATGAGTCATTATGAGTGGAGAAGTAATGTGATGAGTGATTATGAGTGGATGAGAAATGTGATGAGTGATTATGATGAGTGTAAAGAAGTTGTGAAAAATCTGAATGCTTTCTTTCTGCGCCCCTATACAAGTACTTCTCTCTACAGCCCGCCCATAACCGGATGTTGAATCCGTAAAAACACTTTGTGTGTTATGGTTTCTAGCAAGACACGATATCTGCGCCCTTCGGCCCAGCACATTCGACTTCAGCATAACGACATTTTGTAGGTATTACCATGCGTGGCCATGGAGCCGCGATAGCTCAGTGGTTAGTGAACTGGACTACAAAGAACAAGGGGTAGGGCTCGAATCCAATCGACGGCTTCCGGGTTCACCCAGCCTTAAATGGGTACCGGATTTTTTTCTGGGAAAGTGAAGCGGCACGGGCGTAATACCGACCACAATACCCCCAAAAATCATGTGCTGAAGGTCTGTAAAATGTATGGTCACTAACACCATATTCTCTATACGCCACTTGGCGTGACGGGGGCTACTTTACTTTTTTTTTTTTAACTTTACCATGCGTGGCCAAGCTTGTTTTATTTTAGGGCCCAAAGGGAGGAGGTGGATGTGGAGAGGGATCTTTATTAGTTCTGGTTTACTTATCTTGAGACAGCTCCTTAAATGTATATTGTTGATGATTTTCAGTAAAGGTTATGGTGAATGTCTTGTGTTCGGTGCGAAGATGGTTGTGATAATGATGTAAGTGATGATAACAACGATGATGATGTTGATGTTTATGAAGATGGTGGTGATGATGATGTAAGTGATGGTAACAACGATGATGATGTTGATGTTTATGAAGATGGTCATGGTGATGATGATGTAAGTGATGATAACAACGATGATGATGTTGATGTTTATGAAGATGGTGGTGATGATGATGTAAGTGATGGTAACAACGATGATGATGTTGATGTTTATGAAGCTGGTCATGGTGATGATTGTAATGATGATGATGATAGTGATAATGATGATGATGATAATGATAAGGGCGATAACCATAATTGTAATGGGGATGACGGTGATGATGATAATGTTTTGAATCACTGGAGTCTGTAGAAATGCTGTTTTACAGAAGAATGTTGAGAATACCATTAATAGCTAAGAAGAGTAATGACAACGTTCTGAAAGCAAAAAGAGAGCTAATTTGCAATATTAGGAAGAAACAATCATCATTGTTTGGCCATGTAATGAGAAGGGCCGTAGACAAACAAATGAAAAGACGATTAGAGGCCACAGAGATGGGATTTCTCAGAAGAATGTTGACAGTTCCCGGGACAGCTAAAAATATCAATGAAGAAATTATCAAAGAGGCCAACACAAAAAGGGAACTACTAAAAACAATAGAAAGAAATAATCAAAATTTTTTGGGCACATCATGAGAAGAGGGGAGTTGGAATACTTGGTTACAACTGACAAAATACAGGGAAAGAGAGATCGCGGACGACAGGGAGAGAAATACTGGATAGCTTGGTATCATGGCATGGAAAAAAGTCAACAACAGAACTGATACCATGCACTGTAGATATTAGATTTGTAAATGACATGATCGCCTACGCCAACCAGTATGACATATGATGATGATTGATGAATGAGAATGAAATAGCTGGAATATAATATGACAACTGGGAAAATTAAGGGACGAAGAGATAGTGGGAATCAAAGAGAAAAGATACCAGACAGCTTAAGAGAATGGATATGCAGAAGGTAACAAAGTAATGATAAATAACTGTCGGGATCGAGAGTTATGGAGAGACATGATCAACTACGCCAGCAAGCATGGTACTCGATGATGATGATGACGATGATGATGATGATGATGATGATGATGAATGCGGATAATTATAATGACAATTATCGATAGGGACGATAACAACAACAATGATTATTAATGATATATTCGCAGTAAATGATATATTTATTTTGCTTTTTATTTTCTACATTCACAAACATCACCAAAATGATCAGTTCTGACGCCCTAAACTCTGCCCACAACAAGCCAGACTCGATCAAAGCGACCATCAATCAGATCTAGCTATCGAAACGAGAAAAAATAATAATTCCCTGAAATATAATACACGCAAATTCCACTCATTTCTCTGAAAATTGCCATTATTTGATTATGGGAATTCCCCAAGTTCGCGGAAACGATAAAAAAATTAAAAAAGACCGATACCTCTCCGGGGATTCCCATTGTCTTTTAGCGGCCCTTCAATTTTTGGGAATTGCTATAATTAGATTATTTGGCTCTAGGGACAGTTCCAGTTATTAGGGGCCTCGTTTTCCTAGGGGACCGTAATTGTTTTAACTATGTCAATGTTTGCTGTTGTGTTTATAATGGGACTCAATTGTCAAGTGATGGTTATTTTGTTGATTCCCCAGATATTCGTGACCGGTTTCTGTGTCGCGTTCCCTCCTATACATTTCCTCTCTCTTTCTCCATCTCTCGTGTGCACTGCTTTTTCTTTCTTTCACGCGCTTTCATTCTATCTTTCTATTGTTTAATCACACTTTGACTCATACAACATTTCTATCTTTTAATCACTATCTCCGTGTATGTGTATTTAGCAACTTTAATTCACACACATTCTAGATAGCTCCCTCGTACTCTCTCTATCTCTCTCTCTCTCTCTCCCACCCTTTCTCTCTCTCTTTCTCTTCTGACAGGTTCCCTCTCGCTTCTCTTCTCTCATTAACTCCTGTTCACTCTTGCACGCTATTCCTCTCTAGATCACTCTGTCATTTTAACGTTATCACTCATTACTACTTTCTCACTCACTCTCTCATTCTAACGTTATTACTCATTACTGCTATCTCACTCACTCTCTCATTCTAACGTTATTACTCATTACTGCTATCTCACTCACTCTCTCATTCTAACGTTATCACTTATTACTACTTTCTCACTCACTCTCTCATTCTAACTTTATTACTCATTACTACTTTCTCACTCACTCTCTCATTCTAACGTTATTACTCATTACTGCTATCTCACTCACTCTCTCATTCTAACGTTATTACTCATTACTGATATCTCGCTCACTCTCTCATTGTAACGTTATTACTCATTACTGCTATCTCGCTCACTCTCTCATTCTAATGTTACCCCTCATTACTACTTTCTCACTCACTCTCATTCTAACGTTATTACCCATTACTACTTTCTCACTCACTCTCTCATTTGTCCAGCCTCGTTTCTCTATCTAACTATCCACACACCTACCTATGTGCTATTAAATCCCTCATCTCATCTACCATCGACTAGAATAATGGTGGAAACATAAAAAAATGGTTTGTGGTCACATCTTCGAAAGTCCACACAAAACCATCCGACGTTGCGACCTAACATGACAGCTAACCTGACACATAGACACCACACACAGCACGGACAAGAACAATTTGACAAGTAAAAAAAAAAGACGGATTTAAAAAATGCTAAAAATCAGCAAATTGAAAGTCCTACTATTACATGATAATTTTCTTTAGAAATAAATGACCTATTTTTAGATAAAATGTACTATTTTTCGGACAAAATGTCATTTTTCAAGAAAAATATCATATTTTATAGAAAAAATGTCCTGTCTTGTACATAAAATGTTTCTTCTCAGATGAAATGTGTTTTTTTTTTAAGAAAAAAAAAAAAGTACATTTTACCAGATAAAATATCATAATTTTTAGATAAAATATCATTTTTTCCAGATAAAAAGTTCTTTCGTCAGAAAAATATCATGTTCTGTACATAAAATATCCCATTTAACATAAAATGTCCCATTTAACATAAAATGTCCCATTTAACATAAAATGTCCCATTTAACATAAAATGTCCCATTTAACATAAAATGTTCTTTTCTAAATATAAAATGCCCTATATTTCTGTTAAAATGTCCGAATTTTTATTTAAACAAAATGTCCTATTATTAAGAAGTCATTTTCCAAAAAAAATGCCATATTGTTCAGAAAGAAATGTCCTACTCTGTGCATAAAATGTCCTTTTTCAGACAAATGTCTTATTTTTAAAGATAAAATGCCCTATTTTGAGATTAAATGTCCTTTTTCAGAAAAAATTAACACATTTTGTACAGAAAATGTCCCTTTTTAGATGTCTTTTTTTGGTCTCTAAGATGGCTGATCTAGTCCACGTCCTCTCGATCGCTGCAGAAAATGCATCCAGAGTCTGATTAATTTCGGATCTTCATTGCACTTTTCTGCGTTAAAGTCAAAATGATGATATGCTTGATACATCTGTGTCGTTAAAGCGAGGTCGTAGGCCGACGACAGTCTGTTTTTGACGAATCAAGTGTTGTGAGTGAGACCTTCCATCGTCTAGACTTGATCTGCGCTTTACGTCACATTGGTGCTGTTCATGACCGTTGTTAAAATTCTTTGACGCAAGTTATTTCCATGTTACACATTAATGTAAACTACTTCGGAATTTGCTTCGTGTTTTATTCGTCGTAGGCTGCTTACACTTGAATAATCAGACAGAAATCTATAGGGATCGAGATTATTTGTTTGGCGACATTGTTGTGTGCTACGTCATCGTAATGGTTCCCTAAACCGGCCGTGCGCAAATCGTACGATCTGCTGTTTGACGGGGAAAATTTGTCGTCTGACTGTGTGTCTATATGTTCGGAATTGGAGTCATCAACGATGGCCTAACATCATCAAGTGCTACGACAAGCATCATTTTCAAGAGGTCGTGACTTACCGGTATATGGGGATAGGCGGCGAGAACAGTTGGAGGCTGTGCATGAAAAGTGTTCCTTGTTGCAGTTTCCTCATATTCCAAGTCGCAAGTCTGTGTTAGTCACCTCTAGTGACTCGGGCAGATGGTGCTCGTAAACCTGGGAAGGCCGACCATCTAAGGGTAGAATTCCCCCTACAGAAAAGATCATCTGCTGCCTTGCAGGAAGATTGGGGACAATCAAAGGCTAAGGAAAGCAAACCTGAACAAAATGCTGGCTTAAATCGGAGGCACTGAGCCACTGGCGCAGAACACAGTGCAACGTTTTAACAGGTATTCAATCGGAGTGGATCTAACAGGCTTAAACAGACAGCTGTCTTCGTGCGAGAGTATGGAGTCCCACTCTGATTGAGTCCTGATCGCAGAGAGAGAGAGAGAGAGAGAGAGAGAGAGAGAGAGAGAGAGAGAGAGATGTCTTTTTCAGAAAAAAATGTTCTATTTTCAAAAAAAATGTCCTTTTTCAAGAAAAAAAGTCAATTTTCTGAAAGAAATGTCTTATTTTATACATAAAATGCTCTTTTTCAGATAAATATCATGTTTTATTCAGATAAAATGTCCTCATTTTCAGGTAAAAAAAATATATTTTTATATAAAATGTCAAATTTTTTAGAAAAAATTGTTTTATTAAAAAAAAGCCTATTTTGTACATAAAATGTCACTTTTTAGATCAAATGTCCCACTTTGTACATAAAATGTCATTTTTAGTTAAAATGTCCTATTATTCAGACAAAATGTCTTATTTTACTCCAGATGAAATGTCCAGCTTTTCTTGTTATTTATTTAGTACCTCTCAACGTAACTATTCTGGTCAGTTCTAATTTCCTTACTACTAACTCCGCTCGATTGTCATTTATAACCATCACAATGTCCACTCGATTGTCATTTATAGCCACCACAAACTCCACTCGATTGTCATTTATAGCCATCACAAACTCCACTCGATTGTCATTTATAACCATCACAAACTCCACTCGATTGTCATTTATAACCATCACAAACTCCACTCGATTGTCATTTATAACCATCACAAACTCCACTCGATTGTCATTTATAACCATCACAAACTCCACTCGATTGTCATTTATAACCATCACAAACTCCACTCGATTGTCATTTATGGCCACCACAAACCACTCACAAACTCCACTCGATTGTCATTTATAACCATCACAAACTCCACTCGATTGTCATATAGTCGATTGTTTATAACCATCACAAACTCCACTCGATTGTCATTTATAGCCATCACAAACTCCACTCGATTGTCATTTATAACCATCACAAACTCCACTCGATTGTCATTTATAACCATCACAAACTCCACTCGATTGTCATTTATAACTCCACTCGATTGTCATTTATAACCATCACAAACTCCACGATTGTCATTTATAACCATCACAAACTCCACTCGATTGTCATTTATAGCCACCACACAAACTCCACTCGATTGTCATTTATAACCATCACAAACTCCACTCGATTGTCATTTATAGCCATCACAAACTCCACTCGATTGTCATTTATAACCATCACAAACTCCACTCGATTGTCATTTATAACCACCACAAACTCCACTCGATTGTCATTTATACATCACAAACTCCACTCGATTGTCATTTATAACCATCACAAACTCCACTCGATTGTCATTTATAACCATCACAAACTCCACTCGATTGTCATTTATAACCACCACAAACTCCACTCGATTGTCATTTATAACCATCACAAACCACTCGATTGTCATTTATAACCATCACAAACTCCACTCGATTGTCATTTATAACCATCACAAACTCCACTCGATTGTCATTTATAACCATCACAAACTCAGCTCGATTGTCATTTATAACCATCACAAAAACTCCACCATCAAATCCACTCCATTTATGGCCACCACAAACTCCACTCGATTGTCATTTATAACCATCACAAACTCAGCTCGATTGTCATTTATAACCATCACAAACTCCACTCGATTGTCATTTATAACCATCACAAACTCCACTCTAACGCCATATGTACTCACCAAAAACCTTCACATTTACCAAAAACCCTCACATTAACCACAAACCCTCACATTAACCACAAACCCTAACATTCACCACAAACTCCACTCCATTGCCATATATAACCACGACAAACCCTCACATTATCCACAAACCCTCACATTAACCACAAACCCTCACATTAACCACAAACCCTAACATCCACCACAAACTCCGCTCCATTGTCATATATAACCACCACAAACCCTCACATTAATCACAAACCCTCACATTAACCACAAACCCTCACATTAACCACAAACCCTCACATCTACCACAAACCCTCACATTAATCACAAACCCTCACATTAACCACAAACCCTCACATTAACCACAAACCCTCACATTAACCACAAACCCTCACATTAACCACAAACCCTCACATCCACCACAAACCCTCACATTAACCACAAACCCTCACATTAACCACAAACCCTCACATCAACCACAAACCCTCACATCAACCACAAACCCTCACATCCACCACAAACCCTCACATCAACCACAAACCCTCACATCAACCACAAACCCTCACATTAACCACAAACCCTCACATCAACCACAAACCCTCTCATCAACAACAAACCCTCACATCCACCACAAACCCTCACATTAACCACAAACCCTCACATCCACCACAAACCCTCACATTAATCACAAACCCTCATATTAACCACAAACCCTCACATCAACCACAAACCCTCACATCCACCACAAACCCTCACATTAACCACAAACCCTCACATCCACAACAGACCATAAACCTTCATGCAATCATCATAAGACAAGACAACAGCTGGCAAAGACTTCACCTTGACCCAACGAATTTAATGGATGTCATGAAACGAAGTTCAGAAGTAGGCAACGTGCATCGTGTTACTGTCTGCTTATATCAGAAATCGATCAGTGTGGATGCAGAAAGTAGTAAGACAAGCGTGCCAACTATACTCAACCACTAAATCAATCAAAATCTTCGATCTGGCCCGGTGTACGTGGGGCGAGAAAAGGGCCAACTTGTTCGAGAATGCGGTTATGGTGTTCGATAACTCGTCCTTTTAACCGTCTCCATGTTTGGAGTAAGTTGGGACTTTCGTTTGTCATGTTAACTGTACCAAGACACGAGTAAGTTGGGACTTTCGTTGTCCTGTTAACTGTACGAAGGTACGAATAAGTTGGGACTTTCGTTGTCCTGTTAACTGTACCAAGACACGAATAAGTTGGGACTTTCGTTGTCCTGTTAACTGTACCAAGACACGAATAAGTTGGGACTTTCGTTGTCCTGTTAACTGTACCATGACACGAGTAATAAGTTGGGACTTTCGTTGTCCTGTTAACTGTACCATGACACGAGTAATAAGTTGGGACTTTCATTGTCCTGTTAACTGTACCATGACACGAATAAGTTGGGACTTTCGTTGTCCTGTTAACTGTACCATGACACGAGTAATAAGTTGGGACTTTCGTTGTCCTGTTAACTGTACCAAGACACGAATAAGTTGGGACTTTCGTTGTCCTGTTAACTGTAACAAGACACGAATAAGTTGGGACTTTCGTTGTCCTGTTAACTGTACCAAGACACGAATAAGTTGGGACTTTCGTTGTCCTGTTAACTGTACCAAGACACGAATAAGTTGTGACTTTCATTGTCCTGTTAACTGTACCATGACACGAATAAGTTGTGACTTTCATTGTCCTGTTAACTGTACCAAGTCACGAGTAAGTTGGGACTTTCATTGTCCTGTTAACTGTACCAAGACACGAGTACGTTGGGACTTTCATTGTCCTGTTAACATTCGCCTTGTTTTGGTACCTGTTTGACTTCAATTCTTGATCTCTAATTTCCAGACCAGAAGTCTAGTCTTTTTTTCAAAGGCACCACGGAGAGGTGGAGTAGGATCTTCATCATTTAAGGTTTACATAACCTGACGCAAGTAAACAGCTATGAGACTTTGACTAATGTTAGTCATTGTCTTTGCTTTTGTTTTCATTTCAAAGGGGCATTTCTCTTTCTGGCGTTCGCCCGTTGACTACTAGAGAAATTAATGTTCCCCATTAGCCATCCGTCATTCTATCTATCTATCTATTGACCTTTCGAGCCGTAGCCGGCCCATTGTGCGTAGACCAAGATACACCTTCTCCTATTTGAATTTTTGTTCTAGCAGTTTTCTTTTAAAGATATTTTATCAAATCTCGCCATTTGTCTTTGTTCTGTGCAAGCAGCTCTATCTTATTGAGAGAGCCGAATCCTGCTGCTCTTGCCTCTCTCATCAATGTTCTTCTCAGTGTCTCCCTGGGTCTTCCTCTTTTTCTCTTACCTGTTGTTTTCCATATGAGGGCTTGCTTTGCTATTCGGTTATTATCTCTTCTCGTCACATGTCCAACATATGACCATCGTCTTTTCTTTATTACTGAAGATATTAGTGACATTCGTCATTAGAAGGACGTTAATTGGGTGTAGATACGCTGTACTGTAGTTTATTTGCGCCTTTCGGCCCAGCACATCCGACTTCAGCACGGCATTTTTCAGTACCGGGTTGCCTTCCATCTTCGATCCCTACTCGCTTGGCCAGACTAAACAGGGTAGTCTGTTTCTAGAGGCACCGCGAAGAGGTGGAGTAGGGCCTGGATAGTTCTGGTTCACCGATCCTGGTGCAAGACATCAGATATGAGACTGACTACTTTCAGCAATTCTCAGTAATTATTCAGTAATTCTCATTTGTTCTTTAGTAGTTATTCAGTAATTATTGATGAATTATTTATTAATTCTTTAGTAATTATTTAGTAATTATTCTTAAACTTCCTGTATGGTGCAGAAACATGGATATTAGACCAGAAAACAAAATAGAAAATAGAAGCCTCTGAAATATGGATTTATAGAAGAATAGGTAGAATTGGATGGAAAGAAAAGAAAACAAACGATGAAGTTTTAAAACAACTAAAAATGAAAAGAGAACTATTAAACACAATTAGAGCAAGACATATGACATTTCTTGGGTCATGTTAAAAGACACAACAGCCTAATAAAAGTAATATTGGAAGGGAAAATACAAGGTAAAAAGGCAGAGGCAGATCAAGACTAAGATGGACGAGTAACATCAAAAGAGGGACAAGTCAACATATGGCAATCTGCACCATCAAAGCAAGAGACAGAGTGGAATGGCGCTCCATGGTGGCCAACCTTCGATGCGGAGACGTCACTTAATGATGATGATGATAATGATGATGATGGCTCTTAAAGTTGATATTTTATTGGTGTAGTTTCAACTGATGACATCATACAAAACACACAATAGTTTAGTTCAAGTCAATATCTATGAATGATAAAAAAAAGTAAAGTAAAGTACCCATGTCACGCCATTTGGCGTATAGGGAAATATAGTGTTAGTGACCCTATATTTTACAGACCTTTCTTCTTCTTCTTTTACCTTTTAGCTCCTGGTGGAGCATAGGTCTTCAACAAACACTTTCCAAGTCGTTCTGTTTTTTGCCATTCTTTTAAGATCATTCCATGTCTTCCCCATCATCTTCATCTCTGCTTCTATCTGTCTTCTCCAAGAATTCCTTGGTCTTCCTCTTTGTCTTTTCCCCTGGGGATTCCAAAAAAGGGCCTTTTGTGTAATACTCTCAGTTGGCTTCCGTAGTGTGTGTCCTATCCATCGCCATCGTCTTCGCTGTATCTCTTTATCCACTGGTATTTGACCGGTACATTTCCATAATTCCACGTTAGTGACTTTGTCCTGCCATTTCCATCCCTTTATTCTGCGCAAGCATCCATTAATGAAAGTCTGTACTTTCGTGATTGTCAATTTTGTCATTCTCCATGTTTCACAGCCATATAATAGGACCGACTTAACATTTGAGTTGAAAATTTTTATTTTTGTATTTAGCCTAATTTCTTTGGATTTCCATATGTTTCCCAGTGCAATGAAAGCTCCTCTTGCTTTTGATATCCTTATTTTGGTATCATTTTCTGTTCCTCCCTCTTTATCTATATTACTGCCCAGATATATATAAGATTGTACGTCTAGTAGAGGTATTTCTCCTAGTTTTATATGGTTATTGCCAACTGCATTAATTCTCATAATATTGGTCTTATCTCTATTAATCTTTAGTCCTAGCTGTTGTGATCTCTCATCTAATATACTCATTTTATCCTGCATCTGTTGATGGCTGTGTGATAGGAGAGCTATGTCATCAGCAAAGTCTAAATCATCAAGTTGTTTGGTCAGTGACCACTGGATCCCATTTCTGTTGTTTTGAGTTATTTTCATAATCCAATCTATGGCCAGTAGAAAGAGAAATGGAGACAGGAGGCATCCTTGCCTTACTCCTGTTCTTATTTCAAATGCTTCTGTAAGCTGTCCTTCATGCACCACACTACATTTTGTTCCTTCATACATTGTTTTTATCAGGTTAATAAACTTTATGGGGATTCCGTAATGACTCAGCAACTTCCAAAGCATTCTTCTGTCTAAACTATCAAATGCCTTTTCGTAATCTATGAATCCAATATATAGTGGGGATTTTAGTTCTAAACTTTGTTCAACTATTATACGTAGGGTAGTTATTTGATCAGCACATGATCTGTTCTTCCTAAAACCTGCTTGTTCATCTCTCAAGTGTTTTTCTATAGCCTCTTTTAGTCTCTCCAGAATGATTCTGCCTAATATTTTTCCTGGCACTGATAGTAGCATAATTCCCCTATAATTTGTGCACTCCTGTAAACTTCCTTTCTTTGGTAGTTTGATCATATAACCTTCTCTCCAGTCTTTAGGTATTTCTTCCCTCTCCCAAATTTTATCCAATAGATCCTGTAACATCTTGGTAGAGGTGTTAATATCTGCTTTGATGGCTTCCGAAGGAATTTCATCTGGTCCTGTGGCTTTACCATCTTTTAATAATTTGATGGCTTTCATTATTTCTTCTTTGCTTGGTTTTCCGCAGTTAACGTGTAACTCTTCTTCTGCTGGTAGTATATCTGGAGGATTATTTGAGCCGGGTCTGTTCAAAAGTTCTTCAAAGTGTTCTTTCCATCTCTCCATTTGTTCCCTTATATTACTAAGCAGATTTCCTTTCTTGTCTTTGATAAAGGCGTTGATCTGTTTGTATTTTCCACCTAATTTCTTTGTGCTGTTGTACAGTTCTTTCATATTCCCTTTATTTGCTGCTTCTTCTGCCTCTTTAGCTAGTTCATCTATATATTTCCTCTTATCCCTTTTAATGCATCTTCTCACTTCTTTGTTCACCTCTGTGTAAGCTTCCTGTGTCTTGGCTTTATTACTTCTTGTTTTGCTTTTATTTATGTCTGCTTTCTTGTTCTTTATTTCTTTAATTTTATCCAGGGTCTCTGCTGTCATCCATGCCTTATTCTGGCGTTCTCTTTTCCCCAGTGTTTCTTCGCATGTCTCTTTCCATATATTTTTTACCTGTTTCCAATGATCTTCTATATTTATTGTATTTTCTAGTTGTTGGAGGACTTGGTATTTGTTTGATATTGTGACTGCGAATTTATCTTTAATTCCTTGTTCTTTAAGAAACCCTACATTGAAATACTTTCTACCCTTATTCGTTGTATTATACCTTTTTAATTTAATTTTAAGTTTGGCTAACAGAAGATGATGATCAGAAGCTATATCTGCCCCTCTATATACTTTTACATCCTGTAAGGATGACTTAAATTTATTATTAATACATATGTGATCAATTTGATTTTCCGTTCTATGATCTGGTGACACCCATGTAGCTTTGTGTATTCTTTTATGTTGGAATATTGTTCCTCCTAGGCTCATTTGATTAAGGGCGCAGAAATTCACAAATATCTCTCCATTCTCGTTTATATCTCCAAGTCCATGTTTTCCCATAATCTCTTCGAAGCCTCTGTTGTCTGATCCTACCTTAGCATTTAGGTCTCCCATCAAGATTATAATATCCTTGGCTCGTCTTGCATCCATCTGCCATTGTAGCTGTTTATAAAAATCATCTTTAACTGAGTCATCTTTATCGTTGGTTGGTGCATAGCATTGTATAATGTGTAATTTTATTTTGTTTTTGGTTGTTCTAAATGTTGCTCTCACCAGTCTTGGTCCCACTGCCTCCCATTCTATTAGTGTCTTCTGTGCATTTTTTGATAGCATTATAGCTACCCCTTCGCTATGTTGTGCTCCTGGTTCCTGGTGTCCTGATGATAAAATCATCTCCCCTGTATTCAATTTTATTCTCTCTGCTCCCAGCCATCTTGTTTCACACATTCCCAGAATATCTATCTTATAGTTGGTCATTTCTGCTGCCACTTGTGCCGCTTTTCCCTGTTCGTTAAGGGTACGAACATTCCAGGTGCCAATTCTGGATGATTTCCTGGTAGACAAAGGGTGAGTCGGCAACCCGGACTCCTTATGGCTTTCTCCGGATTGCGTCATACGTCTCTTAGACAGAGAGCCCTTCTCTTTCCTGGTTGACGGATTAACTTTATCTTTCTTTGACTTGTTCATGTTTGTGAAGTTTTTTTTATCGCGGCTCTCCATTTATGAATGAAATTTGAGTCAAATAATGCTTGTAACTCAAGGTCACATACAATTTGGCAAATATGGGAATTTCGTAGGCTACAAAATTAATTGTTTAACCACAACAGTTTTAGGGAGACGCGATAGCTCAGTGGTTAGTGAACTGTACTACAAAGGACAAGGGGTAGGGTTCGATCCCAACCGACGGCTTCCGGGTTCACCCAGCGTTTAATGGGTACCGGATTTTTTTCTGGGAAAGTAAAGCAGCACGGGCGTAATACCGACCACATTTCCCCAAAAATCATGTGCTGATTGTCTGTAAAATATAGGGTCACTAACACCATATTTCCTTATACGCCACTTGGCGTGACGGGGGTACTTTACTTTTTACAACAGTTTTGAAATTGTCACATATGTCCTCTTCTAATCGCTTCTTTCTTTCCTTCTCCACTTCCTCTTGTACCCGTTCTGGCGTCGAGGTAGATACAAAGTTCTGACTTTCGCTCTTTTGGCGACCTCACTCATTGTCAATTGTTGTTGTAGTGTTTCTTTGATGTTGTCAGTTCATCTTACTTCCTCTTGCTCTTCTCCCTTCTACTTTTAATATATACTTTGTATGATAAGGATTCACACGGCATTCTTTCTAGATGGTCAAACCAGTTTATTTGTTGTTTATGTATTCTTTAGCTTAGGATTGTTTCAATGCCTACTCTTTCTCTTATAATATCATTTCTGATTCTGTCTTTTCTGGTCACTCCAAGCGCTTTTCTCAGACATCTCATCTCTGTGGTGGCAAGCTTTCTTTTATGTTTAGACCTAAGTGACCATGGTTGAAATTGGTAGCACAATGTTGGAATAAATTTACTCATTATAAGATGTTTCTTGGTGGTAATGGGTTTTTGTTCTGAAGTATAGGGAATAAAAGTAAAGTACCCCCGTCACGCCAAGTGGCGTCTAGGGAAATATGGTGTTAGTGACCCTATATTTTACAGACCTTCAGCACATGATTTTTGGGGTAATATGGTCGGTATTACGCCCGTGCTGCTTTACTTTTCCATAAAAAAATCCGGTACCCATTTAAGGCTGGGTGAACCCGGAAGCCGTCGGTTGGGATCGAACCCTACCAAGTATAGGGAATAGCTGTTCCAATATTTGTTGTTGATTATTTGTGATTTTTTTCCCGAGTGCTGTAAACATACCTCTCTTCCCCTGAAATGATTCACTGATCTATCGCCTCGGAAGTTTCCCTCCATAATAATATTCATTTATAAGTATTTGTCTGCAGCCTAAACCACAGGAAACTACTATTTGTGCTGTCTCGTCCTGTAACTGTTTGTCTGCAGCCTAAACCACAGGAAACTACTATTTGTGCTGTCTCGTCCTGTAACTGTTTGTCTGCAGCCTAAACCACAGGAAACTACTATTTGTGCTGTCTCGTCCTGTAACTGTTTGTCTGCAACACAAGTATTCAGCTCTAAGGGAGATACTTGTCTTAACTCTTTCCGCGCGGAATCTTTTTATCAATGTAACTGAAGAGATTTCAGAGACAACATTTTTCATGGTTTAGGAATCAATCTACATATTTAAATGTATGTAATATATAACATATTATATGTGGATATTTAGATAATTGAACAAGGTATTATGCTTCACCAATACCAAGATGATACAAGAGAAATGTACAAAGAATATGGTTTGATGACGGTTCACACTAAGTAAATTGATAGTGGCGCACAGTACGTCGAAACGTACGGAAAGTGTTAATAGGAAAATACAGATACACAATTTATTCCGGAGTTGCGTTCGTAATCTCTCTCTCTCTCTCTCTCTCGTAATCTCTCTCTCTCTCGTAATCTCTCTCTCTCTCGTAATCTCTCTCTCTCGTAATCTCTCTCTCGTAATCTCTCTCTCTCTCTCTCGTAATCTCTCTCTCTCTCTCGTAATCTCTCTCTCTCTCGTAATCTCTCTCTCTCTCTCTCGTAATCTTATGCTATATTCATGAGCACACGTGCGTGAAAGACATCGTCAATGACTGCAACCTTTTTTTAGGTTGAATAGTTGGTCGTGTGCTCTAGCGTTTATTTCTTGTGGCAAAGCGCTGTGTCGAAGAGTACGGGTTCGATCCTGCTTCAGGCTGACTATTGTTTATTTTGTTGATTATTTGTGATGTTTTTTTCCGAGTATTATAATCTCTTCGCCTGAAATGATTCGCTGATTATCGCCTCAGAAGTGTCCCCATCATATTCATTTATTTGTATTTCTTATGGCGTTGAAAGGTATTCGTTTCCGTCCAAATATTTGTTCGATGGGACACAACTCAATAAAATACAAGTTTAAGCCAAAACATCACGAGTTATCTTCATCAGTTTTGTGTCTTCTGGCCATCATACATCTAAGCACTTCCAGGTTGCCGGTATCGCCTCTTGCTCCTCTGACACCCAGTACGTTCGCTTTGGAGAACCGAATCATAGCCCGTTTTGGCGTGGACAACCAAGCGCCGCGTCACTGGAACTGTGAAGCACACAGTTCCATGCAATCATTTTTTTTATTTCTTTTGTTTACAAATAAGATGAATGACGACTATGAACACTGACGTTGTGATTTATTTATCGAAGCATTAACTGTTATGTTCAAGTGTTAAAAAAAAGAAAGATTATGATGATTATGATGATGATTATTTGTTTTCATTTTACTTCGTCAGCATCGGGCCTCACCAAGCCAATGTCCGGCAATGATGTATCAACATCTCATTTACCAACACAGAGAACGTGATGTTTCATCAGGGATCATCAGCGAAAACAAAAAAAACTATCTTTACGGCTTTGTTCCATTTCTGAGGTCTGCCGGGGGGAGGCGGAGGTGAGGAAGGGGGCTTTAGGCATCATCATTGTTCCAATTTATTCATGAACAAACGGAATACGGAACACCGAGAGTACCAGAAAAATAGTACTTGCCACCAACTCAACAGAAGAGGAGATGTAACAATTGTTAGTCTCTGAACAGGCCACACAAGATTGAAGTATTACCTTCTCAACAAATTCAGGATAAGACAACTTGCTAAAAAGAGGGGAACAGATATCGCGGACGACAAAGTAAATAGATACTGTATGGCTTGGTGTCATGGCATGGAAAAGGGTCAACAACAGAATTGATACGAGGTACTGTCGATAGTGAATTGTGGAAGGACATGGTCGCCTACGCCAACCGGTACGGCACATAATGATGATGAAGGATAGGAATCTCTGATGAATGTAATTGTCTTCTCCCTCTTTTCAGCGCCATGTGGAGCATAGGTCTTCAACAAACAATTTCAGCTCCCTGTGAAGAATATGTCTTCAACAAACACTTCCCAAGCCGTTCTGTTTTTTTGCCATTTCTTAAAATCATTCCATGTTTTCCCCATCACCTTCATCTCTGCTTCCATCTATCTTATCCAAGAATATGTTGGTCTTCCTCTTTGTTTTTTTTTTCTTGGAGATTTCAAAAAGGGCATGTTTCTGTAATAACTCTCAGTTGGCTTCCGCAGTGTGTGTCCTATCCAGCGTTATCCACTGGTATTTGACTGGTACATTTCCATAATTCTATGATAGTGAATTTGTTCTGCCATTTCAATCCTATTATTGGTAAAACCCGACCAATTAACGTGACGTTATCAACTATAGTATATATAGACCGCTGACTACATTTTACCCACAACAACTCCTGGTCGGAAGGTTGAAAACGTCACACTAGTTGATAGTTTGTTTTCAAGGGAGGTAACACATGTGATTCCATAGTCGATCAATACCCAGAGTTAAGTACCTTTGACATTGGAACTTCGTACATCTGTGATTGTGTAAGTTATGGAAAGGAGACAAATAATAATAAATGAATTTTATTATAGAGGGAAACTTCCGAGGCGATAATCAGTGAATCAATTCAGGGGAAGATGTATGTTTACAGCACTCGGAAAAATTGACAAATAATCAACAACAGAAAAAAATATGGACCAAGGCAGGATCGAACCCGTACTCAGTGGCACAGCGCCTTGCCACGAAAAGCCGAACGCTAGGGAACACTGCCACTCAGCTAACTATGGAAAGGGATAATTGAGTTTTAAGAAAACAGAGCAGAGGATTGAAGCCTTTGAGATGTGGATATATAGAAGAATAGGTAGAATTGGAAGGAAGGAAAAGAAAACAAATGATGAAGTCTTAAAACAACTAAAAATGAAAAGAGAGCTACTAAACACAATTCAAACAAGACAAATGCGATTTTTGGGCCATGTTAAAAGACACAACAGCCTACTAAAAGTAATCATGGAGGGGAAAATACAAGGTAAAAGAGGCAGACCAAGACTAACATGGATAAACCAGCCTATGACAACCTACACCATCAAAGCAAGAGACAGAGCAGAATGGCGTTCCATGGTAGCCAACCTTCGTTTCTGAGATGGCACTTGATGATGATGATGATGATAATTGAGTTTATTATAAATGTTGAATTATTTCTTTACTTTTACGGAACAAATAGCAAGATAATATATGTGTGTGATTGTTGTTAAAATCAACTAGACTCACAAACACCAGCAATCTTAAAATAAATGTCAAATTATTTCTCATTTGGTCTTTCATCAACACCCGCAATACTAAAATAAAAGTCAAATGGTCTCTTATCAACACCCGCAATATTGAAAGTCCAAATGGCTCCTTTCAGCACCAGTTACCTTAAAACTGAACAAACTCTTTATAACACTCACAGCCATACAAAGATATCATCATCATCATCATCATTGAGTGCCGTCTCCGTATCCAAGGTTGGCTACCATGGAGCGCCATTCCGCTCTGTCTCCTGCGTTGACGGTGCAGGTTGTCCTAAGCTACCTGATTATCTAACATGTAGTCATAGATAATTGGGCTTCACCGTTTGTTGTCGTTGCCCTTGTTTTCTGAAGAAGGCCACAGGCCGAAATATCATTATTGTGTTTTGTTCCTTCCTTGCAAGGCTGTCACCATACTTTGGAGTGTTTAGTACACTCTACGACTGGCTCCTGGCTTTACCGCAGCATTGCAATTATTTGCCCGTTCCCTTGTCATAAGCTAACTTGTCCATCTTTTGGTGTTACTCGTCCATGTTAATCCTGGTCTGCCTCTTTTACCTTGTATTTTCCCTTCCAAGATTACTTTTTGTAGGCTGCTGTGTCTTTTAACATGGCCCAAAAATCTCATTTCTTTTGTTTGAATTGTGTTTAGTATTTCTCTTTTCATTTTTAGTTGTTTTAAGACTTCATCGTTTGTTTTCTTTTCCTTCCATCTAATTCTATCTATTCCTCTATATATACACATTTCAAAAGCTTTAATTCTCTGTTCCATTTTCTTGTCTAAGGTCCATGTTTCTGCACCAAATATATGAATGTTGAGAAGACATAATATTTCGCTATTCTTAGTTTTAGCCCTGGTGTTATTTGTTTTGCTGCTAATATATTTTTCATGGCTTTAAAATTACTTTTTGCCATTCCTATTCTTTTGTTTCCCAGAACAGGCTGGGTTTAGAAAAGGGAGAAGCTGTCTTGACCACATTTTCACTCTACGACTTATATTGGAGGAACACATTGAAAAGCAAAAACCTTTTGTACTTAACTTCATCGACTTCAAAAAAGCATTTGATAGTATTCATAGAGATTCTTTGTGGAAAATTCTGAAGCAATATGGCTTACCATCAAAAATCATAAATATTATCAAAGACATGTATGATGGTTACACATGTGCAGTTCGAACAGAGGAAGGACTGAGCGAATGTTTCCCAATAGAAACTGGGGTTAAACAAGGATGTATTTTATCGCCCTTGTTATTTGGAATTGTTATGGACTTCATAATGAAGAAATGCTGCACTGGTAATAAAGGCATCGAATGGATACAAGGAGACCATTTGGAGGACCTGGACTTTGCTGATGACATAGTTCTCATCAGCAATCAGATAAAAACGATGCAGGAAAACACAAATGAACTATCATCAATAGCCAGCAAAATTGGCTTGAGATCAATCATGAAAAGACTAAAGTCATGAAAAGTTTAATTCCAACAAGTGACAAAATATACATGGAAAACAAACCAGTAGAAGAGATCGATCACTTCATCTATCTTGGAAGTCACATTGATCGAGAAGGGGATACGAGCAAAGAATTAGAATCAGACTGGCTAAAGCAGCAATGTCTTTCAGAAGCCTTGAAAAGTTGTGGAAATCAAAACTCATTAGCACAAACACAAAACTTAGGCTATTCAAATCAAATGTACTATCAACCCTTACGTATGCGTGTGAAAGCTGGAAAACAACAAGAGATATAGAAACAAAGTTGAACGCATTCGAAAATAAATGTCTAAGGAAAATACTTGGTATAGAATGGAACGAATTCAAAACAAACGAGGAAATTAGAGGAATCGCCAATCAACCACTAATATCTTCAGTAATAAAGAAAAGACGATGGTCATACGTTGGACATGTGATGAGAAGAGATAATAATCGAATAGCAAAGCAAGCCCTCATATGGGAAACAACAGGTAAAAGAAAAAGAGGAAGACCCAGGGAGACACTGAGAAGAACATTGATGAGAGAGGCAAGAGCAGCAGGAATCGGCTCCCTCAATGAGATAGAACTGCTTGCACAGAACAGAGACAGATGGCGAGATTTGATAAAATATCTTTAAAAGAAAACTGCTAGAACAAAATTCATATAGGAGAAGGTGTATCTTGGTCTACGCCCTATGGGCCGGTTACGGCTCGAAAGGTCAATAGATAGATTCTTTTGTTTATTTCAGTTGTACATTTTCCATCCACATTAAAAGAAACCATTTATGGACATAAGATTTTTAGGAGCTCTCCTTGTTGAAGTCACGAACCTCCACTGCCTGCTCTCCTTTGTTTCCTGAAGTTGACCCGTCTGCTTCTACCGGAGTTGGAAGAATTATTAATTTTCATATTTGTTTCTCAACATCTACAATGTCGACGGCAGAAGTTGAAAGGGTGAGTTTGTATTCAATAGTAATAGTGGTAGTAATATTGTTGGTTTGTTACTTTGCGTACAGAAATGCAGGCAAGTATTGTTCGGTGTCGACTAGAGACCGGGGATGCCGATGATGGGCTGGCTGCGATGATGACTCACACCTCCATCATGCCAACACTTGAGTGTTCACTGCATTTCTTACTTCTTGGTGGCTGCTCACTCTCTGCTGCAAAACGCATTTCAATAAAATTAAAACTATTACTCATTTTTTTCTTGAATTATTTAAAAATAATTATGAATAATTACAAAATGTATTCTACTTTTTTATATATTTTGTTTATTTTCTTATTTTCTTCTTCTAATCTTAATAATCTTTTATCTTTTCTTTCCCTTTCTACTTTCTTCCCTCACTATTTGTCATACTTTCAGTACTTTCACTGTTTCAGCGGCGAGGTTATATGTCATACGATATTTTGCTCTTCTGTTATCTAGTGTTTCTAATATTTTCCTAATCATTTTTCATGATTTGTCTTTGGGTCTGGTCTTCACTCATTTCTATGAAATGACAGGGGCTATTCCTAGCTTTTTTTTCTCAGTTCTTGGTTTCCTGTCAATCATTCGACGACACATTTCATCTCAGTACAGGTTATTTTTTTTTCTTGTATCAAGGGTCCAGATCTGACATTGGTTGGTAGCACAATATTGAAATGAAGATGTAGATTGTAGAGTAGGACTGGAGTGCCCGTTTTGCCTCTAAGTTATTTCCTTGTTGGACTATAATGGTGATAGTACTGATAGCTGTCCAATGATTGTTTAGTATAACTTCAGAAATTCATTTGTTTTATTCAATATAAAATATATTATTGAATTCAATAAAAAGTACCTATATTTCTGTATAAATTATGAATGATTTTAATTTAAAAACCAAAGCTCAATAATTTAGAGTAGACTCATCTTCGACCTACTTAATAAATATTAATCTCTCTCTCTCTCTCTCTCTCTCTCTCTCTCTCTGCGATCAGGACTCAATCAGAGTAGGATTCCAGACTCCCACATGAAGTCAGCTGTCAGGTTAAGTGTGTTGATAGCCCCCACAGACAGAACATCACAAGTAGAGTTCGCCAGATCCACTCTGATTGAACACCCGTTAATACGTTGCACTGTGTTCTGCGCCAGTGGCCCAGTGCATCCGATTTCAGCCAGCATTTTATTCGGGTTTGCTTTCCCTAGCCTTTGATTGTCCCCAATCTTCCTGCAAGGCAGCAGGTTGTCTTTTCTTTAGGGGGATTCTGCCCTTAGATGGTCGGCCCTCCCAGGTTTTACGAGCACCATCTGCCTGAGTCACTAGAGGTGACTAACACAGACATGCACACACAAAGATGTGAGATGTGACTAACACAGACATGCACACAGCGATACGAGGCATGACTAACACTGACACACATCAAGATATATGACACATGGCTAACATAAACATGCACATAAAGATATGAGATATAACTGACATAGACATGCACACACAAAGATATGACACATGCCTAACATAGACACGCACACAAAGATATGGCAATTATTATATTAATCAGCAATCATCCAATGGAATATCCAATGTTATAATGAGTAGTAAGTTGATTAATGTTTTCTCATTTTTAAATGAATAATATTGAAGGATGATGACGTCATTTTGAGATGGTGGTCGATGTGATGTCAGCACTACGTTAAGCAGCTGAACTAACAATTTGTTCTCACTTCCTCCTTTATTTGCATATTATTTATTTGCTAATATATGAGTTTAGTGTCCCAAATTCTTTCTGCTTGGAGTAACATCCCCTTTCACTTTATTCATTCACTCTCAAATCTGTCATTAGAAGACCGTCGGGTGAGGTTTAGGGTTTGGAATAGCTTACAACTAAATCTAATCCTGACCCTACACCTACACCTAAACCTTGTTGAAAAAGTAAAATTAAATACACAAAATAAAAAAAAATACTAGAAACAGTTGATAATTCAAGTATGTCCGGTCCGTGAGGTGAGATCACTCATTTAGCCAAAATAATTTGAGACACTAAACTCGTAAATTCTATCTATCTATTGACCTTTCGAGCCGTAACCGGCCCATAGGGCGTAGACCAAGATACACCTTCTCCTATATGAATTTTTGTTCTAGCAGTTTTCTTTTAAAGATATTTTATCAAATCTCGCCATCTGTCTCTGTTCTGTGCAAGCAGTTCTATCTCATTGAGGGAGCCGATTCCTGCTGCTCTTGCCTCTCTCATCAATGTTCTTCTCAGTGTCTCCCTGGGTCTTCCTCTTTTTCTTTTACCTGTTGTTTCCCATATGAGGGCTTGCTTTGCTATTCGATTATTATCTCTTCTCATCACATGTCCAACGTATGACCATCGTCTTTTCTTTATTACTTTATTCCGTTTCCGGTTGTTTCCAAAATGGAGGAATTATTTTTCTCCGGCTTGGTATAGAACCGTTGATCAGAGGTTTAACAAGCCGCTATCGTAAAAACGATGTTGTTAATGAAACTCGTAAATTACCATATATTTATTATTAACATGTCGTTGATTGAGATACAAAGTTATCTAGTTCTCGCAGCGAACGAAAGGTAGATGATATTATTAAGATAGATCTATCAAGTTCTCTCTCTCTTCCTTTCAAGCCGTAGCCGGCCCATAGGGCATAGACCAAGATACTCCTTCTCTTATCTGAATTTTTGTTCTAGCAGTTTTCAATTCTTTTAAAGATATTTTATCAAATCTCGCCATTTGTCTCTGTTCTGTGCAAGCAGCTCTATCTCATTGAGGGAGCTGATTCCTGCTGTTCTTGCTTCTCTCATTAATGTTCTTCTCAGTGTCTCTCTGGGTCTTCCTCTTTTTCTCGCCAGGATTTGAACCCACAACCCCTCTGTCTTGAGGCCGGCGTCTTGCCTCAAGACCAACTGTCCCCAGATTGTTATATGAATCAATTTTATTATAATTTCCAAAGCATTAATTTGTGTCTGTGTTTATTTGTCATTTAGTCACCAGCTCTGGCAATTCATAATGCCATACGGGCCCTGAATTTGACAGGACATGTGGGCTTTGACAGTCTTCCAGACCAGCTTGTCAACAAATCTGTGTCCCAGGGATTTTGCTTCAACATTCTTTGTGTTGGTAAGTTTCTTAGAGTAGATTTGATCAGAAGTTTTGCACAGAATAAGTTTAGTTGTTTTATGTCGAATATAGTGTGTGCTTTTAAGTTCAGTGCAAGGATTCGACGCCTGGGAGTCATGAACCAGGTGGGTCCACCTCTCCTAGAGTGCCAAGAAGCTAAAGGGCAGAAACACTTGCTTGACTCTTCTGATGATCAGATTGCCTCCTGTCATGAAACTCTGTATAAAAAGTATCCTATTACTTTGTCAATGTTCTATCACACTCTATGCTGGTAAGTTCCTTTCTCAATGTTTTATCACAAGTAAGTTCCCTTGTCAATGCTCTATACACTCTATGCTGGTAAGTTCCTTTCTCAATGTTTTATCACAAGTAAGTTCCCTTGTCAATGTTTTATCACAAGTAAGTTCCCTTGTCAATGTTTTATCACAAGTAAGTTCCCTTGTCAATGTTTTATCACAAGTAAGTTCCCTTGTCAATGTTTTATCACAAGTAAGTTCCCTTGTCAATGTTTTATCACAAGTAAGTTCCCTTGTCAATGCTCTATTACACTCTATGCTGGTAACTTCCTTTTCTTATTGTTGTGTCACACTCTATGCTGGTAACTTCTTTTTCTCATTGTTGTGTCACACTCTATTACATGAACAAAATTATTCAGTGAAAGAAACAAAGAGGGAGGAAGTAAGCAATATAATGTTATTATAACTTGTTGTTTCTTTGCTGTTTTTATGTCAAACTTTGTTTTGGTAAGTCTCTTTCTTTGTCAATGATCTGTCACACTCTATACCAAAATGTATACAGCCACTCTTATTTCTACATGCTTCAGTGACATTCCTTTGTCAGTGCTCACCTTTCTTAGGCTGCCTCTCTCTCTATAGAAGCACTCCTTCGAAGCACTATATCAGTTTTACCATATGACATAACAGTTCCTTGTGTATTGACTAATATTTTCAAGTCCAGCCCAAATATAACACAGGAGTATTAAAACTCTAGAGCATATCTTACAGGACTGTAGCACTCTCAACACAGGAGCATTCAGACAAACTCCAGAACATATCCTACAGGATTGTAGCACTCTCAACACAGGAGCATCCAGACAAACTCCAGAGCATATCCTACAGGACTGTAGCACTCTCAACACAGGAGCATTCAGACAAACTCCAGAGCATATCCTACAGGACTGTAGCACTCTCAACACAGGAGCATTCAAACTCCAGAGCATATCCTACAGGACTGTAGCACTCTCAACACTGGAGCATTCAGACAAACTCCAGAGCATATCCTACAGGACTGTAGCACTCTCAACACAGGAGCATTCAAACTCCAGAACATATCCTACAGGACTGTAGCACTCTCAACACTGGAGCATTCAGACAAACTCCAGAACATATCCTACAGGACTGCAACACTCTCAACACTGGAGCATCCAGACAAACTCCAGAACATATCCTACAGGACTGTAGCACTCTCAACACTGGAGCATTCAGACAAACTCCAGAGCATATCCTACAGGATTGTAGCACTCTCAACACAGGAGCATTCAGACAAACTCCAGAACATATCCTACAGGATTGTAGCACTCTCAACACTGGAGCATTCAGACAAACTCCAGAGCATATCTTACAGGACTGTAGCACTCTCAACACAGGAGCATTCAAACTCCAGAGCATATCCTACAGGACTGTAGCACTCTCAACACTGGAGCATTCAGACAAACTCCAGAGCATATCCTACAGGACTGTAGCACTCTCAACACAGGAGCATTCAAACTCCAGAGCATATCCTACAGGACTGCAGAACTCTCAACACAGGAGCATCCAGTGATCCAGGTTGTTTGTGACCCAAGCTGGTCTAAATGCATAGCAGTAGCTGATCACGGAAGAAAAAGAGTACAAAGGGGAGGATCTTTTCAAGTGAGTGCAAACATACTCTGAAGGCTAACTCGGGGACTCTCCCCATGAATCTCATTGTTAGCAGTACCATGTTGTAGCTGCCTCATAGTTTGTTTTCTGTTTCTACATGGTGGAGTCCCTATCTTGGTTTATGAGTGTGTTATTGTACCAAATGGTTGCTGCTTACTTGAGCTGGCCCAGTGACTAAAGTAATAGTTGTATCTCCTGGATAGTTTTGGTTTACCGATCCTTATATAAGTTATCCCTCTTTGCCATCTGCCCTTGAAAGGACTTTAACTCTTTCCGTACGGAAGCTTTTTATCAATAGATTTCAAGGACAAAATTTGTCACTGGGTTTAAGAATCAATCTACATTTTTATATTTATCTAACATATAACATATTATATGCATTGTTCGATGTACATTCATTCTGCATTGTTCGATGTACATTCATTCTGCATTGTATGATGTACATTCATTCTGCATTGTTCGATGTACATTCATTCTGCATTGTTCGATGTACATTCATTCTGCATTGTATGATGTACATTCATTCTGTATTGTCTTATGTACATTCATTCTGCATTGTCCGATGTACATTCATTCCACATTGTCTGATGTACATTCATTCTGCATTGTTTGATTCTAAGTTTGAATATTGTGTCTTCTGTTCTTCTTCAGCTCTTTATTTGAAATAAAAATACTTAGGAACACACTTGTCATTTGTGTTATTGTGCAGGTGAGACTGGCATCGGCAAGTCAACAATGATGGATACTTTGTTCAACACCAACTTTGACTCCACTCCAAGTGCTCATGACCTTCCTGGCGTCAAACTTAAGGCCCATACTTATGGTAAGAGTAATTGCTGTTTTCTTGGAAAAAAAAAATGTTCTTTATATTTAAATTAGATTACGATTGAGTCATAAAAATTCACCATCATTAAGTGCCGCTTCTCCACATCAAATGTTGGCTACCATGGAGTGCCATTCCGCTCTGTCTCTTGTTTTAATGGTGCAGGTTGTTAAAGGCTGACTTGTCCATCTTTTGATGTTACTTGTCCATGTTAGTTTTGGCATGCTTCTGCTTCTTTTACCTTGTATTTTCCCTTCCAAGATTACTTTTAGTAGGCTGCTGTGTCTTTTAACATGCCCCAAAAATCTCATTTGTCAATTGAAAAAGGCCTCGACTCCAATGGGTTCCAAAGAATGACTGAAGATACAAAAGTTATGTAAATGAGGGGGTAAATTACCCTTTGTGATCTCATTCTCTTGTTCCAATGAGTGTGTAGGAGAAATGGGGCATTGACTTGATCATATAATGTTATAAAATCATAATTGAGAAGATATAACATTTTGCTATTCTTAGTTTTAGCCCTGGTGTTATTTGTTTTGATGCTAATATATTTTTCATGGCATTAAAATTACTTTTTGCCATTCCTATTCTTTTATTTATTTCAGTTTTCCATTTTCCATCACTGGTTATAATATGTCCAAGGTAGTTGTAGCTCTGAACTGTCTCCAGGTCTATTCCTTCAACTTTGATATCCACTTGTAGGTTTTGAGTATTATCTTTGTTTATGATCATAGTTTTAGTCTTTTTGACATGCAGGCCATGGTTTGGACCATACTATTTTAACAGTTACACCCCTGTAGTGGTTGTGGTAACTTCTGATATAGAACATTTAGTACTGCACCCCCCCCCCCCCCCCCAGTTCCCATCCTCTCCATCAGAAACTGTAAAATCAAGAAAGTCATAGCAGTTTACCATATCAACTAGAACTAGGAGCTAATTACTTTGTGTTGATCTCATGATTATTAAACTGTTCTGTGTTCTCCTTTTCCCCATTCCCTGTGCATTCCAGAGAAAAGTCTGTTTTTAGTACTTCAGATTAACTTTTATCACATGTTACTTAACTTTTATCACATGTTACTTAACTTTTATCACATGTTACTTAACTTTTATCACATGTTACTTAACTTTTATCACATGTTACTTAACTTTTATCACATGTTACTTAACTTTTATCACATATTACTTAACTTTTATCACATGTTACTTAACTTTTATCACATGTTACTTAACTTTTATCACATGTTACTTAACTTTTATCACATATTACTTAACTTTTATCACATGTTACTTAACTTTTATCACATGTTACTTAACTTTTATCACATGTTACTTAACTTTTATCACATGTTACTTAACTTTTATCAAATATTACTTAACTTTTATCAAATATTACTTAACTTTTATCACATGTTACTTAACTTTTATCACATGTTACTTAACTTTTATCACATATTACTTAACTTTTATCACATATTACTACAAGAAGGGTCCAGATGCAATCCCCAGAAGTGATGGACCAACAGAGCTCACCATACATCTTTCTGTGAAGTGGAGGCGGCCTAGTGACACTTCACTACACCGCCCGAAAATGTGCTGTGATCGTAAAAAAGTATAGTCACTAAAACAATATTTCCTATGCACCCAGCAAGGGGAGGCAACCTTTTGTTTTTTTCTGCTGCGTCCATCTGAAAAAAATTGGCAGGCGTAGACTTATTTGATAAGATTGAAAATATTACCCAGAATAGAGGTGAGTGACAAAAAATGGAGATGCTACTCTATGTAACATCCAGTGACGCTGGCAAGATCAATTACAATCGTATTTTGTCTTTGTAATATTGTCTGGCTTTCCATTACTGTTTGATGAGCTTATTTCTTCTTGTCTGTTCCAGAACTGAGGGAGAAAAATGTCCTGTTAAAGCTGACACTTGTTGACTCTGTCGGGTTTGGAGATCAAATCAACAAGGATGACAGGTAAGGACTGCATCAGGAGATCATTCTCCAGGAATGGATGCATCTTTTCAGGTCTAGCAGGAATAGGACTTGGTGGTCTAGAGTTAGGATGCCAGCCTGGACATGATGGTCCTGGGTTAGAAATTTGAACTCACTACCCAGAGACTAGGGCGGAGGGTAGAGTCACGAAGAATCCAAGGATTTGGAGAGAACATTCCAACCCCGTGTAGCAGGATTTGAACTTGAAACCTTCTTGCCCAGAGGACATCTTACCCCTAGACCATCCAGGCCTCCATTATGATGTCTGATATTTCAGTATCATGCAAAATTGAAATGAGCACCAAAAAGTATAATGAGATGGACGGATACCTCTGACTATCAAGGAGAGATAGTCATCATACTTCACCTCTGCACTGGCCACAGAAGAATGAGAAACCACATGTTCACTAAACTCAAAATAGGAACCACCAGCCAATGTCCACTCTACCCAACACGATATGACAACAGAAAACATCTTTCATGACTGCTTTCCTTACACAGACCTGAGGAGGTCAATGTGGTCCACACCCAGCTTCCTGGAAGACGGTGTACCCAAATCACTGAAACAGACAGCAGCCTTCATAAAATCCTAATCTGAATGAGCCATGATCAAAGAAGAAGCATATTTCATGACTCTTCTGTGTCTGCCTTGTCCTCCAATGCTCTCATGGAGGCTCTGGCAGGGATGATCATATCAACATCCAAACTCTTGGCCTCCAATACTCTCATGGAGGCTCTGGCAGGGATGATCATATCAACATCCAAACTATATGAGTTGTCACTTCCTTAACTGCTAAACTAGAGGGTATAACTACCCTTGATTATGCACATATCAACTTGAAAAAATTATGACTGAACATAATAAATTGAAACAAAAATGATTTAAAATAATTAAATGATTAAAGCCCTTTCATAATATAAGTAGATATGAACAAGTTATCATTATACACCTCAGAACTTGGAGCAACGTTTCTACCACCATTGATGTATAAAGTACAGATTTGAGCTGCAACAGGACCATGGGTGCCCAGCCTCGTAAGAACAGCGTCAGTGTTACACATGACGTCGACATACATGTTGCCTTTAAACTTCCACCCGTTGACACGTTCCATGTTTTCATTTATTGACACAGTAAAGTTGAGCATGTTTTTTTTTATCATTGACGTACATCCTGAACCAGAGAAACTGGGACTTGCTCCCAACCTTAACGACGGCCGATGTAGCGGAGGTATCTTTGTTGCACGTTTTATGATTATTGTCACTTAAATAGTTCTATATTACTCTTCCGTTGCTGAATACGGCAAGAATGGGAACTTCAAGATACAGACAAGCTGGGCCGAAGAACTCTTCAATACATCTCCCATCAGAACATTCGCCGTAGCTCTGACAAAACTTATCCTCAGTACACTGACATCTGTACATGCACTTCACCCCAAACCATCCTTGTGCACAATCTGAACAGTTGATTCCCTTGAAACGCGGCATACACCAAGTCCCGTCTATGTGGTTGCAAGGTTCTGCGCAATGTATAGGGCAGCTGTGTTTACACTGTGGTCCCCAAAATCCTGGAGAACAGCTGCCAGCCAACACACATTGCGGTGATAATTGTAAGCAAAGTCACTTGCAGCAAGACTATCACCATCTTGGGTTAATGGCTGATTTTCCTGTTACATTAATATTTATATGTTGATTTCGTCCCAGCATGGACTTGACTGTCTGTCACATTAGGTTCATCCATGCCAACTGGTTACCTGTCCCGTTGTTTTGATTTAAATAAATCGAAAATCTTTTTGGTATTCATATCTAGTCCATATTTTTTGCTTGTCATATTTATTACGTTAAGTAATTGTTGTAGATCTTTAGGATTTTCTGCTAGTAGTACAGCATCATCAGCATATCGTAGGTTATTATACTGCACACTAAAACATCTTAATATTTCAGCTGGAAACCAATAGTAGACTACATTGATGCTCAGTTTGATGCATACTTACACGAGGAGCTGAAGATCAAACGGATGTTACACACATACCATGACACTCGTGTGCACGCTTGCATGTATTTTATTGCCCCGACTGGCCATTCGTAAGTATCAAATGTACCTTCCTGTAAATGATGTCACTTTGCAGTGATTTTAAACCATTTTTAAAAATTTGCATCATGGATTTAAAAATGACCATCTGCACCTGTGTTGATCAACTTAAAGTTGACTGCGGACCAGGTTATAGTCAAGGCCAGAGAGTCAAACGTAAGAGTATCATAACAAACTACATCAAGTGATTTAGTCATATATATATATCTGTCCTGTGTGTTACCGGGGTCTCATTATGAGTAAAGAATAGTGACACTGTGACCTTCCAAGCATGTTGTAAGAGGCGACTAAGGAGGTTGATCGATGGCTTGACAAGCTGTCATTGTAAAAAGTATTGTTATGGAAACAGAGCCATAGATTTTAGAAGCAGTGATCTCTGCAATATGTGCCATTTTGGCACGCTAGGTTTCTGTTTTTGAGTTTGTGGTTCTGCCCTATGTGCCGTCTTCGGCTCGAAAGGACAATAGATAGATAGATAGATATATATATATATATATATAAATAATGCTTGTATTTTGACGACATATATCATTTGAAAAAAGACATTTATTTCAAATTACCATCATCATCATCGAGTGCTGCAACGAAGGTTGGCTACCATGGATTGCCATTCCACTCTGTTTCTTGCTTTGATGGTGCAGATTGTCATAGATTGACTTGTCCATTTTTTTTATGTTACTCGTCCATGTTAGCCTAGGTCTGCCTCTGCCTCTTTTACCTTGTATTTTCCCTTCTAATATTACTTTTAGTAGTTTGTTGTGTTTTTTAACGTGCCCCAAAAATTTCATTTGTCTTGTCTTAATTGTATTTAGTAGTTCTCTTTTCATTTTCAGTTGTTTTAAAACTTCATCGTTTGTTTTCTTTTCTTTCCATCCAATTCTACCTATTCTTCTAGAAATCCGCATTTCAAAGGCTTCAATTTTCTGTTCTGTTTTCTTGTCTAATGTCCATGTTTCTGCACCATACAGGAATATTGAGAAGATGTAACATTTTGCTATTTTTAGTTTCAGCCCTGCTGTTATTTGTTTTGTTGTTAGTGGTTATTTATATATATATATATATATATATTACAGGCAAACTTTGGTTTTTATTTATAGGTGTTTAATATAGTAGTTTTTGTGTAGGCTTCTCTGCATATGTCCCAGAGATGGCATCTTGATTGGCCTATGTAGGTCAACTTTCATCACTTACATATGATGGCATAGATAATGTTATGTGATGTACAGGTGAATCTCTCTCTGATCTGAGAGTGATAGACATTGAATGTCATTGCCAAGAGACGGCTTGACATCGGATCTCACTGTCCTGAGAGAGATAGACATTGAATGTTACTGCCAAGAGACGGCTTGACATTAGATCTCACTGTCCTGAGAGAGATAGACATTGAATGTTACTGCCAAGAGATGGCTTGACATCAGATCTCACTGTCCTGAGAGAGATAGACATTGAATGTTAATGCCAAGAGACGGCTTGACATCAGATCTCACTGTCCTGAGAGAGATAGACATTGAATGTTACTGCCAAGAGACGGCTTGACATCAGATCTCACTGTCCTGAGAGAGATAGACATTGAATGTTACTGCCAAGAGATGGCTTGACATCAGATCTCACTGTCCTGAGAGAGATAGACATTGAATGTTACTGCCAAGAGACGGCTTGACATCAGATCACACTGTCCTGAGAGAGATAGACATTGAATGTTACTGCCAAGAGATGGCTTGACATCAGATCTCACTGTCCTGAGAGAGATAGACATTGAATGTCACTGCCAAGAGATGGCTAGACATCAGATCTCACTGACCTGAGAGAGATAGACATTGAATGTCACCGCCAAGAGATGGCTTGACATCAGATCTCACTGTCCAGATTGAATGTCACCGCCAAGAGATGGCTTGACATCAGATCTCACTGTCCAGATTGAATGTCACCGCCAAGAGACGGCTTGACATCAGATCTCACTGTCCAGAGAGATATAGACATTGAATGTCACTGCCAAGAGACGGCTTAACATCAGATCTCACTGCCCTGAGAAAGATAGACATTGAATGTCACTGCCAAGAGATGGCTTGACATCAGATCTCACTGTCCAGAGATCATGAAAGGGTAAAGCCTTGAAGGTACCACAAATTCAAATACAAAAATTCCCACCACCTGTGGTGGGATTCAAACCCAGACTTTCCTGTCAAGATTCCACATCTCTTACCTCTAGGCCACTTAGTCCCCCAAATGGGGAATTGAAAATAAGAAGAACAATGATAAAAGGAGCACTAGCCAATAAAATACTTTGTTACGTTTGCAGCTTAAAAGCCCTTGATCTAATGACCATGAAGCAGATGGATACAAAAGTCAATATTATTCCAGTGATAGCAAAGGCAGACACCATTACTAAGACTGAACTTACCAAGTTTAAGACAAAGGTAAGTGTTGGACATTGGAAATGTTGATAAAGGCACTGTCGTTTCTTTAGCAGCTTTGGTGGTTTATATAGCCATTCTATGGTTTCTCTGGACTTCTTGTGGTTTCTCTAGCTTCCTGATGGTTTCTCTAGCCCTCTGATGATTTGTATAACCATCTGGTGGCTTATATAGTGTTCTGGTGGCTTCTCTAGACCTCTGATGATTTGTATAAACATATGGTGACTTCACTAGCCTCCTGGTGCCTTCTCTAGACCTCTGATGATTTGTATAAACATATGGTGACTTCACTAGCCTCCTGGTGCCTTCTCTAGACCTCTGATGATTTGTATAAACATATGGTGACTTCACTAGCCTCCTGGTGCCTTCTCTAGACCTCTGATGTAACCATCTGTTGCTTCTCTAGTGTCCACGTGGTTTCTCTCCCTCTGATGATTTGTATAAACAAATGGTGGCTTCTCTAGCCCCTTTGTGATTTGTGTAACCATATGGTAGCTTCTTTAACTTTCTGGCTGTTAATGTAGTCTGCCATCTAGTGATTTTCTAGCTCCTGTGTGGCTACTGGGACCCCCACAGTGAGGGAAGAAAAGAATAGAGTCACTGTTACCTGCCACATATGTCGTAGGAGGTGACTAAGGAGGTTTGGAATCATCACTTGTGTTGTTAAGTCAGACATGCTCAGAGCAAACTTGTCAACAGAATATTCTGATGCATTTTGGGAAAAATTGTGACAAGTGGAGCAGATATGGGATATTCTCTACTGCAATGAAACTGGTTCTATGAATAACTAGAAAAGATTTTCTAGTTTTGGTGCTTTATATGTCTCGTGATTTTTCACGTTTTTTTGGAGGGCAGCACATAATGAGAACTTTTTAAAAAAAAAAAAACTTAGGAAATAAGCATTTTTCGGGTACCTGGTGAGAAGAGGAAAGTTGGAATATTTTAATACAGCTGACAAAATATAGAGAAAGAGAAATCACAGACAATAATGAAAAAAGATACTAGATAGCTTAGAATCGTGGCACAGTCAACAGATTTAATATGATGCAATGAGGAGACTATCACCTACACCAAGGTATGTCGCATGGTTATGAAAGGCCCCGGTATCACTGCAAACGAATTAAAATCCAAAAGACATAGGCGAAACCGCACAGAAAGTGAACACAACCATCTATTCCCTGTCATACGATATCATTATTCATCGTAAACAATCGGAATATTGAAACACGATTAAAACTGATGAAACGCACAAATCACGGTGTGCACAGAGCACTTAACTCAGTAGCTCCTGCAACAAGCCGGACTTGGAATATGATAAAACTGCAACAAGGAACACTTTTCAGACATATCCTTTAATCCACCATATTGACCGGAAGTTCACGTCCTTTAATGTATAGCGCTTGATGATGTTAGGACACCGTTTTTTTACTCTAAATCTGAGCATAAGAAACACAGTTAGTCATGGGGTTATCCGCATTGTACATCAAACAACAGACCGTAAGATCTCCCTGCAATGTGAATTTGTGAAATTATAAACCAGTTCACATGTCTACCCTCTATCTCACAGTAGCCCTCTTGAATCTAGACAACATCCCTCCTGACTAACATGAAACTCCAGAAGTTACCCAGCTGCTGCAGTCATGAACAAAGCTCTGTCATTTCGCCTTTCATCATTAATGTATGGCCAGTCTAGGGATATATGATCAGCCATCATGATGACATAGCACACACAACAATGGCTGCGGCCATAAATAACTCTAGTGAATGCAGCCAACAACGCATCAAACACAAGATCCCAAAAGTGAAAACTTCGGTTGACTTGGCAGAGCAGTCCATATTAACGAGTTGTAACATGTAAATAATTGGCGTCAAACAGTTCCAGCTCTTTGGTGGTTTCTCTAATTCTTTAGTGTTGTATACAATTCTATGGTGGTTTCTCTAGCCCCTTATATTAAAAATAAAAACTATATAACATGTTTTGTTATCTTCATAAAACAAGAGTCACTATCTGTTTCAATGGATTTTCTGTGATGTAAAAATGTAGGGTTTCATTCTGAGGTGGCAAACTTAACTCTTTCAGTAGGTTTTTATCAATGCAATGGAAGAGATTTCTGAGACATAATTGATCATGAACCTTGTGGTTTTAAATATCAATGTTTATATTTATCTAACACATAACATTGTGATTGTTTCTTCATTATTTTGGCTCTGTGCACTGTTGTGTTATGTTAAACATAAACAACTGAGGACCTGCAAGAACATATCAACAGGCTAAACAACACTTGTAAACAATACAACATGAAGATCAACATAAACAAAACCGAAGTAATGGCAATAGCGAAAAAGAAAGAAAAAACTAAACATCATAATAGATAATACGACTCTGAAGCAAGTAGGCAATTTTAAATATCTGGGTAGCACATTAACACAAGACAATAACCAAGAGACAGAGATAGATATAAGGTGTAACAAAGCATGCCAAGTTATAGGCCAAGTATCAACACTATTGAAAAACAAAGCAATAACTACGGAAGCAAAAAGGGCAATATACAAATCAATTTTTCTACCAACTCTGTGCTATCAGTGCAAGAATTAGACGCTGGACTCTATAACAATAAGAAAGATAACGACCACCGAAATGAAATGTGTCAGAAGAATGACAGGAAACAGCTTAAGGGACAGAGTAAGAAACACTGACCCGAGGAAGAAACTCAAAATTGAACCAGCCATCGAATACATAAAGAAACAACAGATAAATTGATTCGGCCACATAACAAGACAAAAAGAACTAACAATGACTCAAAGAGCCATAAACAAACGCTACGAAAACGGCAGATTAAGAGGAAGACCGAGAAAGAGATGGATAAAGGAAATACTAGAGTCACTAGGAGGGATAACACCAGAAGAGGCCGACAGAAGAGCAAAGAATCGCAGATTGTATCTCCCCTCGACGCCAATGACAAAGGAGGAAGGAAAGAAGAAGAACACATAACATGAAATATAAATGTATATACATGTTCTCTCTCTCTCTCTCTCTCTCTCTCTCTCTCTCTCTCTCTCTCTCTCTCTCTCTCTCTGCGATCAGGGCTCAATCAGAGTAGGATTTCAGACTCTCACATGAAGTCAGCTGTCAGGTTAAGTGTGTTGATCGCCCCCACAGACAGAACATCACAATTAGAGTCTGCCAGATCCACTCTGATTGAACACCCGTTAAAACATTGCACTGTGTTCTGCGCCAGTGGCCCAGTGCATCCGATTTCAGCCAGCTTTTTATTCAGGTTTGCATCCCTTAGCTTTTGATTGTCCCCGATCTTCCTGCAAAGCAGCAGATGATCTTTTCTGTAGGGAGATTCTGCCCTTAGATGGTCGGCCCTCCCAGTTGACGCACACACTAAGAAAATCTGATGCCAGCATAGCAAGACAGCCACTGTCATGGAACCCACAGGTAAATATGAAGCAAGGTCCAAAAATACACAGAAGAGAAGTCATGGAAACCCTCCAGAACATTGACCTAGATTAGCGATAAGTAGAGAAAAATGTCCAAGAATAGGAGTGAATGGAGAGACCTTGTCTGTGGCCTAGACTGGAGTGAAGTAGAGAAAAATGTCCAAGAATAGGAGTGAATGGAGAGACCTTGTCTGTGGCCTAGACTGGAGTGAAGCAGAGAAAAATGTCCAAGAATAGGAGTGAATGGAGAGACCTTGTCTGTGGCCTAGACTGGAGGGAAGTAGAGAAAAATGTCCAAGAATAGGAGTGAATGGAGAGACCTTGTCTGTGGCCTAGACTGGAGTGAAGTAGAGAAAAATGTCCAAGAATAGGAGTGAATGGAGAGACCTTGTCTGTGGCCTAGACTGGAGTGAAGTAGAGAAAAATGTCCAAGAATAGGAGTGAATGGAGAGACCTTGTCTGTGGCCTAGACTGGAGTGAAGTAGAGAAAAATGTCAAAGAATAGGGGTGAATGGAAAGACCTTGTCTGTGGCCTAGACTGGAGTGAATGGAGAGACCTTGTCTGTGGCCTAGACTGGAGTGAAGTAGAGAAAAATGTCCAAGAATAGGGGTGAATGGAGAGACCTTGTCTGTGGCCTAGACTGGAGTGAAGTAGAGAAAAATGCCCAAGAATAGGAGTGAATGGAGAGACCTTGTCTGTGGCCTAGACTGGAGTGAAGTAGAGAAAAATGTCAAAGAATAGGAGTGAATGGAGAGACCTTGTCTGTGGCCTAGACTGGAGTGAATGGAGAGACCTTGTCTGTGGCCTAGACTGGAGTGAAGCAGAGAAAAATGTCCAAGAATAGGGGTGAATGGAGAGACCTTGTCTGTGGCCTAGACTGGAGTGAAGTAGAGAAAAATGTCAAAGAATAGGGGTGAATGGAGAGACCTTGTCTGTGGCCTAGACTGGAGTGAATGGAGAGACCTTGTCTGTGGCCTAGACTGGAGTGAAGTAGAGAAAAATGTCAAAGAATAGGGGTGAATGGAGAGACCTTGTCCGTGGTCTAGACTGGAGTGAAGTAGAGAAAAATGTCCAAGAATATAGGAGTGAATGGAGAGACCTTGTCCGTGGTCTATGCTCCAAAAAGGGGTCTAAATGGTTTTGATTGGTTGATTAATTTTTACTGAAGATCAATAACAAATTCACATTTTCTTTCAATATTAAAAAAAAAAAAAACAATAGCTGATGTCAGAACTTGTGTCAAATGGGGTCCACATCTACCAGTTTCCAACAGATGATGAGACTGTTGCTGACACCAACTCTACCATGAATGTAAGTAACCCTCCACAAGGCTGAGGTTTGGCATTTTGATTACAATTTTAATTGTATTTCTATCATCAATGGCTATCTAGCTACTATGTTGTATAAAAATTGTTATGGAAGTACCTAAGAGTGGTAGACTTCATAAGGCTGCAAAGAAACCTTAGATTTTACAAAAGAGTCTATATGATTCACCATACATATATAGAGATTTGTTACCAAGAAAAGAATCAGTTTTGTAGAAACGAATCTTACTCATAGACTCTACTCATATCTTCTCTTATACTCATCATCATATGCCATACTGGTTGGTGTAAGCGATTATGTCCTTCCACAATCTTCTATCTACAGTGCATCGTATCAGTTCTGTTGTTGACTGTTTGCCATGCCATGACACCATTTCTCACATACTCATTCATCTCATAAATGATTCCTCATACTTTTCTTTTAGCAACATCTTCCATTTGCCATCGTTGGCAGTAACGATGAGGTTAAGATTGGAAACAAGATGGTCAAAGCAAGGCAGTATCCATGGGGAACTGTTCAGGGTAAGTAGAAAAGAGGAGAAATGAAACAAAAAATATATATTTTAAAAAAGGTATGGTTAAAGCTTCATGTGACAAGTAGACAACACAAACCAGAATGACGTTTCGGCACAAAAGGCCTTCAACAGGAAAAAAACATACAGCACACACACAGACAGGTAATTAAAATAAAAACAATAAATAATTTTAAAAATTAATTCAAAATATAATGAGAAACAAAATGAAAATAAAATATCTGACCTCTATATTTCGATATGGCCAGAGAAAACAAGAACATTACTTGATACTCTGTGATGCAAAAGTGAAAATGTGCGCACAGAGTGCAAAGTAAAAGACCATATCAGATGGCTTCAGTTCAAATCCCCTCCTCAGTATGAAGCACACTCCCTACACACTAGTGAAAGCATATCAGATGGCTTCAGCCCAGATATGCGAGCTCAGTAGTACTCATGAAGATCTTCCTACTCCAACTTCCTAAGTCGCATCTTACGATATGTGCAGCAAGTGACCCAGGCTCTATTCTTTTTTCCCCTGACCATAGTTAGGGTCCAGGTAACCACACAGGCATGGCATGTGACAGTGGCTCTATTCTTTTCTCCCCTGCCCATGGTCAGAGCCCCAGTGACCAAGCGGTCGACACATTCCCTTATTGCTTGGGTGTACTAGAGAGAAACAAAACCAGTGTGTTACTACTACACTAGTAATGCTCCCCTCCCATCAAAGCTGAAAGGAAGACAAACAAGGTTGGAAGGAAGAAAGAAGTAGAAAAATATGTCTGCTACATAGAAACAAGGAAAGACAGTATTTTTCATATTTAGACTTAAGTTTACATTTCATTTAATGATTCCTGCAGGTTTAGCAAAAGTTTACTGCAGAATATGTAGTTTTTTTTTTCAGTTTGTCTTCTAAAGCAATGAGGTCTTAACCCAGGAATTAAAAAAACTATTGCAGCCAGCCACAACACCATCATTTTAGCAGCCAGCCACTACACCATCGTTTTAGCAGCCAGCCACTACACCATCGTTTTAGATTATTTTTTAGATCTAAAACGATGGTGTAGTGGCTGGCTGCTAAAACGATGGTGTTGTGGCTGACTGCAATAGTTTTTTTAATTCCTGGGTTAAGCTGGAGGGAGTTCAGACTTGTCTTGCCTAGAGGTACTGCAACTTTCCATATTAGTAGAGCTCCACCCATACAGGGAATGTATTTTTAGTCTCAACAGGACACTATGGGATATGTTTTCAATAATGAATTATTTCTGTGGAATGATTGGTTAACCATCAAAAATGAAATATTGATTGTGGGTTTTTTGCAGTGGAAAATGAGAACCACTGTGACTTTGTCAAGTTGCGGGAGATGCTGATCCGCACAAACATGGAGGACATGAGGGAAGTAACCCACTCTCTGCACTATGAGCTGTACCGTCGCCACAAGCTGGAAGAAATGGGATTTTCCGACTCGGAGGCTAAGAGGTTTGTGATAGGAGGAGACTGTCTGGCTATTGTTTATGTTGCTGGAGATTATAATTGTACTGTCTTAATCTTGCTTTCTTTGATATGTTCCAGTTTTGGCACTGCTTGAATGTCTCCTTTTATTTACAACTGTGGTCACTCTGACATCCTTGATTGAGACTTCTCATATTTTCTGTTTACAACCTCAGACATAAATAAACAAATGGAAAGATGATTAGAGGCCACAGAGATGGGATTTCTTAGAAGAATGTTGAAAGTTCACAGAACAGCTAAAAAGACCAATGAGAAAATTCTCAAAGAGGCCAACACAAAAAGAGAGCTCCTAAGAAACATCAGAAAGAAACAATTAACATTTTTTGGGCACATCATGAGAAGAGGAAAGTTTGAATATTTGGTTACAACTGGTAAAATATAGGAAAATAGAGATCGCAGATGACAAAGAGAGAAGATACTAGATAGCTTGGTGTCATCGCATGGAAAACAGTCAAAAACAGAATTGATACGATGCATGGTAGATAGAAGATTGTGGAAGGACATGATCACCTACCCTAACCAGTATGGTACATGATAATGATAACCTCAAACAGCCTTGCACTTAAAACATATGTTGCCTGTGCGATGAGGGACCCCTGTGCACACGGCTGCCAGGGAAAAAATGGATTAATACGCAGAATTCAGTTCCTAGTCTCTAGGGACTTTGTCAGAGTTGAAAGCTGACGAACACAACAAACATATGTGATACATATGTGATATGTGTGTGACACCACATCAACTGAAGACACTTGTTAAATTAATGTTAAAGCAGTCATTAAGCGGAAGACCTAGAGAGACACTGATAAGAGAAGCAAAGATGGCAGGCATAGACTCATTTGATAAGAACAAACATTTCACCAAGAATAGAGATGACTGATGCAAATCACTACGAGCCCCATGCAATGTCTAGCATCGCTGACCAGATCAAGATCAAGTCATTAAGCGGAGGCAAGGCATTTGACAGCAACAGAGCTAGAAGCTATCAGCAGCTCATAGCTTCTCACAATGATTTAAAACCATAACAAATTTTGTTTCTGAAATCTATTTTGCAAAAAATAATATAAAATTTATTTTGCATTGAAAAAATCTTCCATATTGAAAGAGCTAAAGAACCCTTGGCAGTTGAAAATTGGAAAGAATTTCCCAGGCAAAATTAGTAGGAAAAATCTACTCAAAAAGTTAAAAGTCTCAATGATAAAAATATATATGAGAGAACCTTTCATAGAATATCTGTCTGTATGGTAAGGAACACCTTTCATAGAATATCTGTCTGTATGGTAAGGAACACCTTTCATAGAATATCTGTCTGTATGGTAAGGAACACCTTTCATAGAATATCTGTCTGTATGGTAAGGAACACCAATCATAAAATATCTGTCTGTATGGTACGGAACTTCCCGTGTGTTACCGGGGCCTCATTATGAGGAAGGTAAAGAATAGTGACCTTCCAGGCATGTCGTAAGAGGCGACTAAGTGAAGTTGATTGATGGCTTGACAAGCTGTCATTATAAAAAGTATTGTTATGGAAACAGCGCCATATATTTTAGAGCAGTGATCTCTGCAATATGTGCCATTTTGGCACGCAAGGTTTCTGTTTTTGAGATTGTGGTTCTGCCCTATGTGCCGTCTTCGGCTCGAAAGGACAATAGATAGATAGATGGTACGGAACACCTTTCCACATGATTGCTGGTGTGAAGCTGGGAAAAAGTGATATTCACACAAAATTCCTTCCTTCTGGACTTTGCTGGAGATATAAATCTGGTGTGCATAAAGCCAACAATAAAAGCATTCATATAATCTTCAACTGAGAAAAATGTTTCACAACCATAGGTTGTCATTATGATAGTTTTTTTAAAAATAATATTTCACTAATGGGGAGGTAATTCTTGCAGCCTGTCTGAGACGTATGAGCAGAAACGTCAGGAGCATGTCAACAACCTGCAGAAGAAGGAAGATGAGATGCGCCAGATGTTTGTTATCAGGGTCAAGGAGAAGGAGTCTGAGCTGAAGGATGCTGAAAAAGAGGTTTGTTCAGAGTCGTCTTCACTTTTGGTGTTACTATGTTTTGGTGTCTGTCATCTTCTGACATTTTTGATCTTTTTACATCCTTCTTTCATTTGGCGTTCTTGTTTTTGTGCCTAGTTAATTTTTACAACTTGTTATTTTAGTTTCCTTATCATTCTCATTTTTGTGTCATTCTTGCTGTGACATTCTCCTTTTGGTTTTATTTTGTCAGTGTTTTTGCTTTGAAATTATTTTGATTTTGACGCAATTCTGATTTTGTCAACTGATTTTGTCTCATTAGGTCTCATTGTGACAGAAATCTCATTTGCTTGTATTTGCCCGATGGCTAAAGGAGTTTACCCTTCATCATCCGCCCTTAAAAGGACGCTAAGTGCATTGTATTTAGTTTACAGTATAACGATGATATTTGAGCCTTTCGGCCCAACACATCCAACTTCAGCATGACATTTTTTAGTACTGGGTTGTCTTCTCTCTTCGATCCCTACTCAATTGGCCAGACTAGACAGGTTAGTCTGTTACTAGAAGCACCAAGGAGAGGTGGAGCAGGGTCTGGATGGTTCTGGTTCACAGATCCTGGCGCAAGCTATCAGCTCTGGGTCGCTGACAACTTCCAGCTCTGGTGCTGTGAGGCGCGCCTTCGCCTCCAAATCTCATTTGAAATTATTCTTAATTTTGCATCATTCTCATTTGGAATTATTCTCATTTTGACATACATCTCATCTTGAATTATTCTCAATTCTACATCCCTTTTATGGCATAATTCACATATATTCATGATGTTGAAAAAAAAAATGTATGTATGGAAACATTACAGCAAGAGAAGTCAATAGAAAAGCAGAAGACTAAACTTTCTCTCTCTCGCCTCAATAAAGTAGTTCCATGACATATTCTTACACTAAGCTACAGCATTTCTAGGTAAGTCAGTCAGTGCCTGGACTAAACTATGCATATTTTGATAAACTGATCTATGTCTGGGAGGGGTTCTGAAAACTTTAGCATACCCTTATTTCCAACAATATGGTGTCGCTCTGTGGTTAGTGGTCTGAGTGGTCAAGAATAAGAGATCAGGCTTAATCTCAATCAACAGCTTTAAAGTTCAACCCTAGATTACAGCACCATTGTTCAAAATTACTGCATCAAAACACAAATTTGATAGTTTACAGTGTTCAAGCATGTTAAAGTAAAAATAGTAATGGTTTCCTGGGGAATATGGTGTTAGTGACCACATTTTTCTATGACCACAGCACATTTTTGGGTGATGTGGTCGGCATCAGGCCAGGCCACCTTTACTTCCCAGAAAAATCTCTGGTATTCATTTTTAGAGGCTGGGTGAACCCCGGAGCCTTGTTATTAAAAAAAAAAAAATCTGCCACTGCTGGGACCCCAAAAATTTGCCAAATTTCAACAAATTTGTCTTTTTATTTTGAACAAACAACACACACCACACACAAATAATGCTCAGGCTGAAAAATGTTCCTTGTTGCACTTTCCTTATCTTCCAAGTCCGGCTTGCTGCAGGAGCTACTGAGTTAGTGCTCTGTGAACACTGATCTGTTTTATTTTTTTTTAATCCAGATAGTGTTTCGATATTCGATTGCTTACGATGAATGATATCGTTTGACGAAGGACAGATCAGCTGCGTTCACTTTTGGTGCAGCTTGGCCTTATGTCTTTTGGTGTGTGCTGTAGCTGCTATGATGGGGACTGCAGCTGCCTTTCCATGTTTGGATCCTTCAATGCGTTTTAATTCTGATGATTCCACTGGTATGGGTGGTTGAGCAGTTATGGATTTTAATTCATTTGCAGTGATACTGGGGCCTAACCAAAACTTTCAACAATAAAAAATATTAAGAGTACCTCTGAAGCCAGAGCATATCTGCCTGTATGGTGGGGAACACCTGAGCACATATCTGCCAGTGTGAAAATAGGAAAAGATGATATTCGCACAAAATTAAGCCCCTCAGGATTTTGTAAGAGTTAGAAAGTTGGTATATGCAAACAAAAACAACAAAAAACCATTTAAAAAAATCTTTGTTGTTTAATGTGTGATCTATCCTAAACATCTACTTTCTCTACAGCTTCACAACCGCTTTGATGCTCTCAAGAAACAGCACACAGACGAGAAACAGAAGCTGGAAGATAGCAAGAAACGGTTGGAGGATGAGATGAACGTCTTTGCCCAGCAGAAAGTTCAAGCACAAAGCCATACCTCCACCATGACTAAAAAGAAGAAGTAATTATCCTCAGTACTGGTTGAAAATAGGTACCGTCACAAACATGAACAAAATTTGTTTTGGTCACAAATAGACGACAATCATAAAGTGACCTACTTATAATTAATTTAGGTTCAAACATTTCCTTTGTTGGGTAAAACCACCGAGATGTGCTGCTTTTTTTCAAAATGTATGAACACACAATTGCTGAACTTTCATTCTTGTCCCAATATCATCTGAAAATGTCTCCATTATAATTCATTTCTTTCTCTAATGTCAGCTGAAACTTATAATATCACTAAAAGTTTAGCAAAAATATAAATCTTACCCCATTAAAAATCATTTTTTACTTTAATTTCTGTCAAAATTGGCTGCATCTTCATTCAAAGCTTTTACTATCCCATGTAAATTGCTTCAGCGTCTTGCTCTCATTTTTTGAAATAACTGTGACTTTCTCAATGTCTTCTATAAATTACTCTACCCTCCAGAACTTGATGCAGCACCATTCAAGGCTTTGCCAATGTCATCCTTAAATTGCTCTAATAACAGCCAAAATTAGCTGCAACAGCTATCATGACGTTGAGAAAATCATCCATAAATTGCTTCAATATCAGCCAAAACTTGCTGCAATAATATTCACAGCTTCTTCAACATCTACAAGTTGCTCTAATATCATCTAGAACTTGCTGTTATAGCATTCAAGGCATTGCCAATATCTTCCATAAATTGCTCAACATCAGCCAAAATATGCTGAAATATCATTCATGTCTTTCCCATTATCATCTCAATCTAACCCCACAAAAACCTCAGCCAAAACATAATCCAGTATTATAAAAAAAAAACCTGCTCCGATATTATATTTTTAGCTATTTTATGTAGTTAATCTCATACACTTATCGCTCTTCTCAAATTACTATGGGCTATAACTAACATATAACATTATATTTTATTTATTTATTGCTTTGAAACTATTATGGCCAGTGACTTTTAAGCGTCATTGTATCATAAAAAAATTCTAATTAACAGTAAATGTCACGTAGTATTATCTTACAGCTGTCATAAACAGTTGATGCCATGTAGCATTATTATTATTACTACAGTCATCACCAAAACACTGTTTTAAACAGCAAATATCATATAAACTTATTGCACAGCTCGCTATTATGTCTTGTAAAATTATGAATAATATCATTTTATATCTACGTATTATGAGTAGTAAATGACATATAATGTTATTCTTTATTAGTCAGTTTTGTAATATAATAATTATATGTGGTAATTATCACTTTCGTATTTTTTCTCTTCCCTCCATATTCTGCTTTCCCACCAAAATCATATTTGCTCTTTAGACTTTTTTTTTTAATTTGTCGTTTGTATGTATTTTTTTCTGTCATCATTTTGTTTTTGTCACTTTTGTCCTGAAACCCCGTGACAATTTCAAATAATTTTAACATGTCACGCCACATGTGTCATTGCGTTTTTGAAAAGGCAAAATGATTAAACTTGTACTATATTAAGGCAGTTTCCGGTTGTTTCCAAAATGGAGGAATTATTTTTCTCCGGCTTGGTATAGAACCGTTGATCAGAGGTTTAACAAGCCGCTATCGTAAAAACGATGTTGTTAATGAAACGTAGACCTGATACAGAATGTGTAAATTAGCAGTAGAGTCCACTACCTCACAGTTTAATAGATTTTGAAGCTGAAACACCAGCAGCAGAATTAGATGTAAATTTAGATGACTTCACCTTGAGTGAAATAGAAACCACCTTAAAGCTAATGACCAATAACAAGGCTGCTGGAGAGGATAAGTTAACAGCTGAGATCCTCAAGGCAATTGATAGCCATAATTTAATACATCTCCAAAAAATGTTCAACATCATTTGGAAAACAGAGAAGACGCCTCATAAATGGAAAAAAGGAATCATTGTTAAGATCCCAAAAAAGGGCAATCTTAGAGATTGTAACAATTGGAGAGGCGTGACACTTTTGTCAGTTGCCTCAAAATTATTCTGTAAAATCATCCTAAATAGAATAAAGGATTCAATAGATACAGTAATGCGTGAAGAACAGGCTGGGTTTAGAAAAGGGAGAAGCTGTCTTGACCACATTTTCACTCTACGACTTATATTGGAGGAACACATTGAAAAGCAAAAACCTTTTGTACTTAACTTCATCGACTTCAAAAAAGCATTTGATAGTATTCATAGAGATTCTTTGTGGAAAATTCTGAAGCAATATGGCTTACCATCAAAAATCATAAATATTATCAAAGACATGTATGATGGTTACACATGTGCAGTTCGAACAGAGGAAGGACTGAGCGAATGTTTCCCAATAGAAACTGGGGTTAAACAAGGATGTATTTTATCGCCCTTGTTATTTGGAATTGTTATGGACTTCATAATGAAGAAATGCTGCACTGGTAATAAAGGCATCGAATGGATACAAGGAGACCATTTGGAGGACCTGGACTTTGCTGATGACATAGTTCTCATCAGCAATCAGATAAAAACGATGCAGGAAAACACAAATGAACTATCATCAATAGCCAGCAAAATTGGGCTTGAGGTCAATCATGAAAAGACTAAAGTCATGAAAAGTTTAATTCCAACAAGTGACAAAATATACATGGAAAACAAACCAGTAGAAGAGATCGATCACTTCATCTATCTTGGAAGTCACATTGATCGAGAAGGGGATACAAGCAAAGAAATTAGAATCAGAATGGCTAAAGCAGCAATGTCTTTCAGAAGCCTTGAAAAGTTGTGGAAATCAAAACTCATTAGCACAAACACAAAACTTAGGCTATTCAAATCAAATGTACTATCAACCCTTACGTATGCGTGTGAAAGCTGGAAAACAACAAGAGATATAGAAACAAAGTTGAACGCATTCGAAAATAAATGTCTAAGGAAAATACTTGGTATAGAATGGAACGAATTCAAAACAAACGAGGAAATTAGAGAAATCGCCAATCAACCACTAATATCTTCAGTAATAAAGAAAAGACGATGGTCATACGTTGGACATGTGATGAGAAGAGATAATAATCGAATAGCAAAGCAAGCCCTCATATGGGAAACAACAGGTAAAAGAAAAAGAGGAAGACCCAGGGAGACACTGAGAAGAACATTGATGAGAGAGGCAAGAGCAGCAGGAATCGGCTCCCTCAATGAGATAGAACTGCTTGCACAGAACAGAGACAGATGGCGAGATTTGATAAAATATCTTTAAAAGAAAACTGCTAGAACAAAAATTCATATAGGAGAAGGTGTATCTTGGTCTACGCCCTATGGGCCGGTTACGGCTCGAAAGGTCAATAGATAGATAGATATTAAGGCAGAAATGGAGACAATAGACCTGGCAACATATTTCAGAAATATAGACTGGGATATGGACAAAATAGACTTGGCAACATATTTCAGAAATATAGACTGATATATGGACAAAATAGACTTGCCATCATATTTCAGAAATATAGACTGGGATATGGACAAAATAGACTTGCCATCATATTTCAGAAATATAGACTGAGATATGGACAAAATAGACTTGGCAACATATTTCAGAAATATAGACTGAGATATGGACAAAATAGACTTGGCAACATATTTCAGAAATATAGACTGAGATATGGACAAAATAGACTTGCCATCATATTTCAGAAATATAGACTGGGATATGGACAAAATAGACTTGGCAACATATTTCAGAAATATAGACTGGGATATGGACAAAATAGACTTGGCAACATATTTCAGAAATATAGACTGGGATATGGACAAAATAGACTTGGCAACATATTTCAGAAATATAGACTGGGATATGGACAAAATAGACCTGGCAACATATTTCAGAAATATAGACTGGGATATGGACAAAATAGACTTGGCAACATATTTCAGAAATATAGACTGGGATATGGACAAAATAGACTTGGCAACATATTTCAGAAATATAGACTGGGATATGGACAAAATAGACTTGGCAACATATTTCAGAAATATAGACTGATATATGGACAAAATAGACTTGGCAACATATTTCAGAAATATAGACTGATATATGGACAAAATAGACTTGGCAACATATTTCAGAAATATAGACTGGGATATGGACAAAATAGACTTGGCAACATATTTCAGAAATATAGACTGAGATATGGACAAAATAGACTTGGCAACATATTTCAGAAATATAGACTGAGATATGGACAAAATAGACTTGCCATCATATTTCAGAAATATAGACTGGGATATGGACAAAATAGACTTGGCAACATATTTCAGAAATATAGACTGGGATATGGACAAAATAGACTTGGCAACATATTTCAGAAATATAGACTGGGATATGGACAAAATAGACTTGGCAACATATTTCAGAAATATAGACTGGGATATGGACAAAATAGACCTGGCAACATATTTCAGAAATATAGACTGGGATATGGACAAAATAGACTTGGCAACATATTTCAGAAATATAGACTGGGATATGGACAAAATAGACTTGGCAACATATTTCAGAAATATAGACTGGGATATGGACAAAATAGACTTGGCAACATATTTCAGAAATATAGACTGATATATGGACAAAATAGACTTGGCAACATATTTCAGAAATATAGACTGATATATGGACAAAATAGACTTGGCAACATATTTCAGAAATATAGACTGGGATATGGACAAAATAGACTTGGCAACATATTTCAGAAATATAGACTGAGATATGGACAAAATAGACTTGCCATCATATTTCAGAAATATAGACTGGGATATGGACAAAATAGACTTGGCAACATATTTCAGAAATATAGACTGAGATATGGACAAAATAGACTTGCCATCATATTTCAGAAATATAGACTGGGATATGGACAAAATAGACTTGGCAACATATTTCAGAAATATAGACTGGGATATGGACAAAATAGACCTGGCAACATATTTCAGAAATATAGACTGAGATATGGACAAAATAGACTTGCCATCATATTTCAGAAATATAGACTGGGATATGGACAAAATAGACTTGCCATCATATTTCAGAAATATAGACTGAGATATGGACACAATAGACTTGGCAACATATTTCAGAAATATAGACTGATATATGGACAAAATAGACTTGGCAACATATTTCAGAAATATAGACTGAGATATGGACACAATAGACTTGGCAACATATTTCAGAAATATAGACTGAGATATGGACACAATAGACTTGCCATCATATTTCAGAAATATAGACTGTGATATGGACACAATAGACTTGCCATCATATTTCAGAAATATAGACTGAGATATGGACACAATAGACTTGGCAACATATTTCAGAAATATAGACTGATATATGGACAAAATAGACTTGGCAACATATTTCAGAAATATAGACATATATGGACAAAATAGACTTGGCAACATATTTCAGAAATATAGACTGATATATGGACAAAATAGACTTGGCAACATATTTCAGAAATATAGACTGATATATGGACAAAATGGACTTGGCAACATATTTCAGAAATACAGACTGAGATATTGACACAATAGACTTGACGGTAATGATCAACGATCTGATACATCTAATTTTAACAAACTGGATTGTAGGAGGGGCCAGAGAAAATTGATAAAACCTGTTCTCCAAACAAGAATACGAGTTTAAACCCTTGTAGTATCAAAATAAAAGCCCAGTCTTCACAATGTATGTGTTCTCAAACACTTGGACCTTAGTCACAGCATAACCAAAATATATGGTGGACAATTTTGTCACCAAAAATAAAATCATTCTAAATGTTACAACTTTCAATACTTTATTATCATTATTTCTAAAGTACAAAGTACCTAGATATACCTGACAAAACCTGTTTTTTCTTCGGTGTTTGACCAATTACTCCTCTTTCTCATATCTTTACATCTTTGGCCCACACATCCAACTTCACCATTTTCTGCTTCAAATTTGCATGCCGGGCTATTCCCTCACATTCATTGTTCTTATGTATGTCTTTTTTTTTTTGGGGGGGGGGGGGGGGGGGGGGGGAGATTGTCACTTTTTTGCGTGCCAATGAATTCCAATACCTGGGAACAATTTTAACTTTGTCTGATTGTACAACAGAAATGTAGCAGAGCTCAGGTAAAGTTACTGAATGATAAAGATATTATGCAAATAATTTTTTACATGCAAGATAAGAACAAGAATTCTTCATTTTTTTGAGCTAATCTTGACATATTGAAGTGAATCATGGACAATGAAACAACTGACAAAGCTATCTTTGAAAACCATGGAAATGTGGTTTTTACAGAAGAATGTTGTGAACTCCATGGACAGCTGAAGTAATAAAGAGACCAGAGCAAAAAATTTAAATTCTGACGATCGTCAGGAAGAAACAGTCACCATTTTTGGTCATGTGATGATAAGAGAACAGCTGAAATTAGTAATAAAGAGACCAGAGCAAAAAATTTAAATTGTGACGATTGTCAGGAAGAAACAGTCACCATTTTTGGTCATGTGATGATAAGAGAACAGCTGAAATTAGTAATAAAGAGACCAGAGCAAACAATTTTAATTCTTACGACCGTCAGGAAGAAACAGTCACTATTTCTGGTCATGTAATGATAAGAGAACAGCTGAAATATAGGTCAACAGCAGAAAATATTAAAGGGGAAAAGAGAAAACATTAAGTAGACAGTTGAAGGGAATGTCATGGTAGGTAGTTGACTTTAGGATTGATAGGTAACTGTGGAGACATGATGACATAAGCTGTAACACGTGTGTTTAGACATGACGACATGCCAACAACTGTGGAGACATGCCAACACATGTCTGGAGAGACATGACATATGCCAACACATGTCTGGAGAGATATGAGATATGCCAGCATGCTAGGTGGAGAGGCATGGCATATGCCAACACGCACTGGTAAATGACATAGAAAACTGCCAGAAAAAAATGTGTGCCATTTCGATGTTTATTGTATTCATTTGTCATTTTTGTACATCTTTTATTCAAAACTTGCTTATATCAATTTTGCTTTCGTGTAGCTCAGAAAATCATATCAGTTGCATGTTTACGGAGCACTACCCTTTGTAGTATTTTCCTGTGATTTATGCCACCAGTATTTTAAATTGTACATTATATTTTTTTATTTTCTAGAATATCTATGCAGTTCTATTTTTCTGTAAATTTTTTTTTTTTACCACAATACGTAATTTCATCATTTCACTCCAACTGCAATACTACTTTTTGTATGTCTGTAATCTTTATGCCAGTTTTTGAGAAAAGTATTTTGGTTTCCAAAATCCAAATATGGTGCTAGTCTGTTAATTTAATACAAAGTCTATTTTGGCTTCATGTTTTGTCTTTTATCTGGCCACTCTACTTCACTTCCTCTTATACTCCTTTCAGTATTGAAACAAATACAAAGTTCTAGTCCTTGTCCTTCTGGCAATCTCAACTGTTAGCAGTTATTCTTGTAGTGTTTCTTGGATGTTCTCAACATCTTATTCTGGGTCTATCATGGGCCCTTCTTCTATCTCCACTATATGTTTTGTATTGCTATAGAATCTCTTGGAGACTGCCAGGACTCTCATGTTTCTCCTAGTTATTGTTTAGCTAAGTGTTCTCCCTTGTTTTTGTTTACCAGAGTGTGCTCCCATCTTATACTATAATCACTTTGTGTTTTGCAAATAGGACCACAATTGTGCTAATGATTGCTTCTCTGTATTCTTCCAATTCTATAAAGTCTCACATTGACAACAGCTATGTTCGTTCCTTCTTGTCCTGATTAAAAGAGTTACCTATAATTCTGCAGAGTTGTCTGTGATGAAATGTAAGTGCGTGTGTGTGTGTAAACCATTAAACAATTATTAGAAATTACAGACAACACATCAACTTCCAAACACTGATCCTAACGATGGTTTTAAAATCTATCAATGTATTTTGAATGACAGGATGCTCTATACATTGTGTATAATACATTTAAAAAAACAAATAAAGAAACCAAATATATATTACTTAGACCATGCACTTTTCACTGTAGTAACTAAGCTTTTCTCCACATAATTAGCTCTGAGATCTAGTGTTGATGATTATGTACATGAATTGTAGAAAAGGTAAATGTTAAACATTTCAATGCTGCTTTTTCCAATTTTATTTACAAAAAAATGCAGTCGATAATTCAACCGTTTTGCAGAAAAAGCCGTGCAAGAGTTTAAATAGTCAAGTACCCCCGTCATGCCAAGTGGTGTTATAGGGAATATGGTGTTAGTGACCATAAATTTTACAGACCTTCAGCACATGATTTTTGGGGTAATGTGGTAGGTATTACACCCGTGCTGCTTTACTTTCCCAGAAAAAAATCCTGTACTCATTAAAGGTTGGGTGAACCCAGAAGCTGTCGGTTGGGATCGAACCCTACCTCTTGTCCTTTGTAGTCCAGTTCACTAACCACTGAGCTATCGCGGCTCCCAAGAGTTTAAATACCTGGGATCAATTTGTCTAACAAAGAATGGCCAAATTAGCAATGACAACACTGGATGAATTAATGTCTTTAAGGAGACATGAGCTTGTAATCAAAATTCAGATTCATAAGTTGACAAACTCAAACATGGAGAGAAACCTGTGTTTGTTGATTTTCTCATTTCTTTACACTGTTAACAGCATTGCTCTGATATTCAGTTTTTCTTATTTAAAAATTCTAGTTTTTTCAAACTGCTTAATTTGTTTGCTTTTTCTTTCCGTGACTTCTCCCACCTGGTGTAACAATGAATTAGAGTTCTACAAATTTAATTATCAAATAGTTTTCTTATATTGCGGCAATGTTTTATAATAGTATTCTATTTATTTTATTTCATGCATATTATAATGATACTATTTATTATTTTGCTCAATATTGTATTATGCATGCATTTGTAATAAATATTTTTTTAAGTTGTAGACAAAACAAGGGTGTTGTTGGCATTTCTGCTGGCCATTTTAGCCTGAGATTACAAGGCCGTGTAAAAATTACAGCTTCAAAATACAAATTCTTGAAATTTGAGTTTGCCACAAGCAAACATCATATCTCTCTCTCACACGCACGCACACACACAATTACAACTTCTGGTGAGCTCTTGAGTGTTGGATTTGTGTCCTTTGATGTCGAGATCTTGGAGAATACTTTGTATACCATGGAATGAATTCAGGACAGGTGAAGAACTCCACGGAGGAAATAAAAAGAAGTAGCTTTAGCTGTAAAAGAAGATGACCCTAGATTACAATTCATATCTGTGGGGTTCATGTTTTCATGATTACGTAGTAAAAATTACTAGTACTTAAATGTTACATCTGAGTTCCAAAAATAGTAAAGTACGAGACTTGAATCAGTGTCTTAGAATGTGAGTTTACACCTATATGTGCTTGGCCGCCTATCCAGAAGTGTTCAGAGACTTCTGGATAGTGTCGCTTCAAGCATCAAAACTCATGATGTGAGGTGGCATTCCTCACCTTCCCAGAGTAATACCCTTGTGTGCTCATTTCTGCCAGTGGCTGGGTCAACCACGGGGGTATTTTATTTTTTTTCCAACCACGAGTACAATTCACAATTCTTCCAGTGGGAATCTAACACGGGTTGTCCAAACATTGGTAGCCCAGTCTGGTGGTTTTCCAAACTAGACTAACCTAGGCCCCCAAAAATAGTATTTTCTTTGCTTTTGCTACACAGTTGAGTGTTTACTCCAGACGACACACAGGGATCGGAAACGGTAATCATTTCCTTGCTTAAGTTTGAATTTTAGCTTAAAATCTGACACACAAAACACACCCCTCCCTCCATTGGAGAAGTTATGTTGTGTGTTTTGTCTATTCACATGACGGCCAACCGGTGTCTGTTCAGCCCGTATGTTTGGCTCCCTCAAAGTTTTGTTCATTGTTTACTGTCTATCCTGTGTCAAAAAGGTTTCTTTGCTGCCTCACCGACAGTCAAGATTTCCCCCGTCATGAGGGACCAAAAAAATGGAAATAAACCTAATTTCTTGAAACCTGGCAAAATTTATAAAATAGCACAGCAGCATTCTTAAGATGCTGTATAACTTTAAAGCAGAATATGTTTTGTTTGAAAATTGAATAATCCAATATCAAAGGAAACAGATCAAGCACCCAGAGGTCATTGGAGGTCATAATTAGGAAGGTGGGGGGGGGGGGACATCAAAGGAAACAAATCAAGCACTCAGAGGTCATTGGAGGTCGTAATTAGGAAAAGGGGGGGGGGGGGGCGGCAACATCAAAGGAAACAAATCAAGCTCTCCTCACTAGAGATCATAATTAGGAAGGGGGGTGGGAGAGAGATATGTTTGTCTGCGGCAAACTGTCAAATTTCAATAATTTGTAGTTTGAGTGTGGCTATTTTTACGATGGAATCGTAATCTAGGGTGAAGAGATGACATTTGTATTGGGTTGAAGACATACATGAAATCAGGCCGTAAGCATTACAGGACAGACTTTTCTCCTGGAACCCACAAGGCGGAAGATAAAAAAAAAAACCCCTACACAAAACTGGGAGTGAGGAATGGACATAAGAGATATGTGATAACTAAACTCTCAGAAACATTCAGCTCAGCATTAAATATTTGTGTGAACAGAACAGCTCTGATGTTATGCTGTCCAAACTGCTTGGGTGAGAGCACTGACCGATGGTAAAACCTTTCCTGCAGGAAGATAAGAAGTTGAAAATAAGAATTCCAATAGGATAAACATGGCTGGTTTTAATAATTCAAATAAAATATACATTACTGGTTTTAATAATTCAAATAAAATATACATTACTGGGTTTTAATAATTCCAATAAAATATACATTACTGGTTTTAATAATTCCAATAGGATAAACGTTACTGGTTTTAATAATTCCAATAGGATAAACGTTACTGGTTTTAATAATTCCAATAGGATAAACGTTACTGGTTTTAATAATTCCAATAGGATAAACATGACTGGTTTTAATAATTCATAGAAGATAAACATTATTGGTTTTACATATTCCCTATCAAGGGTTTTCTCACGCTGTGGCCGCACCATTTTTCATAATTTTTTTTTTTTTAAATAGTGATAAAATAAAAATGTAACTAAAATACGCATTTTGTTGGGACAATTTATTCAAAAAGCCGGAAAAGCAGTTAATAAGAGAATTACAAGGTTTTAGTAGAAATAATTGCAAAAATGTTGATAAATTAAAAGCCGAAAATCACTGCTTTTGGACTTGGCACAAAGTAACTTCACTCCCAGACCACATAGTCTAGATAGACATGTTTTTGTACTTCTGTCAAAGTCCTTTGTTCAACCCATCTCTTGTAGATTGTTAACAGAAGGTTTTACTAGCCAGAGACTGGGGGAAAGTAAAACCACAAAGAAACTACAGATTCAAAGAGAAAAATCCCCAATTCCTGTGGTGGGACAAGGTATAATCTTGAGACCACCCAGCCCTGTGGTGTGACAAAGTATAATCTTGAGACCACCCTGCCCTGTGGTGTGACAAAGTATAATCTTGAGACCACCCTGCCCTGTGGTGGGACAAGGTATAATCTTGAGACCACCCAGCCCTGTGGTGTGACAAAGTATAATCTTGAGACCACCCAGCCCTGTGGTGTGACAAAGTATAATCTTGAGACCACCCTGCCCTGTGGTGGGACAAGGTATAATCTTGAGACCACTGAGCCCTGTGGTGGGACAAAGTATAATCTTTAAACAACCCTGCCCTGTGGTGGGACAAAGTATAATCTTGAAACCACCCAGCCCTGTGGTGGGACAAGGTATAATCTTGAAACCACCCGGCCCTGTGGTGGGACAAAGGATAATCTTGAGACCACCCAGCCCTGTGGTGGGACAAAGTATAATCTTGAGACCACCCTGCCCTGTGGTGGGACAAGGTATAATCTTGAGACCACCCAGCCCTGTGGTGGGACAAAGTATAATCTTGAGACCACCCTGCCCTGTGGTGGGACAAGGTATAATCTTGAGACCACCCAGCCCTGTGGTGGGACAGTATAATATTGAGACCACCCTGCCCTGTGGAGGGACAAAGTATAATCTTAAGACCACCCTGCCCTGTGGTGGGACAATGTATAATCTTGAGACCACCCCGCCCTGTGGTGGGACAAAGTATAATCTTAAGACCACCCTGCCCTGTGGTGGGACAAAGTATAATCTTAAGACCACTAGTTTAAGGATTTAAATGTCTGAGCATGTACTAGAGACATCCAAGTTTGACACTTCTCTGTGATTAACAAAGCTCCCAATTATTTACAACGCTTCTCTGTTATTTCTAACACTTCTTTGTAATATACAATGTTTCCTCTGTGATATATGCTTCCCTGTGATTTACAAAATGTTGATTGAAATGCCATTCTGTCAGTTTCACTTTCATATACTTGCGGCCCACATATTTGAGGTTTCCTAAGTATGAGACTATAAGTTCTGATCTCACCTTGGTTTGTTTGCTTGCATTCATACGATTTTACCTACTTAGGCAGCAAAATATTCAGTGATGGAGACATAACATATCAGAAATCATGACACACAATGTGCTAGCATCAAATGCTTCCAATAAACTAATGAACATCTGGAGATCCAGATTTCTCACTAAATGAACAAAAATTAAACTGTTCTCAAATATAAGCTGGAAAGAATACATTTAAAATGAGCAGATAAGAGACAAGAGAGCTACGATAGCTCAGTGGTTAGTGAACTGGACTACAAAGGACAAGAGCTAGGGCTCGATCCCAACCGACGGTTTCAAGTTCACCCAGCCTTAAATGAGTACCGGATTTTTTAAAATGGGAAAGTAAAGCGGCACGGGCGTAATACCGACCACATTACCCCAAAAATCATGTGCCGAATGTCTGTAAATTTTTACTAACACCATATTCTCTATATGTCACTTGGTGTGAAGGGGGCTCTTTACTTTACTTTTTACTAGATAAGAGACAAGGTATAGTTATTCTCCTGGATAGTTCTGGTTCCCCCGATGCAATCTTCCTTCATCATCCATCTTTATTAGGATGTTTACGTGGATGTAGATGTGTTGTGAAATTTGCGATCTTTAGGCCCAACACATCCATCTTCGGCATAGAACTTTGAAAGACATTAGGGGTCTCAGACATCCAGGTGAGAAATTGTATTTATCCCACTCAAGGTATTTGAAACAACTTTTTGATCAGCCCTTGTCAATAAAATAAACATAACAGAAAAGGTAACAAGAAATGAACTGACCTTCTAAAACAGCCAAGCTGGCATTGTCACCAGTGCTAACATGGCTCACCTTCTCCTCTGTGTTGAATTTCCTGGCACATGCTGCTGTGCTACCACCACCTGACAATTACATTTGAACTGCTTTATCTCTTATCTTGACCTATTCTTGTAGGCCATAAAGCACTGTCAGTCAATCAAAGCCCTTTTGAACCCCTTATATATATATATGTATGCCTCTTATGTGTACTTTTGTGTGGTCATTGCCAGTCTTTCAACCAACACTATCTATTGTCCTTTTGAGCTAAAGATGGCACATAGTGAGAAACAGCAATCTCAAAAACAGAAACCTTGCATGCCAAAATGGCACATATTGCAGAGATCACTGCTTTTAAAATCTATGGCTCTGTTTCCATAACAATAATTTTTACAATGACAGCTTTTCAAGCCATCAATCAACCTCCTTAGTTGCCTCTTATGACGTGCATGGAAGGTCACGGTCTCACTATTCTTTACTTCCCTCATAATGAGGCCCCTGTAACACAATGGTGTTTGACGCAACACTGCTGCCGAAGACACATGAGAGTTGCGTAGCACTGGAGAACAAGAGAAATGTAGTTGTTGGTTAGTCGTATGATTATCCTTATCGAACAACTCTCCATAAGCAATGAGATCTCCTCCACAGCAAATCCGGCAGTGTGAAATGATAAACTGACTCACATGTCATCCACCGTTCTCCTCATAGCTCTCCTGAATTTAGGCTACATTTCTCTGACTAATGTGAGATCCAAGAGTCGCATAAGGGCTGCATATTCATGAACAACATCGAAATGCAAAAATCAGCAGGACTGTCCTCACTTGCCTGAAGGGAAAATCTTGGCCACAAATATCAGCAGGACTAACTTCACTTGTCTGAAGGGAAAATCTTGGCCACAAATATCAGCAGGACTAACTTCACTTGTCTGAAGGGAAAATCTTGGCCACAAATATCAGCAGGACTAACTTCACTTGTCTGAAGGGAAAATCTTGGCCACAAATATCAGCAGGACTGTCCTCACTTGCCTGAAGGGAAAATCTTAGCCATAAATATCAGCAGGACTGTCTTCACTTGTCTGAAGGGAAAATCTTGGCCACAAATATCAGCAGGACTATCCTCACTTGTCTGAAGGGAAAATCTTGGCCACAAATATCAGCAGGACTGTCCTCACTTGTCTGAAGGGAAAATCTTGGCCACAAATATCAGCAGGACTATCTTCACTTGTCTGAAGGGAAAATCTTGGCCACAAATATCAGCAGGACTATCTTCACTTGTCTGAAGGGAAAATCTTGGCCACAAATATCAGCAGGACTATCTTCACTTGTCTGAATGGAAAATCTTGGCCACAAATATCAGCAGGACTATCCTCACTTGCCTGAAGGGAAAATCTTGGCCATAAATATCAGCAGGACTGTCCTCACTTGTCTGAAGGGAAAATCTTGGCCACAAATATCAGCAACCAAGAACAAGTTAAAAATTGTAACCAACAGAAGATGCACACAGTGATAGTAGGAAGGAGTTGGAAATGGATAGGTCAGGTGCTTAGAGGATATCCAGAAAGAAATCATAAGAATTGCCATATATTGAACTCTGAAAGGAGGGTGAAAGAGAGGCAGACTAAGGGCACCCTGGCAAAAGACAGTAGAAGGAAACATAGAGCGTCCTAGTGAAGGACAATTGAAGCAGATGTTGGACATCCTAGTGAAGAACTGTTGAAGGAGACACGGGACATACTTGTGAAGGACAGTAGAAGCAGATACGTGACATCCTAATGAAGGACAGTAGAAGCAGATAAGGGACATCCTAATGAAGGACAGTAGAAGCAGATACGTGACATCCTAATGAAGGACAGTAGAAGCAGATAAGGGACATCCTAATGAAGGACAGTAGAAGCAGATACGTGACATCCTAATGAAGGACAGTAGAAGCAGATAAGTGACATCCTAATGAAGGACAGTAGAAGCAGATAAGGGACATCCTAATGAAGGACAGTAGAAGCAGATAAGTGACATCCTAATGAAGGACAGTAGAAGCAGATAAGTGACATCCTAATGAAGGACTGTAGAAGCAGATAAGTGACATCCTAATGAAGGACTGTAGAAGCAGATACGGGACATCCTAATGAAGGACTGTAGAAGCAGATAAGGGACATCCTAATGAAGGACTGTAGAAGCAGATACGGGACATCCTAATGATGGACAGTAGAAGCAGATACGGGACATCCTAATGAAGGACAGTAGAAGCAGATACATGACATCCTAGTGAAGGACAGTAGAAGCAGATACATGACATCCTAATGAAGGACAGTAGAAGCAGATAAGTGACATCCTAGTGAAGGACAGTAGAAGCAGATACATGACATCCTAGTGAAGGACAGTAGAAGCAGATACATGACATCCTAATGAAGGACAGTAGAAGCAGATAAGTGACATCCTAGTGAAGGACAGTAGAAGCAGATAAATGACATCCTAGTGAAGGACAGTAGAAGCAGATACATGACATCCTAATGAAGGACAGTAGAAGCAGATACATGACATCCTAATGAAGGACAGTAGAAGCAGATACATGACATCCTAGTGAAGGACAGTAGAAGCAGATAAGGGACATCCTAATGAAGGACTGTAGAAGCAGATAAGTGACATCCTAATGAAGGACAGTAGAAGCAGATAAGTGACATCCTAATGAAGGACAGTAGAAGCAGATAAGTGACATCCTAATGAAGGACTGTAGAAGCAGATAAGTGACATCCTAATGAAGGACAGTAGAAGCAGATAAGTGACATCCTAATGAAGGACTGTAGAAGCAGATAAGTGACATCCTAATGAAGGACTGTAGAAGCAGATAAGTGACATCCTAATGAAGGACAGTAGAAGCAGATAAGTGACATCCTAATGAAGGACAGTAGAAGCAGATAAGTGACATCCTAATGAAGGACAGTAGAAGCAGATAAGTGACATCCTAATGAAGGACAGTAGAAGCAGATACGGGACATCCTAATGAAGGACAGTAGAAGTAGACATGGGACATCCTGGTGAAGAACAGTGGAAGCAGTCATGGGACATCCTGGTAAAGGACAGTAGAAGCAGACATAGGACATCCTGGTGAAGGACAGTAGAAGCAGATATGGGACATCCTACTGAAGGACAGTAGAAGCAGATACGGGACATCCTAATGAAGGACAGTAGAAGCAGAAATGGGACATCCTGGTGAAGGACAGTAGGAGCAAACATAGGAGATCCTAGTAAAGGACAATAGATGCAGACATGGGACATCCTGGTAAAGGACAGTAGAAGCAGACATGGGACATCCTGATAAAGGACAGTAGAAGCAGACATGGGACATTCTGGTAAAGGACAGTAGAAGCAGACATGGGACATCCTGGTAAAGGACAGTAGAAGCAGACATGGGACATCCTAATGAAGGACAGTAGGAGCAAACATGGGACATCCTAATAAAGGACAGTAGGAACAAACATAGGAGATCCTAGTAAAGGACAGTAGAAGCAGACATGGGACATCCTAATGAAGGACAGTAGGAGCAAACATAGGAGATCCTAGTAAAGGACAGTATAAGCCAGATGTGAACAGTGGAGAGACACTAAGATAGTGGAAGCAGAGATTAAAAGTTTACAGACAACCTGAAAAAGAAAACATCTTAGCACGTAAAATGGTAAAAAAATAAAAACATTGGCTGCTTTGTTAATCTTCGACCCAAAAAAAAGGAAGATGTGACCCATAAAAAAGGAAGAAAGCTGACCTAAAATGCTAATGGCTCCTCTCTGCGTTACTCTGACAACAGCATCCATCATCTGCTTGGATCCGATGGAGAAATTATCAAACTCAAATATTCCTGGAGGGCTGCATGAAGAAAGTGATTGCAGGAAAAAAAAACGTAAACATGAGCTGCATAAAGAGCTGTGTCAGTGAAAAAAATAAATAACAGAAACCAGCTTGTGTGGAATGTGTCACTTTTACATTACAGTTGCAGCAATACATGTTACATTAAATACAGACTCTTATATATGATGTGATATTTAATTACTTAAATATCATCAAGTTGCATGCTCTAGGTAGAATGTTGCATTCATCACAGCCTGTCTGAAAGAATCTCTATCTCTAGCCAGATTTCCAATAGAACATTGCATTCACTACAGCCTGTCTGAAAGAATCTCTATCTCTAGCCAGATTTCCAATAGAACATTGCATTCACTACAGCCTGTCTGAAAGAATCTCTATCTCTAGCCAGATTTCCAATAGAACATTGCATTCACTACAGCCTGTCTGAAAGAATCTCTGTCTCTAGCCAGATTTCCAATAGAACATTGCATTCACTACAGCCTGTCTGAAAGAATCTCTATCTCTAGCCAGATTTCCAATAGAACATTGCATTCACTACAGCCTGTCTGAAAGAATCTCTGTCTCTAGCCAGATTTCCAATAGAACATTGCATTCACTACAGCCTGTCTGAAAGAATCTCTATCTCTAGCCATATCTTTTTCTTCTGTTGTCATGTTCAAAGTCCCTTCTTTGATGACTTTAAAGCATCTTCTTCTTGGTCTACCCTTAAACTAAAACATCATGCACACATAAACATCTACTTCAGCTAAATATGTTACAAGCAATGAAAGCAAAATTAATTTTAATAAATAAAATAATTTGTAATTTAAACTTTACGAAAGCAAAAAAAAATTACTCAGCCTTAATAGTAAAAAGAGAGAGGTAATGGTAACAACAAAGAAAAAGACTTCACCACATGGCACAATAAAGACTATTGGAACAATATTAAAACAGGTAAATGAACTTAAATATCTGGGAACATTGTTAACCTCAGATAGTTGATGCATAACAAAGAAGAAATGCAGAATAGCTCAGGCAAAAGCAGCTTTCCAAAATATGAGGAAGATACTGTGCAATCCATTTTTGACAAATGAAATAAGAAAAAGAGCCAATCTTAATATATGGATGTGAATCATGGACAACAGTACAACAGACAAGAAAATCACTGGAGGCTGTAGAAATGTGGTTTTACAGAAGAATGTTGAGAATGTCACGGACAGCTAAGAAGAGTAATGAAAACATTCTGAAAGTGGCCAAAGCAAAGAGAGAGCTAATTTCCAATATTATGAAGAAACAATCATCAATTTTGGCCATTTAATGAGAAGAGAACAACTGGAATATATTGTAACAAATGAGAAAATTGAGGGACAAAGAGATAGATCAAGCAAGGTGAAAAGATTAAGAGAATGCAGGCTTGGCAGAAGGTCAATAATAGAAATGATAAGTGACTGCCAAGATTGAAAGTTGTGGAGAGACATGATCACCTACGCCGGCAGGCACGGTACTTGATGATGATGAAATGTGCTACACTTTGTGTGTATGGTGTCACAAAGTGAAACCACTTCCATAAAATATCAATTTTACAAATAAGTGGAGTGTACTAGACTCACAACATCCTCATCCATAAAACCTGCACAATTTCAAAGATGAGAACAAAAACACCAATTTGAGATAAAAACAAACAACTGTGAAAAGCAAGTAAGAACTCACTAACCCATTCCAACATATAGTCCTGGCTCTTTCAATAACATTTGTGAATTCTTCATTAGTTTTATATCCAACATCCATACCCTGTGATGATAGAACAATCCTTAATTTCACATTCAAAATGTCATATTTAAGATTTTTAATAAGTCTAGATTACGACCGAATCAAAAATATTTCTATCTATTGACCTTTCTAGCCATGCCCGGCCCATAGAACCAGATACTCTTTCTCCTATCTAAATTTTTTCATTCTAGTAGTCTTGTTGCAAAGATCTTTTATCAAATCTCACCATTTGTCTCTGTTCTGTGCAAGCAATTCTATCTCATTGAGGGAGCCGATTCCTACTGCTTTTGAAATTTACACAAAAAGCGCAAATATTCTCAGCTTCAAAATTCAATTTTGAGGGCCCTATTGAGGTCTCCACCAGTTCCCCATATCTTGTCATGCAGGGCTGATTCAATATTTGTGTTTTTAGGGTGTTAAGATTGTTGCAGTCCTCTAGAATGTTCTCTGGAGTTTATTCTTCCGTATTCCATTTGTTCATATTTTTGTTCTTGACAAAACTCTTTGTTGTACTAGTATATAAAAAAGTAAAATATTCCCGTCACGCCAAGTGGCATATAGGGAATATGGTGTTAGTGACCATAAATTTTACAGACATTCGGCACATGATTTTTGGGGTAATGTGGTCAGTATTACGCCCGTGCCAATTTACTTTCCCATTTAAAAAAATCCAGTACCCATTAAAGGCTGGGTGAACCAGAAGCCGTCGGTTGGGATTGAACCATACCTCTTGTCCTTTGTAGTCCAGTTCACTAACCACTGAGCTATCGCGGCTCCCTGTACTAGTATATGGCTGATGATTACTATCTTTCTTTGCCTGTCTCATCATTTCCAGGAATATTGCATCCTTGCCAGATCTTCTCGAGCATTTCTCTTATATCATTTAGGTAGTCCGGCTTCAAATTCCAGGTGTGGCCTTTTTCTAATAAATGACAAGGTTCACCAAGTCTCTGAGTTTGATACAGTGATTGTCTTTGGACAATCTGGGAAAACTGGAAGGCCTGGAGTAATGCTGATCATATTATCCATAAATCTACAGGTTGTCGTTGAAAAACTGGGCATTAACATTAACTTTCTTATTCACCGCAAGACATAAAAGGGACCCTTTACTGCCATTGTTTACAGTAGGTAAATGTAAAGGGCTCCGTCATGTCACCCAGTTGTGTATAGGGAATATTGTGTTAGTGCCCATAATTTTTATAGACCTTCGGCACATTATTTTTGGGGTAATGTGGTCGGTGTTACACATACACAGTTTTACTTTGGAAATAGGCACACATATCAAAAGTACAAAATGCTAAATATGCTGGGCCACGGGTAAAGCTGCAGAGAACATGTAAAATAAATATTAAATTGTCTTTCTATTAGTTTAGATGCTCCATACAAGACAAACAACGACATTTTGAAAAAGGTCCTCATCTGATATAACAAACAAAGCAACGTCGCTTCTTCGGATGATGGAAATGGGAGTTAAGATGGGCACAGCCAGAAATGAGAAACTTGGTGGCCGTGTAAGAAGACTTATCAACCAACATAGAACTGGAGTCGTCAGTCGCTGGACACTGAGGGAATTGCTGAGGAGGGGATCTGAGCACCTATGGACATGTTCGGAGTGCAATGATGATGACCCGCAAATAACTCAATAACTCAAACAAAGCAAATTAAACACATAAATCCAAGCCAGAAAACACAACACAGACACAACAAAGGACAGTTTTATTTTTCCAGAAAAACCAGTACCCATTTAAGGCTGGGTGAACCTGAAAGCCATCATTCAGGATCGAACCCAACCTCTTGTCCTTAGTAGTCTAGTTCAATAACCACTAAGCTATCGCGGTCCCCTGCATTTTTTACAGCCACACTATATTTCTCCATACTTTCGGTTGTGCATTTGGCGAGATGACCACTTCCTAGAATTAAGTTCAGGACGTGTAGAAAGTTACGTCAGTGTGTTTTCAATACTTCTTATTCCACTACTGATTTAGACTTTTTGCAAGTCGAGCATGCCAGGAAGTGATTGATTTTCATGTGGAATGGTGACCTAGTTTTTCCTAGAGTTTGGTCTTGTGACCTATTTTCAACTGCGTATTTTTGCCATATCTGCTACCAGCTACTCTGGATTGTGTGTGTCGCCAAAGTGGTGACCTGATTCTGATCGTAGAGACAGCGGTTCACAGGTAACACTTACAGACTACGAAGTCCACATGGGTTTAGTGCCAGCGCTTGGAGAACCTGTCGCAGGTGATGACTGTTGCGGTGCCCCAGATACATTTGTAAAAGTTGCGTAACAAAAGCACCACAACACATTCATTCAATCAGTGGAGGACAAGTAAAATCAGAAGATGAATATTTCAATGATTGCTGGAATGAGCAGCATAGCAGATATGGGAATGTCCATATGGTGACGTCAATCCATACTAAATGGTTATAGTTAGTCAAAGGCCCCGGTATCACTGCGAACGAATAAAAATTCATAATTGCTCAACAGCCCATGCCAGTGGAATCATCCGAATTAAAACTCATCTCATTGAAGGATCTGAACAAAGAAAGGCAGCCACAGCACATGCCAAAAGACATACGGTCAAGCTGCATGAAAAATGAACACAGCTGAACTGTCTTTCATCATACAATATCATCATTCATCGTAAGCAATCGGAATATTGAAACACGATCCGGATGAAAAGCACAGCTCATGGTGTGCACAGAGCACTAAACTCAGTAGCTCCGGCAATAAACTACAATAAGGAACACTTTTCAGACTAAGCCTCAATGATTCCTGCCTCCTATTCGCCTTATTGACCAGAAGTCTCATACTAAATACTATTTTGCACAATGCCAATTCATACTAAAAACTATACTTCTCAATTTTGTAACAGCAAACTGAAACAAGACCCACCATCCAGCCATCTGGAATGCCAGAAGCGACAGATGCTGTAGCTGTTTTTGCATCCTCCGCAAATTTGTTTCCCGTGATGAAGTCTGACGGCAAGTGAAACTGAACATTCTTCTGCTTGGCTTTATCATATAATCTATTGACAACAGCTGCTCCTTCCTCATCAAAGACTGAGTCGCCAATCTGAAAAGGAAAAAAAATTAATTCACATAATGTTATGTTGTAAAAGGTAAAGAACGAGACTTGAATCAGCGACTTACTTCATGAGTTTTCACCCATATGTGTTCGGCCCCCTATCCAGAAGTGTTCAGAGATATCTGGATAGTGTCACTTCAAGCATTGAAAACTACAATGCAAGGCAGCATTCCTCACCTTCCCAGAGTACTATCCTGGTACCCATTTCTGCTAGCGGCTGGGTCAACTGAGGGGGTATATTTTTTTTCCAACCACGAGTACAATTCACAAACTGCTTCCAGTGGGAATCGAATATGGGCTGTCCAAATGTCGGAAGCTGAATGGTTTTCCCAAATAGGCCACCGAGGCCCCTTTATATCTGCAGCGAGGTCACTCTGAACTGAATTTTGCGTGAATATCACTTTTCCCTATTTTTCCACACTGGCAGCCATGTGTTCTGGTGTCCCCCGTCTTACAGGCAGATATTCTCTGACTTTAGAGGTACTCTCATATTTTTATCTTTGAGAGTTTTAACGTTTTTGGTAGATTTTTCCTATTAAATTTGTCAGGGCAGCGGCCATTTTTTTACCTGCTCTTTTTTATTTCCAAGTGTCAAGAGTTCTTTAACGTGCACAGAATGCACATGGGACCTCCTGTCTTTCACCATTTTCCGAAAGGACTAGACATCGGATCTCACTACCCAGAGAGGACTAGACATTGGATCTCACTACCCAGAGACCAGGGGAGGGTAAAGCAACTGATTCGGTTTTTTTTAACCCACCACCGGGTGGGTATTGATTGAACCCGGCACCCTCTTGTCCAGAGGCCAAAGTGTTACCTCTAGACCACCCATCCCCCACACATAATGTTATGGTTAAAGAGAGTGGGTGGACGAGTAGATAACGAGTTATGCCCTATACCAAAAGAACATAGATTTGAAGCACATGAGGTCAAATGTTTTTTTTTCTACTGGAGGTGAAATACAAATTCAGATCCGAACATCTTACAATAACTACACTGAATACAGCTGCCTTTATTCTCAAGTTATTTAAGTCACCCTGTCAAAACCCAGACACAGGATAAATCCGTAAAGATTTATTTATTTTTTTAAATTTTAGTTTTTCACTTTGAATAACCAATATGAGAATATTATCAACGTTTACGACAAAGATTTGATTACAATGTATTGTGTGTATGTAAAAAAAAAAGTAAAGGATCCCTCAATGCTTTACTAGCTGCATGGGGTATATGGTGTTAGTGACCATATTTTTCTATGACCACGGCACATTTTTGGGTGATGAAGTCGGTATCACACCCACCTCCCTGGAAGAGAAACTCTACAGGGCAACCGAATCATTAAAATAGACAACAGCCTTCATAAGAGAGTCCGGAGTCCTAGTCTGAATGAGTCATGATCGCAACAGATGATGAATAAATTGTTATTCCTAGCTAAAGTGCTTACACTTGTCATTCATTCAATCAATTCCAAACATCCATCTATCTACCCTCCTTTCAAGCAGAAGAAGGCAATATAGGGCAGAAATTCTAGGCTCACTGTGTTCGGTGATCTTGGCTATTGTCAGACTTCACACAGAACCAACCACACAGAACCAACCATGTTCTGCTGGTTCTCTTAACCTTGACAAGGGAGCCGATGCATGCTGCCTCTCGCCTGGGTGTTCCTTTTAGCGTTTCTCTAGGTCCGTCTAATACAGGAAGCTACCGTTACCAGACCCTGATAAAAACATCATCAACAAGACAGGTAAAGCATCCAAAGTTGCATACTACAAAATATGCAACAGGTAAAGCATCCAAAGTTGCATACAACAAAATATGCAACAGGTAAAGCATCCAAAGTTGCATACAACAAAATATGCAACAGGTAAAGCATCCAAAGTTGCATACTACAAAATATGCAACAGGTAAAGCATCCAAAGTTGCATACAACAAAATATGCAACAGGTAAAGCATCCAAAGTTGCATACAACAAAATATGCAACAGGTAAAGCATCCAAAGTTGCATACAACAAAAAATGCAACAGGTAAAGCATCCAAAGTTGCATACAACAAAATATGCAACAACTGACCTCCATTTTGTAAAGAACTTTGAGAAAGGTGAAGGCCATGCCATGACAAATGATCATCTCATCAACCTTCTCCAGAAGATTCTCAATCAGCTGAGCTTTGTTCGATATCGTCTCTCTGTGGAGATTCTAAAAATTGATTATTGTTCTTGGAGCTGTCAAAATTATATTTGAAGAAGAAAGAAAGAAAGAAAGGAAGAAAGAGAGAGAGAAAGAAAGAGAGAGAGAGAGAGAGAAAGAAAAGAAAGAAAGAAAGAAAGAAAGAAAGAAAGAAAGAAAGAAAGAAAGAAAGAAAGAAAGAAAGAAAGAAAGAAAGAAAGAAAGAGGGAAAACAATAAGAAAAAACTATATCATACCTCATGGCATTTAGGAAATGTGTACGTGTTCATTTTTTTTTCTTTATACCACACTACATTTTTGGGAATGTGGTCAGCATTACAACACAACAGTGTTTATTTTCCAGAAAAAAATTCAGTGCTCATTCATGTTGGAGATTTGTTGTAATCAATAAGATTACAATAAAGAGGAATTCAATGCATCGTGATTGTTGATGACAAGAGATCCGTTAATTTACGCTCATCATCATCATCATCATCATCATGGGTCATACCGGTTGGCGTAGGCGATCATGTCCCTCCACAATCTTTTATCCACAGTGCATCGTATCAGTTCTGTTGTTGACTGTTTTCAATGCCATGACACAAAGCTATCTAGTATTTTTTCTCTTTGTCATCTATGATCTCTCTTTTCCTATATTTTGTCAGTTGTAACCAAGTATTCCAATTTTCCTCTTCTCATGATGTTCCCGAAAAATGTTGATTGTTTCTTTCTTATTTTTCTTAGTAGCTCCCTTTTTGTGTTGGCTACTTTATCCTACATCAACAAAACTTTCAAGGCTGATATTGATAATTGTTTTTTTTTGTTCATAAAATAATTTTCTTTGGATTAGTTTGACACAATATTTATGAAGATAAATCGACAATGTTGTCTAAATTTTATGTTTTCATTTTTTTGGGTCATTTATCCCCTATTTTTCTTTGTACGTGTCTTGTGTTATCTTGGTATTGGTGAAATCTAGTTCCTTGTTTAATTAGCTACAAATTCTTATACAATATCATGTTTTGTGTTTGATAAAGATAAAACATGTAGATAGATGTTTAAAACGACAAGGCTCATGAACAATTATGTCTGAAATCTTTTCTGATGTGTTGATAAAAACTTTCATCATCCTTCAGTGCCGACTCTGCATCGAAGGTTGGCTACTATGGTGCTTCATTCAGCTCTGTCTTTTGCTTTGATGGTGCTGGTTGTCACAGGCTGATTTGTCCATCTTTTGATATTACTCGTCCATGTTAGTCTTGGTCTGCCTCTGCCTCTTTTACCTTGCATTTTCCCTTCCAGGATTACTTTTAGTAGGCTGCTGTGTCTTTTAACATGGCCCAAAAATCTCATTTATCTTGTGTGAATTGTATTTAGTAGTTCTCTTTTAATTTTTAGTTGTTTTAAGACTCCATCGTTGGTTTTATTTTCTTTCCATCCAATTCTTCCTATTCTTCTATAAATCCATATTTCAAAGGTTCAATTTTCTGTTGTTTTTTTTGGCCTAATGTCCATCTTTCTTCACCATACAGAAATGTTGAGAAGATATAACATTTTGCTACTCTTTGTTTTAGTCCTGGTGTTATTTGTCTTGTGTTAGTATATTTTTCATGACATTAAAATTACTTTTTGCCATTCCTATTCTTTTGTTTATTTCAGTTTGACATTCTCCACCACTGGTTATAGTATGTCCAAGGTGGTTATAAAAACCTTACATAATGAAAAAGTTAACACTGAGTGAACCTGAAACCCCTCGATCAGGATCAAACCTGATCTCCTGTCCTTAGTAGCTGAGCTCACTAACCATAAGAGACCACATACAAAACAACAAACTTACCCTCCCAGAATGACAAGAAATGGTCTATTTGGGTTATCTAATGCCCAGATGTAGAAGTCAAGCTCCTTCTTCATAAGAAATCCAGCAACTCTTAAGGGTAACTGTATTCCAACCAGTGAACTACAATGATAGAGAAACAATTTAAGACCAACTATAGAACAACATCGCAGCAACTCTTAAGGGTAACTGTATTCCAACCAGTGAACTACGAAGATAGAGAAACAATTTAAGACCAACTATAGAACAACATCGCAGCAACTCTTAAGGGTAACTGTATTCCAACCAGTGAACTACGAAGATAGAGAAACAATTTAAGACCAACTATAGAACAACATCGCAGCAACTCTCCACAGTTTTTTGTCACTTGTACTTTAGTTCATTGGATCATTTGTAAAAGTAAAGGTCAAGTACGAGAATAATTGAATCGGTGTCCTAGCATGCAAGTTTTCACCCAGTGTCACTTCAAGCGTTGAAACTCACGATGTGAGGCGGCATTCCTCACCTTTCCAGAGTACTACCATGGTGCCTATTTCTGTCTGTGGAGGTATTTTTTTTTCTCCAACTGAGTACAACTCACACTGCTTCCAGTTGGAATCGAACACGGGTTCCGAACGTCGGTAGTCCAGTCGGGTGGTTTTCTCAACTAAGCTCCCAAGGCCCTTTTTTTCTTATTTGTGCTTTTCCATGAAGATAAAATACACATACTATTTCAATTTTATAATCAAAGTGAGTAAAGAAGCTGTATTTTGGTTATTTGGTTATGGAAGGCCCCGGTATTACTGCAAACGAATTAAAATCCATAATTGCTCTACCGCCCGTGCCAGTGGAATCATCCGAATGACTAACTCATCTCCCAAACAAAGAAAGGTAGCTGTAGTCCCCATCATAGCAGTCTCAGCACACGCCAAAAGACATAAAGTGAAACCGCACAGAAAGTGAACACGGCCAACTGTTCCCTGTCATACGATATCAGCATTCATCGTAAACAATTGGAATAAAAACGGATGAAACACACAGCTCATGGTGTGCACAGAGCACTTAACTCAGTAGCTCCTGCAACAAGCCAGACTTAGAATATGAGGAAACTGCAACAAGGAACACTTTTCAGACAAGCTGTATTTTATAATGCAAACACTTTTGTGCTTTAAAACTAAACATTGTATTTTCAAAAGCTCTCAAATTTGCCAATATTTGATTTTTTTTTAGCTTTAACTACTAAAATATTATCCATATATAAATATTTACTCTAACCCAATATTGTGATATCGTTGTAAAAATTAACACCTCAAAATTAATTTTTGGAATTGCGACAGTCTGCTGCAGGCAAATATTTCCATGCCCCCTATACCTTCCTAATTACTAATTGAGGTGACCCCTGACTGTTGGATTTGTTTCATTTGTTATTGGATTTATTTTCCATATACCGTAGTCAAAAGTACCATGCTATCATAAAAACGCAGCTTTTTTTTTTTTTTTTTTTTTAAAATCGGCCAATTTTGAAGAAGTGGACGCACAGATAAATGCAATATGCTGCAGTAAAGCTGGTAGCAGGGAACAAGTGGTGGGGTGTAACATACACTCCTACAAGGTATGGTGGCAGCTTAATAAATAAGGACAATAAAAAATTTGACATTTCAGCCTACACGCAGCCTTCTTCAGAAAACAAGGACAACACAGACAACAAAATGAAGATAGACACTACTACATGTTCTCAATTTTCAAGAAATTCATTTTTTTTTTTTAATTTGACCGAGTGAAATCTTCGGTAGTCAGGGAAATTTTTGGTTGTCTACAAAAATCTCTTCAAATGACTGTTGGCAAGACATAAATAAAACAAATTATAACACTAAGATAACAAATGTACAGGAAACACACGAGCTGGACTGAGGTGTCAGCAGACAAAGCATGCGTCTGATAACCAAAGTGTAATGCGTTTGAATTTCCGGCATTAAATCTGACGATACCATGAAATAAATACAGCATCCAATATGGGCGCTGGTGGTTGCTTTTATCTGTGTAGGAGTACAATTCTAAATCTTAATTGTCTTTGCTAGTCACTCATGACCCTTCATTGGGATCGATTTTGCTTCTCCGATACAGAAGATACTATAGAAATTATCTTAAGTTGAAGATAATTATTTCATTTTTAGTGCTTTATGTGTCCGAATAGTGTTGAAAATGAATGCATATGCCTTTTACATCTGCAATAACTCGGGATAAAAAGAAAATTCTACCTGGGCTGGATCTAATTTTGGAAATTGCCCGAGAACTCATGCATGCACATTTCATTGAAAGATATGGCACTGTAAGTTTATGGTGCGATGCCAAATAATCCATCTGAGAATTTCACCATATATGAACTGACAGCAGCTGACATAGATCAATCACAGGCTGATGCTGGCCCCCCACATACAATTTGTTCTCTGTGTCCCAGCCAGAATGACAACAAACTTTTGTGTTCTTTGTAAAAAAGCCATATGTCATGCACATTATGTTAATGTTTGTTCTGGCTGTGCACATTATGTCAATGTTTGTTCTGGCTGTGCACATTATGTCAATGTTTGCTCTGGCTGTGCACATTATGTCAATGTTTGTTCTGGCTGTACACATTATGTCAATGTTTGTTCTGGCTGTACACATTATGTCAATGTTTGCTCTGGCTGTGCACATTATGTCAATGTTTGTTCTGGCTGTACACATTATGTCAATGTTTGTTCTGGCTGTACACATTATGTCAATGTTTGTTCTGGCTGTGTGCCTTAATTTTGTCTTTCCTAAGTGTCAATGTTCCGTGTTTTTTTGTAAAAAAAAAAATAATGTCCAAAATACTGTGTCTCAAATAAACAGGCTTCTGAAAAATGGAGGATGTACTGGCGCAGTAATAACTCTAAAACAAATTACAGAAAAGACAACAGAACATAATCAAACCCTATACGAACCTTTCACAGATCAAGAAAAAGCTTTAATGAAGTTAACAGAAAGAACAATTATGGGAGACACTTGACAGAGTTAAAAGACACTAGTAAATGGGAAAAAAGGAGTTAAAAGAACAATTATGGGAGACACTTGACAGAGTTAAAAGACACTAGTAAATGGGAAAAAAGGAGTTAAAAGAACAATTATGGGAGACACTTGACAGAGTTAAAAGGCACCAGTAAATGGGAAAAAAAGAGTTAAAAGAACAATTATGGGAGACACTTGACAGTTAAAAGGCACCAGTAAATGGGGGAAAAAAGGAGTTAAAAGAACAATTATGGGAGACACTTGACAGAGTATAAAGGTACCAGTAAATGGGAAAAGAGGAGTTAAAAGAACAATTATGGGAGACACTTGACAGAGTTAAAAGGCACCAGTAAATAGGAAAAAGGAGTTAAAAGAACAATTATGGGAGACACTTGACAGAGTTAAAAGGCACCAGTAAATAGGAAAAAAGGAGTTAAAAGAACAATTATGGGAGACACTTGACAGAGTTAAAAGACCCTAGTAAATGGGAAAAAAGGAGTTAAAAGAACAATTATGGGAGACATTTGACAGAGGAAAAAAGAAAAAATATGAGTATCTCCGAAGTCGGAGTTATCTGCCTGTGCGGCGAGGGACCACTGTGCACATGGCTGCCAGGGAAAACTGGATTAACAGGCAAAATTCAGTTCCTAGTCTCTAGGGACTTCGTCAGAGGTTAAAGTTAGCGAACGACTTAAAAAAAAATTTTTTTTTTTTAATTTCTTATCAGACATATTTGAACCGACTCTAACAGAAAATGGTGACAGAATGGCGTTCACTAACACCAATGGATAAACAATAAACAATATAAAAGTTCTCACAAACCTGTCAGTTCGGTGAGCTGCTCCGAAGGCATCATTGACATAAAAATCTCCGAGTCGAGACAGAGATGCTCTAAAAGCTGTGATTGACATGTCATCGCCTTTGATCTGCCAAAAAATGGGAGCATCAAAATTAAAGGTCAAGGCTATATGCCAAAGAGTGTGTTCACCTCTATGGCTTTTTCTACTAGAGATCTTATGATGTATATGGCATTGCTGTATTTAAAATAAAAAATATATATAATTTTGAACTAGAAGAAGATATAAAAGAGAAAAAATAATAAAAAGTCTTCGCTGTATTCTCAGTGGCAAGCAGGAAAAAGAATGTTAGTGTGCATTTTTATTTTCCTTTTATTTCTTCTCCTCATCATCATCAAGTACCAGGCCTACTGGCGTAGGTGATCATGTCTCTCCACAACTTTCGATCTCGATAGTTCTTTATCATTTCTGTTGTTGACCTTCTGCCAAGCCATTCTCTTAAGCTGTCTGTGATTTTTTCTCTTTGCTTCCCTCTATCTCTTCGTCCCTCAATTTTTCCAGTTGTTACAATATATTCCAGTTGTTCTCTTCTCATTACATGGCCAAAAATGATGATTGTTTCTTCCTAATATTGGAAATTAGCTCTCTTTTTGCTTTGACCTCTTTCAGAACATTTTCATTACTCTTCTTAGCTGTCCATGGTATTCTCAACATTCTTCTGTAAAACCACATTTCTACAGACTCCAGTGATTTTCTTGTGTGTTGTCCTATTGTCCATGATTCACATCCATATGTTAAGACTGGCTCTAAGTAACATTTAAGAACTCTTTTTCTTGTTTCTATTGTCAAAATGGATTGCATAGTATCTTCCTCATTTTCTTTTCCTAGTTTTAAATTATTATATATTTTTATTTTTTTAAATGTTATGTAGAGCCAGTCTTAAATATGGATGTGAATCCTAGACAATAGGACAACGGACAAGAAATCACTGGAGTCTGTAGAAATGTGGTTTTACAGAAGAATGTTGAGAATACCATGGACAGCTAAGAAGAGTAATGAAAATGTTCTGAAAGAGGCCAAAGCAAAAAGTCTGTTCCTGCTGAAGGCCTATTGAGGTGAAACATCATTCTGGTTTGTGTTGTCCACTTGTTATGTGAAGCTTTAACCATACCATTTTTATATAAATATATTTTTTAAAATAACTGTCGAGATCGAACGTTGCGGAGAGACATGATCACCTACACCAGTAGGCCCGGTACTTCATGATGATATTTTTTTGTTCATTTCTCCTCACAATTAACTTCACTACAGCTTCACAATTAAGTGCATTTCTTTGCCTTGACCCTAACTGCTATGGGACTACTTTAACCTAACAACAACCAGACATTACTCAAAGCCACCTTGTTTTCCTGAACATCCTTTCCTTTGCCTTGACCCTAACTGCTAAGGGACTACTTTAACCGAACAACAACCAGACATTACTCAAAGCCACCTTGTTTTCCTGAGCATCCTTTCCTTTGCCTTGACCCTAACTGCTAAGGGACTACTTTAACCGAACAACAACCAGACATTACTCAAAGCCACCTTGTTTTCCTGAGCATCCTTTCCTTTGTCTTGACCATAATTGCTATGGGACTACTTTAACCTAACAACAACCAGACATTACTCAAAGCCACCTTGTTTCCCTGAGCATCCTTTCCTTTGCCTTCCTCCTCCACATGGAACCGTAAGTTCTCCAGTAGAATGACGCTGCCGTGTGCTGGGTTAGCACACACCTCCTCAACCTTAGGCCCAACACAATCCTCCAGGAACATGACTTTCCTGAATGGGGTCAACAAAGGTAAAGGTTAAAGAATTCGGCAGTAAAAATACACAAGGTACATACATGAGGGTGGGGGGAAGAGTTACAGTCTAGCAGTAAAAAAAAAAAAATAGAAAAGTCTGATAACATTTACTGTTGAGTCAGTGTGACTAGAAAAATTATCATCTTCAGATAAAGTTTGGGGCAGTATTAAGTCGGGCTGTTAAAAAATAAAAAAAAAAAAAAAGATGATTTGGGTGGAGTTACAGTCTGGCAGTCTTCCTCTTCTATCCTTCCTCCATTGCTGTTGGCGTCGAGGGGAGATACAATCTGCGATTCTTTGCTCTTCTGTTGGCCTCTTTCTGGTGTTATCCCTCCTAATGACTCTAGTATTCCCTTTATCCATCTCTTTCTTAGTCTTCCTCTTAATCTGGCGTTTTCGTAGCGTTTATTTAAGGCTCTTTGAGTCATTGTTAGTTCTTTTTGTCTTGTTATGTGGCCAAACCAATTTATCTGTTGTTTCTTTATGTATTTTTCTCCATTATTTTGGCTCTGAGCACTGTTGTGTGTATGTTATAGTCTGGCAGTCAAAAAAAAACAAAAGGTCAAATAAGGGTGTTTTTTAATGACTGTGCACTTTTTGAAATTAAGTATTTTGCACACCGCAATTTTAAAATGTGTATTACGTCATGGTTCAATCTCCATTTTAACGTAGCTCAGAATAGTATTGCTGTGTGCAGAGGTTGTAGTGGATTATAAAGTTAACTACTGAAGAAAGAGTATTTTTGGTCGAGCATGTGTTTCTGGGTTTCAACCCACGATTACCTGATTTAGAGAGCTGGTTAGCCCATTTACTCTCTCCTAGAACACAGCGGTTGTTCTTTTTTATTCAATTCTGACTGCATTGGTGTTTCATTGAATTCAGTTGATGATAAACAGATGTCAAACATCTGACATTTAGATGAAATGCCGTGTGTTACCGGGGCCTCATTATGAGGGAAGTAAAGAATAATAACACTGTGACCTTTCAGGCATGTCGTAAGAGGCGACTAAGGAGGTTGATCGATGGCTTGACAAGCTGTCATTGTAAAAAAAGTATTGTTGTGGAAACAGAGCCATAGATTTTAGAAGCAGTGATCTCTGCAATATGTGCCATTTTGGCACGCACGGTTCTGTTTTTGAGACTGTGGTTCTGCCCTATGTGCCATCTTCAGCTCGAAAGAACAATATATAGATAGATATGTTTCTTAATGGTGGCAGGTATATGAATGTGGTTGTTCAGCAATTTATGATGATAATTTCCTGATACTTCAGTGCCTCATCCTCATACTGTTAGCAATTTAATAAACAAATTTCACTGCACTGGTAGTGTTCATGATGTGTGCCACCCTGGTAGACCATCTGTATGAAGAAACATCCCTCAACATCCAGGACAGCAAACTAATGAGATCTGGTAAATCAATAAGGAGTTTGGCCCAACAAGTACACAAGTCAAGCAGTACTGTCCACAAAATCCTGAAGAAGAAATTGAAGTTACATCAATGCATGTTTTATGTTGTACCTCAGCTGAAAGAGTTAGATTATCAATTAAAATGAACTACTGCATGTGGTTTGAGAGTGTTCTAGCTGAAGAAGGAGAGGAAATCCTTGATGTCACTTCACAGATGAGGCATTGTTTCATCTTTCTGGGTATGTGATCAGTCAGAATGACCGTCTCTGGAGTGATGAAAATCCCCACACATTGCACTAACTCAAGTTAAAACCAGTTGACCAAAACATCAGTTGGTCAAAATCTAACTCAAGCTAAAACCACTTTACCAAAAACATCAATAGTCAAAATCTAACTCAAGCCAAAAGAACTTAACCAGAAACATCAATAGTCAAAATCTAACTCAAGCCAAAACAACTTAACCAAAAACATCAATAGTCAAAATCTAACTCAAGCCAAAACAACTTAACCAAAAACATCAATAGTCAAAATCTAACTCAAGCCAAAACCACTTTACCAAAACGTCAATGCTCAAAATCTAACTCAAGCTAAAACCACTTTACCAAAAACATCAATGCTCAAAATCTAACTCAAGCCAAAACCACTTTACCAAAACGTCAATGCTCAAAATCTAACTCAAGCTAAAACCACTTTACCAAAAACATCAATGCTCAAAATCTAACTCAAGCCAAAACCACTTTACCAAAACGTCAATGCTCAAAATCTAACTCAAGCTAAAACCACTTTTCCCAAAAACATCAATGGTCAAAATCTAACTCAAGCCAAAACCACTTTACCAAAACGTCAATGCTCAAAATCTAACTCAAGCTAAAACCACTTTACCAAAAACGTCTATGGTCAAAATCTAACTCAAGCTAAAACCACTTTACCAAAAACATCTATGGTCAAAATCTAACTCAAGCTAAAACCACTTTACCAAAAAACGTCTATGGTCAAAATCTAACTCAAGCTAAAACCACTTTACCAAAAACATCTATGGTCAAAATCTAACTCAAGCTAAAACCACTTTACCAAAAAACGTCTATGGTCAAAATCTAACTCAAGCTAAAACCACTTTACCAAAAACATCAATGGTCAAAATTTAACTCAAGCTAAAACCACTTTACCAAAAACATCAATGGTCAAAATCTAACTCAAGCTAAAACCACTTTACCAAAAACATCAATGCTCAAAATCTAACTCAAGCTAATACCACTTTACCAAAAACATCAATAGTCAAAATAACTCAAGCCAAAACAACTTTACCACAAGCCATTTGACATCAAGGGTCAAAGTCTAAACCAGATCCAGCTTACCTTCCTAACAATGTCTATAACTCTGCAACAACTGCCTTCATGCTGGACTTTGGATCTGGCCGTCCATCCGGTCTGCCTAAGTGAGAAATAATAACCACTGACTTAGCTCCCTTCTCCAGAGCATACCTGACTGTTGGCAGGGCGGCCACTATTCTGCAGATAGGTGAGTTCATGTTAAATTTATGAGGATGGGAATTTAGTGGTCTAGAGGTAAGAAGTAAGCGTCTGGACAAGAAGGACTCAGGTTTGAATCCTGCCAAAGGCAATGGGAATTTGTATCTTAAAATCCATGGTTTTTCTGTAGCTTTACCCTTACCAGATCTCTCTGTAGGGAGATCTGACCTCAAGTCCTTTCAGATAATTGAAAAAAAAAACAGAAAGTCCCGTGTGCACTTTGCACATGTTTAAGTACTCGTGGCAGTTAAAATAAAAAAGTAAAATGAAAAGTATGTTCTATCCACACCTTATTAAGCATATAGGGAATACTGTTTAGTGACCAGATTTTTCCATGACCACTGCACATTTTTGGGTGAAATAGTGGGTATCATACCAGGCCACTTTTACTTCCCAGAAAAATCTCTGGTACTCATTTTTAGAGACTGGGTGAACCCCGGAGCCTTGTTATTTTCAAATAAAATTTGCCGCTTCTGGGAATTGAACCCTTATGATTAGGAGGAAGCAGGCACACTAACCACTCAGCCACCTGGGTTTCAAAGATAGAAAAAGTAGGTCAAAAACTGCTGCTAAGTAAACTAAACGTACCATCCACAAGTTCCTAGTAAAAAAAAGGTAAAGAGCCCCGTCACGCCAAGTGACGTATAGGGAATATGGTGTTAGTGACCATAAATTTTACAGACCTTTAGCACATGATTTTTGGGGTAATGTGGTCGGTATTACGCCCGTGCTGCTTTACTTTCCCAGAAAAAATCCGGTACCCATCTAAAGCTGGGTGAACCCAGAAGCCGTCGGTTGGAATCGAACCCTACCGCTTGTCCATTGTAGTTCAGTTCACTAACCACTGAGCTATCGCGGCTCCACAAGTTCCTAGGTGTATGGGGAATATGACGTTAGTGATGTTCACCTGGGTGAACACTCAAAAGAAAGAATAAACTTCTGAGGTGGGCGGAGAAGTAGTATAAATAAAAATATGGGGCCACAGTACAAAAAAGAATAGCAAAAAATGTAGAAAAAATTGTAAGGTTGCGCCTTTACGATGGTAAAACATAACATAAAACATTCTGACATCATGGCTTATAAACTACCCTGATGGGAAACAGATGATATAACAAAACAGAAACTAGAAAAACAAAACAATTATCTATAAAAGAATTAATTATTTTTCTTTCAATTAAACGATAATAATAAATTAACATGACTTCTATGATCTTGCCAGTATGACTTTCAACCAAGAAACTTTTCCTCTTCTGGTTATTCAGACCCCATGAGTTCATCGCCTCACATTGCCACGCTGCGAGGGGTACTTGTATTTCAAGTTTGTGTTTGTATGTATTTGTATTTATGGTTATGGTTAATCAAAGGTCTTGGTATCACTGCAAACGAATTAAAATCCATAATTGCTCAACCGTGAATGATAGTGGAATCATCCGAATTAAAACTCATCTCATTGAAGGATCAAAACAAAGAAAGGCAGCTGCAGTCCCCATCATAGCAGCTAAAGCCCATGCCAAAAGACATAAGGCCAAGCGGCACTGAAAGTTAACGCAACCGAACTGTCCTTCATCATATAATATTATTTATCGTAAGCAATCGGAATAACGAAACATGATCTGGATGAATAAACACAGCTCAAATTAGTATTTGTTGTCTTGTATCTGATGAAGGGTTATGCTGAAACGTCAAAATTTGTCTTGCCACTCTACAGGTTTAGCAGATTAATATTAACATTATAATTTTAATTTATTTTATTTGTCTAAAGTGAAGGAACTTGTCACTGCCCTATCAGATATCACAATATATCAAAGTGAAAACAAAAGAAAAGAGCCCTGTCATGCCATGTCTTATCTTAGGGAATATGGTATTAGTGTCCCATATTTTTTATAGACCTTTGGCATATTATTTTTGGGGTAAGTGGTTCAGTATTACGCCTGTGCCATTTTACTTTCACAGGAAAAAAACAGGTAACAATATAAGTCTGGGTGATTCTGGAAGTCATCGATCAGGATCAAACCCAACCACTTGTCTCTTACTGACCAGTGAGCTATAGCAGCCCCCAATCATAAGGTGTACATGACACTAATTACTTTGTTGGTCTATGATCAAGTGAATATGAAGAAAGAGAACTACAATTATAGTCATATCTACAAATAAAAATATCTTCTTGTAAATTCTAACCCATGTTTGTGAAGTTTTTTTGGCATATTTTTTTTAAGTACAGGATAGCCAATCCCATGCCCAATGGCTTGGAAAGCGTTTGTTAAAGACCTATGCTCCACATGGAGCTATAAGGTAGAAAAAGAAGCAGAAAAAGACATTTCTCCCGGAAAAGGGAGGTAACATTGGCAACAGCTGCATACCTTTGATTGTTTGTGATTTTCCCATCTTTTAGTGGGACATTGAAGTCAACTCTGTAGACAAAAATACAAAGAAAAATCAAATACAAGAGAAAACAATAATTCTCAGTAATGCTTGTATAAATTGTAGTGGAAATTGCATGTTCTATTTGTGGTACTAATGGTTAACCCTAAATTGCGTCACTTATCTATGAACCACGTTTTTACGACACGTTCATAAAATGAATGAACTCTTAAATGTTACAGTTGGATTGCCAAAAACAATGTTGTCTTTCAACTTTTGCTACACAGCTGCATTTACACTAGGAGAGACACGAGAATCGGATGTGGTAGTCATTTCATGGCCTACATTTTATTTATGGCCTGAAATTAGAATGCATTGCACCGTAGCTACCTGCCTGAGGTGTTACATTGTTTACTCTCACATCAACTGTCGATCCGTCATTCAAGCCATATGTTTGGCTTCCTCTTAGCGTCGTTCGCTACCTATCCCATGTTACAAAGGTTTGTTTGATGTCTCCCTGACAGCTAAAGAGATTTTCGCCGTTCGCTACCTATCCCGTGTTACAAAGGTTTGTTTGATGTCTACCTGACAGCTAAAGAGATTTTTGCTGTCATGAGAAGAAAAAAAACTGAAAAAAATAGAATTTCTTGAAAACTGGCAAAATTGATAAAAACACAAATCAGCGTTCTTACAACACCTTCATAAATTATTACAAAGTGCACATTCTTCTTCAACCTTCCTTCCTCATTTTCCTTTTAGCATCGAGGGGAGATATAATTTGTGGTCTTTTGCTCTTCTGTTTGCCTCTGCTGCTGTCATGTTCCCTAGTGTTTCTAATATTCCATCAATTTATCTTTTGCTCTTCTGTTGGCCTCTTCTGCTGTTATGTTTCCTAGTGTTTCTAATATTCCATCAATCCATTTTTTTCGTGGTCGGCTCTTGGATCTGGTGTTCTTGCAATGTTTTTTGAAGGCTCATTGTGTTGCGACTCACAGGCTTTGGACCTTTTCATTAACAATACCCTCCGGGAGATTAAGGCACTTCGTCCCCATAGACTTCGACACTCCAATCTTAGTAGTGATGAGTACAAGGCCCTACAGGACCTTCGCTGACGTGATGATATTGTCATCAAGCCGGCCGACAAGGGAGGCTCTGTGGTGGTTTGGAGGAAAGACCTCTATATCCGGAAGGGGATAAACAATTATCCGACCCGACTTTCTACCTCCCCACCCCCGACCATACCACTGCCTCTAACAACGCCGTGGTGTGTCGTACGATCCTCCGGTTCATTCAGGATGGGCTACTTCCCTCTAGCTCCTCCCTTATGATCCTTCCTGATCACTGCTTGGGCTCTTTCTATATGCTGCCCAAAATACATAAACCTGACTCTCCTAGACGACCTATTGTCTCGTCTATCTCATGTCCCACAGTTCTCATTTCTGACATCCTTGACAGTGTCTTTCTTTCAACCCATAGTTATGGGCCTCCCTTCGTATGTCAAAGACACTAACGATGCCCTCAACATCTTCGCCTCTTTCACCTTCCTTCCTGATCACCACTACCGCCTCTTCGTTATCTGCTCCCTTTATACTTCTATTCCACACTCTGACGGCCTTCGAGCTCTTCAGTTTTTCCTGGACCGTAGGATCCAACCTTCCATTGCCACTGGTGTTCTCCTCCGTCTAGCGGAATTAGTTTTGAACCTTAACTCTTTTGTTTTAGTTCAATGGCAATTTCTTCACCCAGATTAGCGTGTCGCGATGGGCACCAAAATGGGTCCTAGCTATGCTTGTTTTTTCTTGGGCTACCTCGAGCACCAAATCATCCAAACCTACCAGGACTCTCTTCCCCTTATGTATCGTAGGTACATCGATGACTGCATTGGTCTGACCACAGGATGAGATCTCCCGTTTCATCGAATATGTTGGACACTTCCACGCCTCTATCCACATTACTTACCACATCTCCACCTCCTCCGTATCTTTCCTAGATATCTCAGTCTCCTTGGGCACCTCTCATCTTCTCACTTCGGTCTTCTACAAGACCACAGACTCCTAGTTTCCTCCGCTACGACTCATCTCACTCTACATCCTGTAAGAACTCTCTTCCCTATTCTCAGCTTCTCAGAGTTCGTCACCTTTGCCAAGATGATGATTTCTTTCACAATGTCCACCTCATGCTTGACTTCTTCCGACCGACGCCTCTATCCAGAATCAGCTCTCCTCCCTGCCCTGCGTCATGTTCTCCACACTTCACGTCAGTCTGCTCTTACCCCCTCTACTCATCCCCCCTTGGATAGAGTAGTACTCGTCCTCACCTATCATCCTCACCATTACGCTGTGATTAGGACGATTCACCGCTACCTCCCTATTCTCCGATCTGATCCTACTACTCGTCTGCTCTTCCCTCACCCACCACTGGTGGCCTTTAGACGTGACCGGAACCTCTGTGAATTTCTTGTCAGGGGCCGTCTTCCTGCTGCCCTCCTTAGCCATCGAGGTACTATCCGCTGCAACCGCAGAGTATGCAAAACTTGTGACCTCGTTCTCCAGACTGATACTGTCCTCTTTCCTAATGGTCCTTTCGAGATCAGAGAAGGATTCACTTGCACATCGTGGAACATCATTTATGCCATCATTTGTAAGCGATGCAAGTTGACCTACATCGGTCAATCTGGTCAACGTATTGGGGATAAGTGCCATGAACATTTACATGACATCACCCGAGAAGCGGGCACTCCTGTAGCAGCCCACTTTAGCTCGAGGTGCCATCGGGGGAAGGCTGATGTCTTGGTCATGGGCCTAATATCATGCTCTTCTGATCACCTCAGTCTTGAACACCATCTGATCGCTCGTTGGGGTTGCCCCCCCCCCCCCCCCCCCCCCCCCCGTGGCATCAATGTATCCCTGTCCCTCTGAGGACCCCTCTTCCTCTGTCCCCTTCTCCTACCCCTGTACTCTTCTTCCCATCTCACCTTTATGTCCGTCTGCTCCCCATCTTTCCCTTCTCCCCTATCCACTTGCAGTCATCCCTCATCTTGTCTTCTTCATCCCCCCAACCCCCCCCCCCTCCCACCCCCACCTCCCCTCTCTGCGGACTACCTTTATGTCCATCTCCTCCTTATCACTATATTACCTCTGGTCCTCTGATGTATACTTCCTATTCCCCTTTATATATACACTCCTAGGATTCTCTATTCTCTTATGTCACCACTTCTCTACCCTCACTATTCCAGTATAATAAACCCCCCCTCCCCCACCCTGGTGTCCACTCTTAGCCCTCTTCCAGGACTCCACTTGTCTGTTCATCAGCCACTATTACTCCACTTCTCTTTGTATCCCCCTCAGTCTCTCTGTTTCCCAACATCTCTACCTCTCTAGGCACTACTTCCTGCGCACCATCCCTCTATTACTCCACTTCTTTCTGACTCTCTCCCTATCTATTCACTCCTGACCCACAGCCTCTCCTCCCATCCACTTTTCCCATACCTGATTCTTACCCTTCTTATTCTTCCTCTCTATTTCTCTTCCTCCCTCTCCCTACCTCTCTATCCATCCATTTTTAGCCCACCCATAGACTATCTCTCTTGTTCATCTCCCAGAGTACCCTGTTGTCTATTTCGTTTCACCCCCTCTCTGATTCCTCTGTTTGGATTACCCCCTTGTTAGGCCCTAGTAGTTTTATGAGACCAATTATCATCTCCTTCTTCCGCTCCTTGTCTGCTCGCAGACATGCCTAACCTTAGCTATTGTTTTGGTTTCTATTTATTTCGACCGGTGTTTTCACACTAGTCGGGCAAACATGCCATTTCTTCTCCCCCCCCCCCCCACCCTAAATTGTTTTCCCACAATTCCTTTATTGTGTTCTTCCGCCTCGTGGTGTTCCACGCCTAGTGTCATATACACAGTCATTCATTCGATTCCTTCACGGCGGACAGACAAGTTGCTTGCGCTAAGTGATTTTTTAATATACATTTTACGACACATTATTAACTTTTTTACTATTGACATTTCTAGCTCTTCCTCATTTGTCTATTCTTTCTATTGTATACATCTTGACACTCATCCTACCTCCCCTTATGTAGCCTCCTTTCTTATTTCAACATTCTACTTTCCTCTTTTCTGTCCACCTCTCCATTCACCTGATCATCTAACATGTAGTTACAGATAATTGTACTTCATTGTTTGTTGTTGTTGTCCTTGTATTCTGAAGAAGGCCACAGGTCGAAACGTCAGTTTTGTGTTGTGTTCCTCCCTTGTAAAGCTGTCACCATACCTTGGAGTGTTTAATACTCCTCACCACTGGCTCCTTGCTACCAGCTTTACCGCATCATTGCAATTATTTGCCTGTTCCCTACCTTTTTATCTTTCTGCCTTGTCACATGGCCAAACCATTTTTTCTGTTGTTTCTTTATATATTCTATCTATCTATCTATCTATTGACCTTTCGAGCCGTAACCGGCCCATAGGGCGTAGACCAAGATACACCTTCTCCTATATGAATTTTTGTTCTAGCAGTTTTCTTTTAAAGATATTTTATCAAATCTCGCCATCTGTCTCTGTTCTGTGCAAGCAGTTCTATCTCATTGAGGGAGCCGATTCCTGCTGCTCTTGCCTCTCTCATCAATGTTCTTCTCAGTGTCTCCCTGGGTCTTCCTCTTTTTCTTTTACCTGTTGTTTCCCATATGAGGGCTTGCTTTGCTATTCGATTATTATCTCTTCTCATCACATGTCCAACGTATGACCATCGTCTTTTCTTTATTACTGAAGATATTAGTGGTTGATTTGCGATTTCTCTAATTTCCTCGTTTGTTTTGAATTCGTTCCATTCTATACCAAGTATTTTCCTTAGACATTTATTTTCGAATGCGTTCAACTTTGTTTCTATATCTCTTGTTGTTTTCCAGCTTTCACACGCATACGTAAGGGTTGATAGTACATTTGATTTGAATAGCCTAAGTTTTGTGTTTGTGCTAATGAGTTTTGATTTCCACAACTTTTCAAGGCTTCTGAAAGACATTGCTGCTTTAGCCAGTCTGATTCTAATTTCTTTGCTCGTATCCCCTTCTCGATCAATGTGACTTCCAAGATAGATGAAGTGATCGATCTCTTCTACTGGTTTGTTTTCCATGTATATTTTGTCACTTGTTGGAATTAAACTTTTCATGACTTTAGTCTTTTCATGATTGACCTCAAGCCCAATTTTGCTGGCTATTGATGATAGTTCATTTGTGTTTTCCTGCATCGTTTTTATCTGATTGCTGATGAGAACTATGTCATCAGCAAAGTCCAGGTCCTCCAAATGGTCTCCTTGTATCCATTCGATGCCTTTATTACCAGTGCAGCATTTCTTCATTATGAAGTCCATAACAATTCCAAATAACAAGGGCGATAAAATACATCCTTGTTTAACCCCAGTTTCTATTGGGAAACATTCGCTCAGTCCTTCCTCTGTTCGAACTGCACATGTGTAACCATCATACATGTCTTTGATAATATTTATGATTTTTGATGGTAAGCCATATTGCTTCAGAATTTTCCACAAAGAATCTCTATGAATACTATCAAATGCTTTTTTGAAGTCGATGAAGTTAAGTACAAAAGGTTTTTGCTTTTCAATGTGTTCCTCCAATATAAGTCGTAGAGTGAAAATGTGGTCAAGACAGCTTCTCCCTTTTCTAAACCCAGCCTGTTCTTCACGCATTACTGTATCTATTGAATCCTTTATTCTATTTAGGATGATTTTACAGAATAATTTTGAGGCAACTGACAAAAGTGTCACGCCTCTCCAATTGTTACAATCTCTAAGATTGCCCTTTTTCGGGATCTTAACAATGATTCCTTTTTTCCATTTATGAGGCGTCTTCTCTGTTTTCCAAATGATGTTGAACATTTTTTGGAGATGTATTAAATTATGGCTATCAATTGCCTTGAGGATCTCAGCTGTTAACTTATCCTCTCCAGCAGCCTTGTTATTGGTCATTAGCTTTAAGGTGGTTTCTATTTCACTCAAGGTGAAGTCATCTAAATTTACATCTAATTCTGCTGCTGGTGTTTCAGCTTCAAAATCTATTAAACTGTGAGGTAGTGGACGGTTAAGAATTTCTTTGAAGTGTTCCGCCCAACGGGCTTTTATGTCTGCGCTTGTTGTTAGCATTAATCCAGATTTGTCTAGAATTGGTGTTCCACTGGATGTATAGGTGTTTGTCAGCATCTTTTGTACAGTATAAAGAGTTCTGCTGTCTCCTGTAATTGCAGCTGTCTCTGCTTTCTCTGCCAAGTTGTCTATATAAGCTCTTGTATCTCTTCTTGCCGAACTTTTCACTTTGTTGTCTAATTCTTTGTATGTTGCTTTTGCCAGAACCTTTCCAAGATCTGTCTTTACATTAGTCATGGCTCTCTTCGCTACTCTTCTTTCTTTGATGTATTTCCATGTGGTGTCTGAGATCCAAGCTCGTTTTTCCATTTTCTTCAGTCCAGCACTTGCTTCTGCTGCTGTCATTAGTATTTTGCTCTGTGAGTCCCACATTTCATTGATATCTAAGTCTATTTCACCAAGTGCTGAATAACAATTACTTAGCTCTATGTTAAACTTTTCCTTTATTGCTTCATCTTTCAGTTTATGACTATCAATTTTATGTGTAATTGACCTCTTCTGTTGGTTTCTAAATTTTAATCTTATTTTCCCAATGCACAGGTTGTGGTCACTATTAACATCAGCACCTCTGTATGCTCTTACATCTATTAATGATGATCTGAATTGTTGTTTAATACATAGGTGGTCAATTTGATTTGATGTTCTATCATCAGGAGATATCCATGTTGTTTTGTGAATATTTTTGTGTGGAAATAATGTCCCACCTATAACTAAATTTTCTATTAAACATAATTCTATTAATCTTTCTCCATTCTGACTTGTTGTATTACAGCCTTCTCTCCCCATCACATGTTCCACTCCTGCGTTATCTTGTCCTACTTTGGCGTTGAAGTCTCCCATTACAATTAAAAGATCGTGTTTTGGTATTTTGTTTATAAGTTGTTGCAGTTGGTTATAAAAATCATCCTTAACTTCATCATCAGCTTCGTTAGTAGGCGCATAACATTGAATAATTGAAAGTCTTCCATGTTTTGTTTTGTATCGTGTTCGTATCAGACGGCTATTTACCGGTTCCCATTCTAATAAACTTCTTGCAGCTTTGTCTGTCATCATTATGCCTACTCCTTCACGGTGTTTTCCATCTTCCCTTCCAGAAAAAACTACTATTTTATTATCAATAGATCTCCTACCTGTTCCAGGCCAGCGCATTTCGCTTAATCCTAAAATATCTAGATCGTATCTGTCCATCTCGCTCGCGACCTGTGCATGTTTCGTCGGAGCGGCCATTGTTCGCACATTCCAGAATCCTATTTTTGTTGTTGTTTTAGGGCCGAAAAAACTATCACTACTATCTACTGCTAATTTACACATTCTGTATCAGGTCTACGTTTCATTAACAACATCGTTTTTACGATATATATTCTATGGTGGGGGTTAATTCAAGCTTTCTTCTCAGTTCTTCATTTCTAATCTCATCTCTCAGGCTGTTTCCTGTCTAACCTATTTCATCTCAATGGTGGTTATTTTTCTTATTGTTCTTGCATCTAGGGTCCAGGTCTGGCATTGGTAGCACAACGTTGGGATGAAGATTGTATTGTAGAGTACCCGTTTTGCCCCTAGGTTATTTCCTTGTTGGACAATAGTGGTGATAGCTGTCCAATGATTTGACAAGCTTTGTTGCAACGTGTCTATTTCTGCTGTTTGTAAATTGTCATTTGTTACTAAACTTCCTAAATATTCAATTTCTACTACTTGTTTTAGTTGTCTGCTATCTACAGTTATGTGGAAGTTCTGCTTCTCTTTTGCTATATTCATGAATTCTGTTTTGTTGATGTTCTTTTTCTCATATTGTATTTTGTGCCTATGCTGTTGAGTCTATTTAAATGTTCTTGTAGGTCTTCTATTTTGCCATGTAGTAGTGCCAGATAATCTGCAAATAGAAGTTTGATCTCCTCTCTCTCCAATGGGTTGGCTAACTTGCATATATAATCCACATATATATAATGAATAAAATGGGGTATAGTACGCACCCTGTATTACACTTTTCTCTAATTTCGAAGTGGTCTGCGTAACCTGCTGCTGTTCGGAGCTGAATAAAATTTCCTTTTTTGGCGTTGCCAGCTTTTACTTCTGACGAAGTCCCTAGATACTAGGAACTGAATTTTGCGTGTTAATCCATTTTTCCCTGACAACCGTGTGCACAGGGGTCCCTCGCCACACAGGCAGATAACTCCATCTTCAGAGATACTCATATTTTTTTTGTCGATGAGTAATTAATGTTTCAAGCCGGGCCTCGCTGCTGAGACCAGAGGTGGTTGCCACAGAGAGAAATCACAAATAAAAATCCCAACTGGTGCAACTGGGATTTGAATCCACAACCTCGCTGTCTCGAGGCCGGCATTTTGCCTCGAGACCAACCAGTCCCCAAAATTTCATTGAATTTTATCGCTGTTATTTTCAGATTTAAAAATATATATATTTTTAAAACTTGGCACCGCTACCGCAAGTTAAGCCCCTTGGTAGAAAAGTGTTAGTTTCACTCATATTAAAATTGTTCTTGAAAACAAAAGAAAATGAAATCAGAAAGGATGACACTAATGCTGGATCACATTAACAAACATCTAAATTGTAGGAAGCTTCAGCCATAATATTGCCACCTATTGTTGTAGCAAGAACGAACCAAGAAGTACAACACATACCTGATCAAGACTCTCTTTTCTCTGAGGTCAACTTGATCAAGTGTGAGCTTGTTGATGCTGGCAAATAGTTCCTGTGTACAAAAGGTCAAGAAAGTTGGGGTCAGAGGTCACAGTTCAGCCACAATTTGTATTATTTTCTTACTTCAGGTGAAATTATTTTCTTACTTCAGATGGAACTATTTTCTTACTTCAGATGGAATTATTTTCTTACTTCAGATGGAACTATTTTCTTACTTCAGATGGAACTATTTTCTTACTTCAGGTGGAATTATTTTCTTACTTCAGATGGAATTATTTTCTTACTTCAGATGGAACTATTTTCTTACTTCAGATGGAATTATTTTCTTACTTCAGATGGAACTATTTTCTTACTTCAGATGGAATTATTTTCTTTCTTCAGATGGAATTATTTTCTTTCTTCAGTTAGAACTATTTTCTTACTTCAGATGGAATTATTTTATTACTTCAGATGGAATTATTTTCTTTCTTCAGTTAGAACTATTTTCTTACTTCAGATGGAACTATTTTCTTACTTCAGATGGAATTATTTTCTTACTTCAGATGGAATTATTTTCTTACTTCAGATGGAATTATTTTCTTACTTCAGATGGAATTATTTTCTTACTTCAGATGGAACTATTTTCTTACTTCAGATGGAACTATTTTCTTACTTCAGATGGAACTATTTTCTTACTTCAGATGGAATTATTTTCTTACTTCAGATGGAACTATTTTCTTACTTCAGATGGAATTATTTTCTTACTTCAGGTGGAACTATTTTCTTACTTCAGATGGAATTATTTTCTTACTTCAGATGGAACTATTTTCTTACTTCAGATGGAACTATTTTCTTACTTCAGATGGAATTATTTTCTTACTTCAGATGGAACTATTTTCTTACTTCAGATGGAACTATTTTCTTACTTCAGATGGAATTATTTTATTACTTCAGATGGAACTATTTTCTTACTTCAGATGGAATTATTTTCTTACTTCAGATGGAACTATTTTCTTACTTCAGATGGAACTATTTTCTTACTTCAGATGGAATTATTTTCTTACTTCAGATGGAATTATTTTCTTTCTTCAGATGGAATTATTTTCTTACTTCAGATGGAATTATTTTCTTACTTCAGATGGAATTATTTTCTTACTTCAGATGGAATTATTTTCTTACTTCAGATGGAACTATTTTCTTACTTCAGGTGGAATTATTTTCTTACTTCAGATGGAACTATTTTCTTACTTCAGATGGAACTATTTTCTTACTTCAGGTGGAACTATTTTCTTACTTCAGATGGAATTATTTTCTTACTTCAGATGGAACTATTTTCTTACTTCAGATGGAATTATTTTCTTACTTCAGATGGAATTATTTTCTTACTTCAGATGGAACTATTTTCTTACTTCAGATGGAACTATTTTCTTACTTCAGATGGAATTATTTTATTACTTCAGATGGAACTATTTTCTTACTTCAGATGGAATTATTTTCTTACTTCAGATGGAACTATTTTCTTACTTCAGATGGAACTATTTTCTTACTTCAGATGGAATTATTTTCTTTCTTCAGATGGAATTATTTTCTTACTTCAGATGGAATTATTTTCTTACTTCAGATGGAATTATTTTCTTACTTCAGATGGAACTATTTTCTTACTTCAGGTGGAATTATTTTCTTACTTCAGATGGAACTATTTTCTTACTTCAGATGGAATTATTTTCTTTCTTCAGACTCTTCAGATGGAATTATTTTCTTACTTCAGATGGAATTATTTTCTTACTTCAGGTGGAACTATTTTCTTACTTCAGATGGAATTATTTTCTTTCTTCAGATGGAATTATTTTCTTTCTTCAGATGGAATTATTTTCTTTCTTCAGATGGAATTATTTTCTTTCTTCAGATAGAATTATTTTCTTACTTTAGATGGAATTATTTTCTTACTTCAGATGGAATTATTTTCTTTCTTCAGGTGGAACTATTTTCTTACTTCAGATGGAATTATTTTCTTACTTCAGATGGAATTATTTTCTTACTTCAGATGGAATTATTTTCTTACTTCAGATGGAACTATTTTCTTACTTCAGGTGGAATTATTTTCTTTCTTCAGATGGAATTATTTTCTTGCTTCAGGTGAAATTATTTTCTTACTTCAGATGGAATTATTTTCTTGCTTCAGGTGAAATTATTTTCTTTCTTCAGATGGAACTATTTTCTTACTTCAGATGGAATTATTTTCTTACTTCAGATGGAACTATTTTCTCACTTCAGATGGAACTATTTTCTTACTTCAGATGGAACTATTTTCTTACTTCAGATGGAATTATTTTCTTACTAATGGTGGAACTATTTTCTTACTTCAGATGGAACTATTTTCTCACTTCAGATGGAAATATTTTCTTACTTCAGATGGAACTATTTTCTTACTTCAGATGGAACTATTTTCTCACTTCAGATGGAATTATTTTCTTACTAATGGTGGAACTATTTTCTCACTTCAGATGGAATTATTTTCTTACTTCAGATGGAACTATTTTCTTACTTCAGATGGAATTATTTTCTTACTTCAGATGGAACTATTTTCTTACTTCAGATGGAACTATTTTCTTACTTCAGATGGAATTATTTTCTTACTTCAGATGGAATTATTTTCTTACTTCAGATGGAATTATTTTCTTCCTAAAGTCCTACAGGTGGAATGATTAAATTAAATGAATTTCTCTCTCTCTGCGATCAGGACTCAATCAGAGTAGGACTCCAGACTCTCGCACGAAGACAAAATGAGTAATTGTAGCATAAAATGATGTTTTAAAACAATTAAAAGAGAACTACTAAACACAATTCAAACAAGACAAATTAGATTTTTGGGGCATGTTAAAAGACACAACAGCCTACTAAAAGTAATATTGGAAGGGAAAATGCAAGGTAAAAGAGGCAGACGAAGACTAACATGGATGGGTAATATCATAAGATGGACAAGTCAGCCTATGACCACCTGCAACATCAAAATCAAAGCAAGAGACAGAATGGAATGTCGCTCCATGGTAGGCAACCTTCAATGCGGAGACAGTACTCAATGATGATGTAAAGAGGATATATATGTTCTTGTAAGAAATTAACTATAATTATGATATAATTATTATGACCTTTTATCTGTATGATCAAGGAAGATAGACTTCTTAAGACTTTATTATTAGATATGTCAGTCAGCTAGAGGATAATATTAAAATTAATGTGTTTTTTTTTTAATTAGAAAAAAATTGTCGTTTTTAAAAATTATTTTTTGTTCTGAAAAGCAGAAATGAAAAATGACACATTGATTGATTGAAAGAAAAAGAAATGACAATACAATCAAACAACAACATAATGTTAATGTTTCAAAAAAAAAAGTTTGCTTCCTTGATAACAATAATATAAATTAAAAAGTTTGTAGTTTGAGTGAGACTCTCACAGAGATTGTTGTGTGATGTGTGTTCAAGTGTTGAGATGCCGTTCGTTGACGTGTACTGTACTGTACAAGTTATGATAATGGCATGTGAGCATTGAGATAACGATGCAAAGTAATATGATATTGATCCTACAAACAGTTTTGGTAACGATGTCCTTACATCGTAAACTGTGGTCGTCCTAAATTCGGAGGTTTCAGCAGTTGGTGTTTTCATCAAGGTAAAGCTGCCATTTTTGGAATTCAACATTCTCCAAGAACAGGAAACGGTGTCTTCTAGAAATTGTTGCCTCAGTTTCAATTATCAAGCAAATTATATGGTCGCAAGAATTTAGGCAGTTATTTTGTCTGTTTTTAATTTTGAGATAGTTAAAGATAACGATCTTGATGTTAAATAACTTTATATTTATCTTTTCATTTGAATATATTACTGTCAATTCTGAAAGAGTTCACACGAGATTCAAAATGTTATATGAATATGTTAATTAAAATTGTTATCGTAGAGACTGCATGTTACGCTCAAAACCAAAGTTTGGTCAGTTTTATAAATATTGCTGGAAGGAAAGACACAGCCATGGCATTCTTCATTGAATTGGTCGTGAATAAAGCCAACGATAGATTTGCGATGAGATCTTTCAGAGACTCTTGTGAATCTGTTGAAAGATGAATCATAAACAATGTTCCATTAAAATAATTTTGTGCAACAAATTCTATTGTTAATCAGTGTTTCATCAACTTCTTTCTACTTCATTTTATAATAGTTAATTAACTTCCACCCCAGCATTTCTTTTAAATATCCAGTTAATTCTGCTAACAAAAACAGAAAAATAAGACAAACTACTACAACGTTTCGGCAGAAGCCTGCATCAGGTACATCAAACAAACTATATACATTAAACTCAGAAATCGAATCTTACTTCTACGGAATAGGACTTATGTGTTTAATTTGTAGGCCTATAGTGTGTTTGATGTACATGATGAAAGCTTATACCAAAACGTTATAGTATTTGTCTTGATTTTCTGCTAGTCTAGCTGCTCAAAACCATTTTATGTTTATTTGATGTTTTCTGCAGCTACACTTACGGCCCCGCATAGTATTTAATATTTTGCATATTTGATATGGCGTGACGGGGGTACTTCATGATTTTTAGGCATATTTGATATCTGTGCTTATCTCATTAATGCTGCTAATCCTTGTAAAACCTTCAAGAGAGCTACGATAGCTAAGTGGTTAGTGAACTGGACCACAAAGGACAAGAGTCGACGGCTTCCGGGTTCACCCAGCTTTAAATGGGTACCGGTTTTTTTTTTCTGGGAAGTAAAGCGGCACGGGCGTAATACCGACCACGTCACCCCAAAAATCATGTGCCGAAAGTCTGTAAAAATGATGGAAACGAACACCATATTCCCTAGACGTCATGTGACGCGGGTTTTTACCTTTTTTTTTTAAACTTATAAAACCTTCACGTAACATTTGGTCCCTTTTTGTTGGAGGGGGAAAGAAAAGAAAAGAAACATTCTCTTTTATAAAAGCCAAGCAACCGGATATGTAGCATTGATGGACTCATTATGGGGCATCCATGACATGACAATATGGATTACCACAAACAAGTCACCTTCATCGAAGAGCAGTACGACTTCTCATGTACAATTCTCACGGAGACAAGACAATGACTGGTTCCAGGTTGAAATCAGGTGAAACAATGAAGATGAAACAGGTTTACCTCCATTTTTTATTTGGAATTGCCACTGACTTCATATTGCAGAAATGTTGCACAGGTACTTACAGCCAATATGGCGGATAGGTGGCAGGAACTGTTGAGGCTGTGTCTGAAAAGTGTTCCTTTATGCAGTTGCCTCATATTCCAAGTCCGACTTGCTGATAGAGTTACTGAGTTTAGTGCTCTGTGCACACAGTGAGATGTGGTTTTCATCCGGATCGTGTTTCGATATTCCGATTGCCTACGATGAATGAAAATATCGTATGACGCAGGACAGTTCAGCTGCGTTCACCTTCGGTGCCGCTTGACCTTATGTCTTTTGGCGCGTGCTGTGGCCTCTATGATGAGTACGGCAGCTGCCTTTATTTGTTTGGATTCTTCAATGAGATGAGATGTTAATTCAGACGATTCATGTGGCACGGGTTGAGCAATTTTGGATTTTAATTCGTTTGTAGTGATACCGGGGCCTTCAAGTAACTATAGCTATATAATGTTGTACAGATAGAAGAGGCATTGAGTGGACACTTGGGTCTGAATTAGAGGACCTTGATTTTGCAGATGGCATAGTTCCTATCAGTGATAATTTTAACACGATGCAAAATAAAACAAACGTCCTGTCATCAGTGGCCATCAGAATAGAACATGAAACGACGTCTCAAACTCCCATCCATCATGGCAACACTTAAGAGTCGTAGACTAAGGTGGCTGGGTCATGTAAGAAGAATGGGAATACATTCGTATTCCCAAACAAATATTGTATGGCGAACTTAAGGACGGAAAGAGACCAAAGCGCAAACCAGTGCTGAGATATGAGGATGTCTGCAGGGCTTCCTGTGTGAATTCACTGTCAGTGAAAGAACCTGGGACAATCTGGCTGCAGATCGTAGCACATGGAGAACAAAAATATATTTAAAAAATGGCGCAGCAACTTTCGAGGCAGAGTTGATATCAAATTCAGAAGACAAAAGACGCAGGAGAAAGGAGATGAACCCAGGCACCACGAATACATCTTGTTAATTCTGCAGTCGAATCTGTCTATCCAATATTGGCAGATTCAACCACGAGAGAAGCTATTCATTAAAACAACATCCAGCATTAGACACTCATATTTTCCCAAACTACTGACTTATTATGATTATTTGTTACAACCGTCTGTCAAGACGCCAAAGGCCATATGTATATATATATACATGTATATATATATATATATATATATATATATATATATATATAAACATATTTTTCTACAGATTTATATATGACTTACCCAATCATTTGACATGTGAGGCGTGTTTTAATTGGTGCAACAGTTCTACCTGTTGCCCCCACCCCGCCCTGGTAGGAGAGACCCTCCATCTTGTCTTTGGTTCATGAGGTCAGATCCGCAGTCCCGTCTCCATGGTAAAGCTGACAGTTCTCTCCAGCGAATCATTTCAGAGGAAGAGGTATGTTTACAGCACTCAGAAAAATGACAAATAATAAACAAGAAGAAACAAAAACAAAGAACAATATATATGGTCCGAGATAGGATCGAACCCCTACTCAGTGGCGCAGCGCCTTGCCACGAGAAGCCAAACGCTAGGGGACACTACCAAGTAGCTGAGATGCCTATGTCAGACGTCAGAAGGCCAAGTGGGTATTTAATATTTATTATTTGTCTCAATGTGTTTATATATTATCCCGGTATTGTATATACTAGAACAAAAACTCATCATCATCATCATCAAGTACCGTGCCTGCTGGTGTAGGCGATCATGTCTCTCCACAACTTTCGATCTCGACAGTTATTTATCATTTCTGTTGTTGACTTTCTGCCAAGTCAATCTCTTAACCTGTCTGGTATCTTTTCTTTCTATTTGCTTCCCTCTATCTCTTCGTCCCTCAACTTTCCCAGTTGTCACGATATATTCCAGCTATTCATCTTCTCATTACATGACCAAAAATGATGATTGTTTTTTTTCCCTTCTTCTTCAGTTTTCCTTCCACATTTGCCTTTCAGCGTCGGGGTGAGATAAATTTTCAGTCTTTTGCTCTTCTATTCGCCTCTGCTGTTGTTATGTTTCCTAGTGCTTCTAATATTCCATCGATCCATCTTTTTCGTGGTTGACCCTTGGGTCTGGTGTTCTCGCAACGTTTAATGAGAGCTCCTTGTGTTGTGTTTTGATTACTTTACCTTACCTTGTCACGTGGCCAAACCATTTTATCTGTTGTTTCTTCCTAATATTGGTAATTAACTGTCTTTTTGCTTTGGCATCTTTCAGAATGTTTTCGTTGCTCTTCTAAAGAACTTATATATTGAAATGATAAAAACAGAACAGTGAACAGACACGCTGCTAACCTTAGTACATCCAAGACTGTGCAGGTGAAGCGTTACTGGAGCTGACTTTTGCGACGCACGTAGTTTACGCCGAAGCTATTATTTTCAAAAGTGGATCAGATTTAGTGCCCATAAAAATGTCATTTTTTTTTTTTTAGCTTAGAGATTTCCCAACATTTATTAATGACGACACTTATCATCACATCATCATCATCATGTGCCATACTGGTTGGCGTAAACGATCATGTCCTTCCACAATTGTGTGTCCACAGTTCATCGTATCAATTCTGTTGACCGATTACCGTACCAGGACACGAAGTTATCGATATATTATCTTCTCTCGATGATTTATAATTTCACAAATTCACATTGCAGGGAGATCTTACAGTCTGTTGTTTGATGTGCGACGGGATAATCCGACGTCTAACTGCGTTTCATATGTTCGAATTTGGAGTCAAAATGATTTCCGAACATCATCAAGCGCTATACATTTGAAACAAATATGACGATCATCATTTTCAGGAGGACGTGAACTTCCGGTCAATATGGTGGATAGGCGACAGGAACCATTCAAGGCTATGTCTGAAAAGTGTTCCTTGTTGTAGTTTCCTCATATTCCAAGTCCGGCTTGATGCAGGAGCTACTGAGTTAAGGGCTCTGTGCACACCGTGAGCTGTGTGTTTTATGTTTTTATCGTGTTTCGATATTCCGATTGGTTACGATGAATGATATCGTATGATGGAGAACAGATGTCTGTGTTCACTTTCTGTGTGGTTTCGCCTTATGTCTTTTAGCGTGTGCTGAGACTGCTATGATGAGAACTACAGCTACCTTTCTTTGTTTGGGAGATGAGATAGTAATACGGATGATTCCACTGGCACGGGCGGTTGAGCAATTATGGATTTTAATTCGTTTGCAATGATACCGGAGCCTTCCATAACCATATTTGATTTCTGTTCTTTCCATCAAATTATTATTTTTCTCCTATAAATCCACATTTCAAAGGCTTCACTGTTCTGTTCTGTTGTTATTTTTTTTTTTTTTGGGGGGGGGGGGGGGTTCTAATTGCAATGTTTCTGCACCTTACAGGAATGTTGAGAAGATATAACATTTTGATATTCTTAGTTTTAGCCCTGGTGTTATTTAATACAACAAACGGAGGTGGAAATCTTCTATCTTAAAAGATAGTTTTCACGTTCAGAAGTTGATGAAGATCATCATGGCGGTCAACGGCCAGAATGTATGTTTTACAACGTCTTACTTCTTAAAAGACGAAGAAGCGACAGGGATGTAGTGACACAATTATATTGTGATAAATGCATGTTTGTGTCATACGTACGTGTTTGTACGGAACCACGACTGGACGATATAAAAAAAAACGACGTCTGGTTCTGTTTCATTGTTTGATAGCTAAACAAACTAAAACTAAACTCTAAACTACTAAACTTAAACTCAACACCCAACTCATCAACTACTGTCAGACAAAACAAAAACAGTACATCAATTTTAATATGGGCCTATAAATTCATATGACTTATTATAATTTATGTATATTATTAACAACTTTCATTTACAAACTTATTCTTTCTCTTAATAAGTACTTCATCGTTATTTAAACTAAATTTGATATTTTATTACAATATATTTGGATTTATTTCAGAGTTTATAGTGAAACTGAAACTTTATAATCACATTTCTCAGCATGAAATTGTGCTATGAAAGATAATGTCCAACAAATGATGTCATTAGTGTACATTGGCTTGTAAAATACACAACCAGATAACCATATTATGGAATATTTGTTCTCTTACACCTGTAATCCCTAGGTTTCTTTGGGACATTATTGTCACCACACCTTCGTTCTCCTCTGACTTTATGACTGTCATTATGAAATGACCAAATTCTGGCATGTTCATTCTCCAATGTTGTCTTCCCATCTTTTCTTCTCTTGTTAATTTGTTCACCTATTCATCCTTCAGTGCAAAGTGGTATTTGCTGTAAAATCATTGTGAAAGCTGGAAAACAAGAGATATAGAAACAAAGTTGAACGCATTTGAAAATAAATGTCTAAGGAAAATACTTGGTATAGCATGGAACGAATTCAAAACAAACGAGGAAATTAGAGAAATCGCCAATCAACAACTAATATCTTCAGTAATAAAGAAAAGACGATGGTCATATGTTGGATATGTGATGAGAAGAAATAATAACCAAATAGCAAAGCAAGTCCTCATGTGGGAAACAACAGGTAAGAGAAAAAGAGGAAGACCCAGAGAGACACTGAGAAGAACATTGATGAGAGAGGCAAAAGCAGCAGGAATCGGCTCCCTCAATGAGATAGATCTGCTTGCACAGAACAGAGACAAATGGCGAGATTTGATAAAATATCTTTAAAAGAATTGAAAACTGCTAGAATAAAAATTCAGATAAGAGAAGGTGTATCTTGGTCTACGTCCTATGGGCCGGCTATGGCTCGAAAGGTCAATAGATAGATTGAAAATCATTGATCTTTTGAATCTCTTTACCATAGCAGTCTTTAAAGCTAACTTACATTCAGTTATTTTCATTTTACTAGGATTTGATTAGTTAGTGGCACAATCTGAGAACAGAAAATAGAAAATGAAAAACTGTTTTAATTACCTTATTATTGAAGCCTTAGTGGTTGAGTGTAGCACAACCTCACTTCTTGATCAGACGGGTCTGGGTTCATTTCCCAAAAGTGGTGAATTTTTTTCTAACCGACAAGGCTATAGGGTTCACCCAGCCTCTAAAAATGGGTACCAGAGATTTTTATGGCAGCTTGGTGTGATACCGACCACATCACCCAAAAGTGTGTTGTTGACATGGAAAAATATGATCACTAACACAATATTCCCCATACGCCTTGCAAGACATAGAGGGAACCTTCACTTTTTTTTAAAACTCGCTTTATTATATTTAAATACTTATACTTTATTATGTTTGAATACTTATACGTTACTCATTTTATTATATTGAAATACTTATACGTTTTTTACTCATTTTATTATATTGAAATACTTATACGTTTTACTCATTTTATTATATTGAAATACTTATACGTTTTACTAATTTTATTATATTGAAATACTTATACGTTTTACTCATTTTATTTTATTGAAATAATTATACGTTTTACTCATTTTATTATATTGAAATACTTATACATTACTCTCTTGATTATATTGAAATACTTATACTTTATTATATTGAAACACTTATACTTTATTATATTGAAATACTTATACGTTACTCTCTTGATTAGGGAGCCGTGATAGCTCATTGGTTAGTGAACTGGACTTCAAAGGACAAGAGGTAGGGTTCGATCCCAACCGACGGCTTCTGGGTTCACTCAACCTTTAATGGGTACCGGATTTTTTCTGGGAAAGTAAAGCGGCACTGGAGTAATACTGACCTCATTACCCCAAAAATCATGTGCCGAAGGTCTGTAAAATTTATGGTCACTAACATCATATTACCTGTACGCCACTTGGCGTGACGGGGGTACTTTACTTTTTACTCTCTTGATTATATTTAAATACCTATACTTTACTCACTTTATTATATTTAAATACTTATACTTTACTCACTTTATTATATTTAAATATTTATACTTTTCTCTGTTTATTATCTCTTTCTGTAATATTTTGATTTAATGTATGCCTCAGTGACTGAGAGGTTAAAACTGATCATAAGAATGCAAGTTGACTTTCCAAATGTAAGTTAGTCAGTTTTCACAAGATAGACAAATAACATTTGAAGGAAATTTAGTTTTAAGAATATTTGTCATCAAGACTTACATACCACAGAATTATTTGTTAGTGATACTTTATTTGATTTGATCTTTTATGTTATTCCAGGATAATAAAAAAGATAAATAGATCTTCTATCATACATTTGCTTGCTTGTGTTCGCCTGATGACTAAAGTATTCTAGAGTATTCGTAGACTGTAGAATTCCTCTTCATCATCCGCCCTTAAAAGGACGTTAAGTGACAGTGTCTGCGTTGTGTTGTGGTTTGCAGTATAATTGTGATATTTGCATCTTTCGGCCCAACATATCCAACTTCAGCACAACATTTTTGAGTACCGGGTTATCTTCCCTCTTCGATCCCTACTCGCTTGACCCGACTAGCAGGTTAGTCTGTTACTAGAGGCACCGCGTAGAGGTGGAGCAGGGTCTGGATGGTTCTGATTCATCGATCCTAGCGCAAGCCATCAGCTGTGGGTCGCTGACAACTTCCAGCTCTGGTGCTGTGAGGCGCGCCTTCGCCTCCCTATCATAAAGTGATTAGCTGAAGTTGTATCTTATAATCTAAACAAACTTTTGTGGTTAACAATTGAATTTTTCTTCCTGCAAACTCCCATGCTTGTCAGTCTTTGATCTTCTTGCTGTCAGTTAAACTACCTTTCTATATTTACGACATATATTACCATTGCTGGTGTATGTCGGGGGGCTCACAACATGACCAGAGGGATAAAGGCCGCTTGGTCAAAGCAGTCACCACAACATGTGAGACTCTGAATTTGTATTTCATTCCCAATAGAACAAATCTTTTCTGTCTATAATAATAATAGAACAAATCTTTTCTGTCTATAATAATAATAGAACAAATCTTTTCTGTCTATAATAATAATAGAACAAATCTTTTCTGTCTATAATAATAATAGAACAAATCTTTTCTGTCTATAATAATAATAGAACAAATCTTTTCTGTCTATAATAATAATAGAACAAATCTTTTCTGTCTATAATAATAATAGAACAAATCTTTTCTGTCTATAATAATAATAGAACAAATCTTTTCTGTCTATGGCAGGCTTCAAACACAGTATACTGGCTTTTCAACGAGCAAAACAGTGGATTTTGCCGCATGACCACATGCTCCTCTCAGCTGTCAGCATTAATTACTAAAATATCATTCTTGCTAAGATATTGACTTAAGCTAAAAATGGTCTGTTTCGTGTGTGGTGTCACAATTTGAAACCACTCCCATAAAATAAAATTCATGCTAAGATATGGACTTAAGCTAAAAATGGTATGTTTCGTGTGTAAAGTAAGTAAAGTAAAGTACCCCCGTCACGCCAAGTGGCGTATAAGGAAATATGGTGTTAGTGACCATATATTTTACAGACCTTCAGCACATGATTTTTGGGGTAATGTGGTTGGTATTACGCCCATGCTGCTTTACTTTCCCAGAAAAAAATCCGGTACCCATTTAAGGCTGGGTGAACCCGGAAGCCGTCGGTTGGGATCGAACCAATCAACTCAAACCCATGTCCTTTGTAGTCCAGTTCACTAACCACTGAGCTATCGCGGCTCCCATGTTTCGTGTGTGGTGTCACAATTTGAAACCACTCCCATAAAATATCATTCTTGCTAAGATATTGACTTAAGCTAAAAATGGTATGTTTCGTGTGTGGTGTCACAATTTGAAACCACTCCCATAAAATATCAATTTTAAGAACGAGGGGAATGTACTAGCCTCAGAACTTCTTCATCTATTAACAATACAAAATGTCAAGATTGTAACTATAATGCCACTTTGAGATGAAAACAAACAGTTGTGTACCAAAATATTTTATTGTCTTTACTAAGCTGTAGGCAAGTGGAACTATCTGGGCAGTAATATAGATAAAGAGGGAGGAACAGAAAATGATACCAAAATAAGGATATCAAAAGCAATAGGAGCTTTCGTTGCACTGGAAAACATATGGAAGTCCAAAGAAATTAGGTTAAATACAAATTTTCAACTCCAATGTTAAGTTGGTCCTGTTATATGGCTATGAAACATGGAGAACAACAAAATTGACAATCATGAAGATACAGATTTTCATTAATGGATGCTTACGCAGATAAAAGGATGGAAATGGCAGGACAAAATCACTAATATAGAATTATGGAAATGTACCAGTCAAATACCAGTGGATAAAGAGATACGACGAAGACGATGGCACTGGATAGGACACCACTGCGAAAGCCAACTGAGAGTATTACACAACAGGCCCTTTTTTTGAATCCTCAGGGGAAAAGACAAAGAGGAAGACCAAGGAATTCTTGGAGAAGACAAATAGAAGCAGAGATGAAGATGATGGGGAACACATGGAATGATCTTAAAAGAATGGCAAGAAACAGAACGACTTGGAAAGTGTTTGTTGAAGACCTATGCTCAACTGGGAGCTAAAAAAGATATAAGAAGAAGGCAAGTGGAACAAAGACTTAAATCATCTGTCAGTTTGATGGATATTAGTTAAACTTCCAGTTGGATCAGTGATATTTTTCTGTCAGGTGTGATGAAAGTTCTGGAACATTTATTCATATTTGTGATCTGTACAGATGCCCAAGAACCAAAATCTGTCCCTAGAAGTGCTAAGTTGACAGATTATGGGGAGCTTACTAGAGCCTCCTGCTTAGGAATAAATTCATGGAGACAACACGTCTCTCTGAGGTCTGCAGTCACAAAAAACCAAGCACAGACAAGATTTGGTGACAGCAGGGGTCTGGTGGTCTAGAGGTAAGATTTTAGATTCTAGAAAAGAGGGATCCAGGTTCAAATCCTGCAACTGATGTTTAGCCTTTTTGGATAATGGTGAAAAACTGGAGGTCTCGTGTACAATCTTCGCACGTTACACAACCCTGACAGTTGAAAATTGAAAAGAGTAGGCAAAACACTGCCACTTCCCAGGCAAAATCAACATAAAAATAAAGTATACCCAAAAACATCAAAATTCTTGATGATAAAAAAATTGAGAGGACATCTAAAGTCAAAGATTATTTGTCTGTATAGCGAGGGACACTTGAGCGTGTGTCTGTTGGTGTCAGAATGGGAAAAAGTGAAACTGGCACAAAATTAAATTCTTCAGAACTTTATTAGAGATATAAATCTGACAAACACAAAATAAAACAAGCAGATGACAGAATTATGTTTGGATCATTTATTTCCAGCTCTTCAACAAACCCTCTATGTAGAGTCTAGAAATGGAATAATTGTGTAATAGATAGGGTTTTCACTTTGTCTTCAAGGTTTGAGATATGTTCCTAATTCTGAGATGATTTTATTTCAGCAGATGTACCAGACAACCCGACCACCAAACTTTGAAAGTCTGTCACAACAAAGGCAGGCAATGATGCAGGCCAGGAATAACAAAGTTAGAGAGAAAGCAGAAAACACAGCGGAGGAGGTGGGAAACAAGGGAGATAGCATTGAACTTCCTGTTTGTAAATCTTCAGTCTCTGAGGTTAGTCCTGCATCATTTATTGTTCTATATTGAACATATGTTATATTGTTCTATATTGAACATATGTTATATTGTTCTATATTGAACATATGTTATATTGTTCTATATTTATTGTTAGATATATTATTGTTCCTGTAAACATTTTATTTTATTTTACCTCTGTAATTGTATCACTGTATCTTTTGTTATATACCTGTGAACCTGTTTGACTGTCCACAGCTCACTGATATCAGAGCAACTCTACTTCCTCAATGACCTGATAATTGGAGTACATTGTAAAAGTACTTCAAGGTAACTCAGAAATACCCACAGATATCATTAATGGAACACCTTGTATGTAACTATAAGGTAACTCAGAAATACCCACAGATATCATTAATGGAACACCTTGTACGTAACTATAAGGGAACTCAGAAATACTTGCAGATATCATTAATGGAACACCTTGTATGTAACTATAAGGGAACTCAGAAATACTTGCAGATATCATTAATGGAACACCTTGTACGTAACTATAAGGGAACTCAGAAATACTTGCAGATATCATTAATGGAACACCTTGTACATAACTATAAGGGAACTCAGAAATCCCCACAGATATCATTAATGGAACACCTTGTACATAACTATAAGGGAACTCAGAAATCCCCACAGATATCATTAATGGAACACCTTGTACATAACTATAAGGGAACTCAGAAATCCCCACAGATATCATTAATGGAACACCTTGTACATAACTATAAGGGAACTCAGAAATACTTGCAGATATCATTATATAGCAATGGGCTGAAGGGTATAAGCTCACAGGCTGCTGGATCCACAACACCAACATATGGCTGTAAAACAGGGACATTATTACCATAACTTCAAATAGTATTTAAAGTCATGGCACTAAGATTCTTCAGGTACATCTTTTCGTACTTGATACAAAAACAACAATCCATTGCAACTGTTTTATTATAGACCAAATCATTGACCAATAAGACAACCAAATAACCATCACCAGAAACAACAATCCATTGCAACTGTTTTATTATAGACCAAATCATTGACCAATAAGACAACCAAATAACCATCACCAGAAACAACAATCCATTGCAACTGTTTTATTATAGACCAAATCATTGACCAATAAGACAATCAAATAACCATCACCAGAAAGTCCAGCAGGTCCAGACAACCAAAATAACCATCACCAGAAAGTCCAACAGGTCCAGACAGACAACCAAATAACCATCACCAGAAAGTCCAACAGGTCCAGACAACCAAAATAACCATCACCAGAAAGTCCAGCAGGTCCAGACAACCAAATAACAATCACTAGAAAGTCCAACAGGTCCAGACAACCAAATAACAATCACCAGAAAGTCCAGCAGGTCCAGACAACCAAATAACAATCACCAGAAAGTCCAACAGGTCCAGACAGACAAACCAAAATAACCATCACCAGAAAGTCCAACAGGTCCAGACAGACAAACCAAATAACCATCACCAGAAAGTCCAACAGGTCCAGACAGACAACCAAATAACCATCACCAGAAAGTCCAACAGGTCCAGACAACCAAATAACCATCACCAGAAAGTCCAACAAGTCCAGACAGACAAACCAAAATAACCATCACCAGAAAGTCCAACAGGTCCAGACAGACAAACCAAAATAACCATCACCAGAAAGTCCAACAAGTCCAGACAGACAAACCAAAATAACCATTACCAGAAAGTCCAACAGGTCCAGACAACCAAATAACCATCACCAGAAAGTCCAACAGGTCCAGACAGACAACCAAATAACCATCACCAGAAAGTCCAACAGGTCCAGACAGACAAACCAAATAACCATCACCAGAAAGTCCAGCAGGTCCAGACAACCAAATAACCATCACCAGAAAGTCCAGCAGGTCCAGACAGACAAACCAAATAACAATAACCAGAAAGTCCAGCAGGTCCAGACAGACAAACCAAATAACCATCACCAGAAAGTCCAGCAGGTCCAGACAGACAACCAAATAACCATCACCAGAAAGTCCAACAGGTCCAGACAATCAAATAACCATCACCAGAAAGCCCAGCAGGTCCAGACAACCAAATAACCATCACCAGAAAGTCCAACAGGTCCAGACAACCAAATAACCATCACCAGAAAGTCCAACAGGTCCAGACAACCAAATAACCATCACCAGAAAGCCCAGCAGGAGACAACCAAATAAACATCACCAGAAAGTCCAACAGGTCCAGACAACCAAATAACCATCACCAGAAAGCCCAGCAGGTCCAGACAATCAAATAACCATCACCAGAAAGCCCAGCAGGTCCAGACAATCAAATAACCATCACCAGAAAGCCCAGCAGGTCCAGACAACCAAATAAACATCACCAGAAAGCCCAGCAGGTCCAGACAACCAAATAAACATCACCAGAAAGCCCAGCAGGTCCAGCTATTGTCACTGTTTTCTAAGCTCTGTTTTTATTTTGTCATAAATATGACTTGTGATATTATTCAATGCAACAACAGTCAACATTTTAATTATTTTTTTTTATGATAAAGAGGTTTTTGAAACAGCAGAGAAGCTTAGGTTTTTAGAACTAGACATTATCCTTGGGAAGTCGAACATTGAATTAAACATTTTCATGGGGAACACATATTTTGAATTAGGCATTTAACCTGGGAATATATTTATTGATTTAGACATTTAACTTGTGAACACCAATAATGAATTAGACATTTAACTTGCGAATACCAATAATGAATTAGACATTTAACTTGTGAACACCAATAATGAATTATACATTTAACTTGTGAACACCAATAATGAATTAGACATTTAACTTGTGAACACCAATAATGAATTAGACATTTAACTTGTGAACACCAATAATGAATTAGACATTTAACTTGTGAACACCAATAATGAATTAGACATTTAACTTGTGAACACCAATAATGAATTAGACATTTAACTTGTGAACACCAATAATGAATTAGACATTTAACTTGTGAACACCAATAATGAATTAGACATTTAACTTATGAACACCAATAATGAATTAGACATTTAACTTGTGAACACCAATAATGAATTAGACATTTAACTTGTGAACACCATTAATGAATTAGACATTTAACTTGTGAACACCAATAATGAATTAGACATTTAACTTATGAACACCAATAATGAATTAGACATTTAACTTGTGAACACCATTAATGAATTAGACATTTAACTTGTGAACACCAATAATGAATTAGACATTTAACTTGTGAACACCAATAATGAATTAGACATTTAACTTGTGAACACCAATAATGAATTAGACATTTAACTTGTGAACACCAATAATGAATTAGACATTTAACTTGTGAACACCATTAATGAATTAGACATTTAACTTGTGAACACCATTAATGAATTAGACATTTAACTTATGAACACCAATAATGAATTAGACATTTAACTTATGAACACCAATAATGAATTAGACATTTAACTTATGAACACCAATAATGAATTAGACATTTAACTTATGAACACCAATAATGAATTAGACATTTAACTTATGAACACCAATAATGAATTAGACATTTAACTTATGAACACCAATAATGAATTAGACATTTAACTTATGAACACCAATAATGAATTAGACATTTAACTTATGAACACCAATAATGAATTAGACATTTAACTTATGAACACCAATAATGAATTAGACATTTAACTTATGAACACCAATAATGAATTAGACATTTAACTTATGAACACCAATAATGAATTAGACATTTAACTTATGAACACCAATAATGAATTAGACATTTAACTTATGAACACCAATAATGAATTAAGAATATTCTTTTGGAAGATTGTTTACTGAGAAGGCAAACAAATAGGAAACAAAATTCAACTTGATGATGTTGTACAGTAGGCTGTGACATGCATGTACTAGGAAGAATGTTTTATGTGAGTGAGAATAGAAGGGATTTCTCAGAAGAATGTTGAAAGTTCCCTGGACAGCTAAAAAGACCAATAAGGAAATTCTCAAAGAGGCCAACACAAAAAGGCAGTTCCTAAAAAACATCAGAAAGAAACAATCAACATTTTTTGGGCACATCGTAAGAAGAGGAAAGTTGGAATACTTGGTTACAACTGGCAAAATACACGGAAAAATAGATTGCGGACAAAAAAGAGAGAAAAATACTAGATAGTTTAGTGTCATGGCATGGAAAACAGTCAACAACAGAACTGATACGATGCACTGTAGATAGAAGATTGTGGAAGGACATGATCGCCTATGCCAACCGGTATGGCACATGATGATGAGGATAAAAATAGAAGAAGAATATGTGTAGAAATGAAATAAACCTGAAATAGATTACCAATATCGACAATTACTTAATGTTGCTAATGGTGATGAATGATAAAGAAATGGTTCCCAATCGTCAATGCAGTTAAGGTGAATAAGTGAATTATCCCTAGAAGATTACGATACCGCTGTAAAAATTACCGCATCAAAAAAAAAAATATCTTAAAAATTTGAAAGTTTGTCATTGTCAAACATTAACCCCTCCTCCTAATTGCTACATCCAGTGATCCTGGGTGTTGGATTTGTTTCTGTTGATGTAAGATTTTTTTTATTTTCAACATTTTGTGAGATATGATCTCGTATAATGAGAAAAAAAAAAAATTGCCAATTTTCAAGAAATTGGTCTTTTTTTTCCCTGCTGAGACAGGGAAATTTGCTCAATCGTTGGCTGACACCAAATAACCCTTTGTAAAAGGAAAAAACAGCGAATAATGCTATAAGATAGCCAACATACCGATGGTCTTACGGTGTCCATACAGATAGACATTGTAACTTGTCCAGTCAAATTCAGGTTATAAATTAACCTGAGACATGAAATCCGAGTCCCCGTGTCTCGCATAGTGTAAACACACAGCTGTGTGTCAAAAGTTTAAAGAGAATATTATTTTTAAAGATCTTAATGTTACATTTAAGTGGTAGTAATTTTTACAATGGTATTGTAAACACATCACTCACAGGTAGATATCGTAATTAAAGATTAAACAATATATATTTCATTGAATGTTATAATTAATGTGAGTATGTTGTGGTGAATGATAAAGTAACAAATGATATGTCAGTTATGTTGTAATTAATATGGAGATATTAGAGTGAATGATAAAGTAACAAATGATATGTCAGTTATGTTGTAATTAATATGGAGATGTTAGAGTGAATGATGAAGTAACAAACGATATGTCACTTATGTTACCCTGGAAAATAAACCATTGCTGCCTAGCTAGCTGCCACCGGGAAAATTAAAAACAATGGGAGAAGAGAAGATCCAGATAGAAACCACCTGCAGGTTGGGCTGAACAGCCCTGGCCCTACATGAAGGAAACCACCTGCAGGTTGGGCTCAACAGCCCTGGCCCTACATGAAGGAAACCACCTGCAGGTTGGGCTCAACAGCCCTGGCCCTACATGAAGGAAACCACCTGCAGGTTGGGCTCAACAGCCCTGGCCCTACATGAAGGAAACCACCTGCAGGTTGGGCTCAACAGCCCTGGCCCTACATGAAGGAAACCACCTGCAGGTTGGGCTCAACAGCCCTGGCCCTACATGAAGGAAACCACCTGCAGGTTGGGCTCAACAGCCCTGGCCCTACATGAAGGAAACCACCTGCATCAAATAACAATCCAGCCTGCCAAAAATGAAGTGTGTCAGCCGTGGCACAAGTCTAGGAGACAAAATCAGGACACATACACATATTCAAGTACTGACCAAATGACCAGCTCATCTTGTACCATAATGTTGTTCCTACCCGTAACATGATAAAACATGATATAGAGTCAAGTTCACCCAATGAAAAGACTTTAACACTGAAGAAGAATTTATGTTAGACATAATAGGAATATGTTGCTGTGAATTATAAAGTTAACAATTTCCATCATTTTCTTACGTGTTAACATGATGACGACTACGTGGATGTTTTCTATTGTGCTTTACAGTGAGCTGCGATATTTGTGTCTTTGGCCCAACCTGCGCTTTAACTTGTGTTCACTGGCGCTTTAACTCATCGTGTTCACTGGCGCTTTAACTTGTGCTCACTGGCTCTTTAACTCGTCGTGTTCACTGTATCACTAAACCAGTGCATTATGTTGCTGTTGCTCTCAATATATGTGTCAATGCCTATGAAAACTCAAGTATCGCTAAGGAATATTTCTCCAGACAAATAAAATCGTACCAATATTTGTAACAATAACCCAGTCAAATGAAATCATACAAAATGAGACCAACCAAAGGTGTATCTCAATTGTTGTAAGGTAGAAGAGATGGGTTAACAACAAACATATATGTCTGTTAAGACATTCAGTTTGACACAAGATGGCAAAAGAAAATGAGGAAGACAGAGACAGAAGTCATTTAACAGAGATGGTGAGCCATGAGTTTATACAATAATGTCACATTGTCCCTGATGGAGAGTCATCTGTTGTGTACGGGGAACTTGAACAGCCTGATGTGATACCAAACACATCAGCCAAAAAATGTTGCACGGTCATGAAATCATATGGTCACTAACACCATTTTCCCCTTACTCCTAGTAAATCAGGGGTAGGAACCTTGACATATTGTTACATTTGGAGCCAGTGGTGGGGTGTGCTAAACACTCCAAAGTATGGTGACAGCTTTACAAGTAAAGAACACAACACAATACTGACATTTCGGCCTGTGGCCTTCTTCAGAATACAAGGACAACGACAACAAACTGACAGCTTTACAAGTAAGGTACACCCCACCACTGGCTCCTTGCTACCAGCTTTACCGCAGCATTGCAATTATTTGCCTGTTCCCTATATTTTTACATTTCCCTTTTCACAGATCAGTTATGAAAAATCTGGTCCATCACCTGAAATAGAAGAGAAGTCATTACCATATAGACCCCAGCAATCTGCCATTTTGACTACTCCATTCAAATTTATCCGACCCCCCGGTGTCTATTCGTGGGTCAGAGGTCAGTCAAACAGCCAATCACCATCCAGCAGCTTATCCAAGATGATTGAAACAACTTCCCATATTGCTGTTAATGACAGTTTCAAAGTTAGGTCAACACCAGTGGTGGGATGTGATTCTACAGGCAGATCCATTATTTCATCTGTCGCACAATCTCCTTATATATCAAGTCAGTGCACAAAACAAGCAGTCTCAAGCACAGCTGAGGTGTTTGCTAGTCCAGATGCAGTTAATCATTATCTCCATGATCCAAGCAGTAGATCCCAAATGCTGCAATCACAGAGCCCAGTTACCTCATCAAAATCTCCAGCTATATCCACTTCTCCCAACTCAGCCCTGGATAACTTGTATGCACTGACGGATGATGATAAAGATCTCAACTCAGTCCCTCATATCTGCTCATGTCAACGGTCACTCCAGCTTATCCTGTGCAAATCTTGCGGAAATGTACTAACCGGACGCATCCGCAAAAAATGTCTTGTCCACCCGAATCAAGTATTCCTGATGGATATGCTGTGCTGTGCTGAGTGCGAGTCCAGGAACCTGAAAGAAATTTCTAATGCAAGGCAACATGACAGGAAATAGACAATCCTACTTTTGTATTCATGTTTCACAGGCAGTTGAAACTAAACATTTGTAATGATTTAGTTTTCGTTAAATGTTAGATCCAAGAATTTATAAAATATTGTGTTCATTGGTTGGGAGCCACGATAGCTCAGTGATTAGTGAACCAGAGTACAAAGGACAAGAGGTCCTGATCCTGATCAACGGCTTCCAGGTTCACCCAGCCTTAAATGGGTACCTGATTTTTTTCTGGGAAAGTAAAGCAGCATGGGCGTAATACCGACCACTTTACCCCAAAAATCATGTTCCGAAGGTCTGTAAGAATTATGCTCACTAACACCATATTCCCTATACGTCACTTGACATGACAGGGCTCTTTACTTTTATGTTCATTAGTTGTTACAGCTTCCAGTGTGTGTTCTTTTCTCGTTAAAATCTCTAATTTACAAACTTATTTTCACTTGTTATAACTTTATAGCAATGTAAAAAAGTATTTAAAAAAAAGTAAAGTACCCTTTCACACCAAGTGGTGTATAGGGAATATGGTGTTAGTGACCATACATTTTACATATCTTCAGCACATGATTTTTGGGGTAATGTGGTCGGTATTACGCATGTGCCACTTTACTTTTCCAGAAAAAAATCTGGTACCTATTAAAGGCTGGGTGAACCGGAAGCCATCGGTTGGGATAATGTGCTCATTGTTAAATCCATAGTTTACAGAAAAATATTTTCTGTATTTTCTCTCTCTCTCTCTTTCTCTGCGATCAAGACTCAATCAGAGTAGGATTCCAGACTCTCTCATGAAGTCAGTTGTCTGTTTAAGCGAATCGATTGCCCCATATAGTTTCTCCTCCAGGGAGGTGGGCGTGGACCACATTGCTCTTCTCAGGTCTGCATACTGGGGGCAATCCTGTAGAACATGTTTTGTAGTTATATTGTCCAGTGTACAGTGGCATAGGCTGGTTGTACCTATTTTGAATTTGGTGAACATGTGATTTCTCATTCTATTGTGGCCAGTGTGTAGGCGAAGTATGATGACTTGATCCCTCCTTGATCAAGAGTTGATAGTTGGTGGTATTCTCTAGTTATGCTTTGGTTGTTCTCGTTTCCATTTTTCATGGAACTGACCCTTGAGAATGGATTTGGCTTCATCATAACTGAGCGGATGGTTCTCTTGTGGCAATCTCCCTCCCTCCTTAGCTAATTTATCTGTGCATTCATTCCTGTGTATGTTACAGTGTGAAGATATCCACTGAATGACTACTCTCTGGAAGTTATTGCATAGCTGGACCAGGGTAGTTCTCAAATCATCTAGTTCATTGTTCTTGGGGCTTTTTAGAGCTGATAATACTGACAGTACATTAGTCAGAATCACCAATTTATTGTGCATGTTATTTTTGTGTTGAGTAACCAACGTTGCAGCATCTCTGATGGCCTCAGTTTCTGCTTTAAAGTTGTTTGAGAATTTTCCAGTAGCTGTTGACTTGGTGATCTCATCCTGATTATTCAGCGTCAAGAACACACCTCCCCCTTCATTTCTGGTGGCATTTGTAGCAGAGCCATCTGTGTATATGTGGGACCAAGAGTCCTGTGGGTAGGTATCGTGTATGTGTTCTTCTGCTACGTGTTTTCTTTCTGTGTCTGATTGGGTGCCTTTTTTCATGTTTCCTGTTATATTTTCCTGAAGTTCTGGTATTTTATGTTTTCCATGAGGAGACATATCAGATGGGCCCAAGGGTTTCGATATTGTTTGGGAAAGTACTGGGTCTCCAGTAGTTAGTTCATTGGCAATTGCAGCGAAGTTGCTCCTCTTTAGTCGTACAATTCCGGAACCAGTTATTCTTTCGTGCATGGGGTGACTAAGGAGCCTTCTATATTTCTCCGCTTGTTGCGATACTTTAGTGACCCGTCTGTCATCTAAGGGTTGTAAACCTGTTACTGTTTCTAGAGTCTTGATAGGTGTAGATTTCATAGCACCAGTGATGATACGGGCAGCTTGGTTCTGTGTTCTGTTAATTTTGCTAAGGTGTGATTTGGAAGCCATAGCCCAGGCTGTGACTCTATACTTTTCTGTATTTTTTTTTCAGTTGTTGAAACTTATAATCTGTTGAAATGTGTGTTAATTAGTTGCTAATGGCTATCACTTATGATCTTTAGCTGCAGTTTGCAACAATGTTTGTACCTTAATGATTATGTCTTGTGTTATTTATTAATTGTTTAAATTTTTTATTTATTTCATGTTATTTGACTTTTTTTTTTCATGTTTTTTAACTGTTTATACACATCACTTATTTCATCTAGATGGAACTGGTTAGTCTCAAGACAGAGAGGTTGTGAGTTCAAATCTCGGCTGTACCAGTTGGGATTTTTATTTGTGATTTCTCTCTGTCGCAACCACCCCTGGTATCAGCTGTGAGGACTGGCTTGAAACATCAATTACTCATCAACTGAAAAAATATGAGTACCTCAGAGGATGGAGTTATCTGCCTGAGTGGTGAGGGACCCATGTGCATATGGCTGCCAGGGAAAAATGGATTAACACTCAAAATTCAGTTCGGAGACAAATAATTCATATTCGTTTATTATTATTTGTCTCCGAACTGAATTTTGCGTGTTAATCCATTTTTCCCTGGCAGCCATATGCACATGGGTCCCTCACCGCTCGGGCAGATAACTCCATCTTCTGAGGTACTCATATTTTTTCAGTTGATGGAGTAATTGATGTTTCAAGCCGGGCCGGGTTATTGAGGGAAACTTCCAAGGCAATAATCAGTGAATCAGTTCAGAGGAAGAGGTATGTTGACAGCACTCGGAAAAATTGACAAACAATCAACAACAGAAAAAAAACCAAGAACAATATATGGTCCTAAGCAGGATCAAACACGTACTCCTTGGCACACACAGCGCCTTGCCACGAAGGGCCAAACGCTAGGGAACACGGCCGACTCAGCTAAAAATTCAGTTCCTAGTTTTTAGGGACTTTGCCAGAGGTGAAAGCTGGTGAACAGGAAAAAAAAAATTTCATATAAAAATAACAAGGTCAAATTTCAGTGTGACCCAATTCGGCTTCGTGGGTGACAGTTTCAAATGCCATCACCGAAAAGAGAGAGTCCACAGCCAATTCATGTTCCAATTCGCTCTAGCAATTCGAAAAAAAACATGTTGAACCCAGTCAAAACATAAACACAGTTTTATTGTTTGTAGTAGAGAAAATGTCCAAGAATAGGGATGGACTGGAGAGAAGTAGAGAAAATGTTCAAGAATAGGGATGGACTGGAGAGAGGTAGAGAAAATGTCCAAGAATAGGGATGGACTGGAGAAAAGTAGAGAAAATGTCCAAGAATAGGGATGGACTGGAGAAAAGTAGAAAAAATGTTAAAGAATAGGGACGGACGGAGAGACCTTGTCTATGATCTAGACTGGAGAAAAGGAGAGAAAATGTCCAAGAATAGGGACGGATGGAGAGACCTTGTCTATGATCTAGACTGGAGAAAAGGAGAGAAAATGTCCAAAAATAGGGATGGACGGAGAGACCTTGTCTATGGCGTAGACTGGAGAAAAGTAGAGAAAATGTCCAAGAATAGGGACGGATGGAGAGACCTTGTCTATGATCTAGACTGGAGAAAAGGAGAGAAAATGTCCAAAAATAGGGATGGACGGAGAGACCTTGTCTATGGCGTAGACTGGAGAAAAGTAGAGAAAATGTCCAAGACTAGGGACGGATGGAGAGACTTTGTTTATGATCTGGACTGGAGAGAAGTAGAGGAAATGTCGAAGAATAAGGATGGACGGAGAGACCTTGGTCTAGACTGGAGAGAAGTAGAGAAAATGTCCAAAAATAGGGACGGATGGAGAGACCTTGTCTATGATCTGGACTGGAGAGAAGTATAGAAAATGTCCAAGAATAGGGATGGACGGAGAGACCTTGTCTGCGGCCTATGCTCCAAAAATAGGTCTAAAGGTCTTTGATTGTATTTTTAGTTTGTCTTTCTATCTCTCACTCCCAGGAAAATCTTATTCTTACAGAAAAATTAAGAGAAATAAAATTCTTAACAATCAGTACCAAATGAAAAAAGTCTGATGAACCGGACCTGAAGGTGCAAAAATATAACCTAACACCGTGTTACTGTACTCGATAAACGAACAAAAGACGTTTAAATCTACCCACTGCGTATTTGTTCATAATAGCGTGAAGAATGTTGATAGCACTCCACAAATTGGAGGCACATCCGAACTTTTTTCTCTTTATTAAAAAAATAAAAATAAACTTAATGGTTGCTAGGGTTACCAGTAAATTACCGGATATCCGGGGGTTTGAGAGTTGGCTATTTTTGTGTGCTTTTGATTGGAGGGTAATTTGGGTAATTTGAACTTTGATTTCTCGTGGCAGCTTTTTCGCGCGAGTTTTGTAATTTTATTTGCATGTTTAGCTTAGAGCAACGTTCTTGCAACTGACGGGTGCGAGATTAGCTGCAACTTTTTAACGTTTTGCTCGCGGCTTTTTGGATAAGATTTCTTTTAGAAATCGATTTAACAAGGTTCAATTTTCGTAGACAGCTAGCGTTTATTGTCATTGAGCCAAAACCTTGTCAACTTTTGCGCTCTCTAGAGAATAACTCTAGAGGCAAAACAGGCACTCTACAATACAATCTGCATTTCAAAGTTGAGCTACCAATGTAGACCTAGATGCAAGAACACACAAAAAAATAACCATCACCGAAATGAAATGTGTTTGACGAAAGACAGGAGGCAGTCTGAGAGATAAGATCAGAAATGAAGAACTAAGGAATAAAAAACTGGGACTAACCCCCGCCATAGAATATATAAAGAAACAATGAAACATAAAACAGATAAAATGGCTTTGCCACGTGAAGAGGCAGACAGATCAAAACACAACACAATGAGCCTTCAATAAACGATGCGAGAACATCAGACCCAAGGGCCGACCACGAAAAAATGGGTCGATGGAATATTAGAAGCAATAGGAAACATAACAGCAGCAGAAGCGAACAGACGAGCAAAAGAACGTACATATTATCTCCCTTGGCACTGTAAGGTAAATGGGGCAAGGAAAGAAGAATAGAGTACATAAAGAAAGAACAGATAAAATGGGTTGTCCACATGATAAGACAGAAAGATTAAAACACAACACAACGAGCCTACAATAAACGTTGCGAGAACATCAGATTCAAAGGCCGACATCGAAAAAGATGGATTAATTGAATTTAAGAAACATAACATCAGGAGAGGCGAACAGAAGAGCAAAAGATGGATTGATGGAATATTAGCAACACTAGGAAACATAACAGCAGGAGAGACGAACAGAAGAGCAAAAGATGGATTGATTGAATATTAGAAACACTAGGAAACATAACAGTAGGAGAGGCCAACAGAAGAGTAAAAGATGGATTGATGGAATATTAGAAACACTAGGAAACATAACAGCAGGAGAGACGAACAGAAGAGTAAAAGATGGATTGATGGAATATTAGAAACACTAGGAAACATAACAGCAGGAGAGGCCAACAGAAGAGTAAAGATGGATTGATGGAATATTAGAAACACTAGGAAACATAACAGCAGGAGAGACGAACAGAAGAGTAAAAGATGGATTGATGGAATATTAGAAACACTAGGAAACATAACAGCAGGAGAACAGAAAAGACAGCAAATTATATCTCCTCTCGACGCGGAAAGATGAGGAAGGAAAGAAGAAGATGTGGAAAGGCAAATAAGGAAGGAAAGAAGAATTGGAAGAGATGACTGGAGTGCACGAACTCGTTGCACGATCTTGTATCCATAAGTTGCACAGACGCCTCCCTGGTATCCTTGTTGTTGATGTTCATGCAGTACCCTAAGTTGCACAGACGCCTCCCTGGTATCCTTGTTGTTGATGTTCATGCGGTACCCTAAGTTGCACAGACGCCTCCCTGGTGTCCTTGTTGTTGATGTTCATGCAGTACCCTAAGTTGCACAGACGCCTCCCTGGTATCCTTGTTGTTGATGTTCATGCGGTACCCTAAGTTGCACAGACGCCTCCCTGGTATCCTTGTTGTTGATGTTCATGCAGTACCCTAAGTTGCACAGACGCCTCCCTGGTGTCCTTGTTGTTGATGTTCATGCGGTACCCTAAGTTGCACAGACGCCTCCCTGGTGTCCTTGTTGTTGATGTTCATGCGGTACCCTAAGTTGTACAGACGCCTCCCTGGTGTCCTTCTTGTTGTTGTTGATGTTCATGCGGTACCCTAAGTTGTACAGACGCCTCCCTGGTGTCCTCCTTCTTGTTGTTGATGTTCATGCGGTACCCTAAGTTGTACAGACGCCTCCCTGGTGTCCTCCTTGTTATTGTTGATGTTCATGCGGTACCCTAAGTTGTACAGACGCCTCCCTGGTGTCCTCCTTGTTATTGTTGATGTTCATGCGGTACCCTAAGTTGTACAGACGCCTCCCTGGTGTCCTCCTTGTTGTTGTTGATGTTCATGCAGTACCCTAAGTTGTACAGACGCCTCCCTGGTGTCCTCCTTGTTGTTGTTGATGTTCATGCAGTACCCTAAGTTGTACAGACGCCTCCCTGGTGTCCTCCTTGTTGTTGTTGATGTTCATGCAGTACCCTAAGTTGTACAGACGCCTCCCTGGTGTCCTCCTTGTTGTTGTTGATGTTCATGCGGTACCCTAAGTTGTACAGACGCCTCCCTGGTGTCCTCCTTGTTGTTGTTGATGTTCATGCAGTACCCTAAGTTATACAGACGCCTCCCTGGTATCCTTGTTGTTGATGTTCATGCGGTACCCTAAGTTGTACAGACGCCTCCCTGGTATCCTTGTTGTTGATGTTCATGCAGTACCCTAAGTTATACAGACGCCTCCCTGGTATCCTTGTTGTTGATGTTCATGCAGTACCCTAAGTTGTACAGACGCCTCCCTGGTGTCCTTCTTGTTATTGATGTTCATGCGGTACCCTAAGTTGTACAGACGCCTCCCTGGTGTCCTTGTTGTTGATGTTCATGCGGTACCCTAAGTTGTACAGACGCCTCCCTGGTGTCCTCCTTGTTGTTGATGTTCATGCGGTACCCTAAGTTGTACAGACGCCTCCCTGGTGTCCTCCTTGTTGTTGTTGATGTTCATGCGGTACCCTAAGTTGTACAGACGCCTCCCTGGTGTCCTCCTTGTTGTTATTGATGTTCATGCGGTACCCTAAGTTGTACAGACGCCTCCCTGGTGTCCTCCTTGTTGTTGTTGATGTTCATGCGGTACCCTAAGTTGTACAGACGCCTCCCTGGTGTCCTCCTTGTTGTTGTTGATGTTCATGCGGTACCCTAAGTTGTACAGACGCCTCCCTGGTATCCTTCTTGTTGTTGATGTTCATGCGGTACCCTAAGTTGTACAGACGCCTCCCTGGTGTCCTCCTTGTTGTTGATGTTCATGCGGTACCCTAAGTTGTACAGACGCCTCCCTGGTGTCCTCCTTGTTGTTGATGTTCATGCGGTACCCTAAGTTGTACAGACGCCTCCCTGGTGTCCTTGTTGTTGATGTTCATGCGGTACCCTAAGTTGTACAGACGCCTCCCTGGTGTCCTCCTTGTTGTTGATGTTCATGCGGTACCCTAAGTTGTACAGACGCCTCCCTGGTGTCCTCCTTGTTGTTGTTGATGTTCATGCGGTACCCTAAGTTGTACAGACGCCTCCCTGGTGTCCTTGTTGTTGATGTTCATGCGGTACCCTAAGTTGTACAGACGCCTCCCTGGTGTCCTCCTTGTTATTGATGTTCATGCGGTACCCTAAGTTGCACAGACGCCTCCCTGGTGTCCTTGTTGTTGATGTTCATGCGGTACCCTAAGTTGTACAGACGCCTCCCTGGTGTCCTTGTTGTTGATGTTCATGCGGTACCCTAAGTTGTACAGACGCCTCCCTGGTGTCCTCCTTGTTGTTATTGATGTTCATGCGGTACCCTAAGTTGTACAGACGCCTCCCTGGTGTCCTCCTTGTTGTTATTGATGTTCATGCGGTACCCTAAGTTGTACAGACGCCTCCCTGGTGTCCTCCTTGTTGTTATTGATGTTCATGCGGTACCCTAAGTTGCACAGACGCCTCCCTGGTGTCCTTGTTGTTGTTGATGTTCATGCGGTACCCTAAGTTGTACAGACGCCTCCCTGGTGTCCTCCTTGTTGTTGTTGATGTTCATGCAGTACCCTAAGTTGTACAGACGCCTCCCTGGTGTCCTCCTTGTTATTGATGTTCATGCGGTACCCTAAGTTGCACAGACGCCTCCCTGGTGTCCTCCTTGTTGTTGTTGATGTTCATGCAGTACCCTAAGTTGTACAGACGCCTCCCTGGTGTCCTCCTTGTTATTGATGTTCATGCGGTACCCTAAGTTGTACAGACGCCTCCCTGGTGTCCTCCTTGTTATTGATGTTCATGCGGTACCCTAAGTTGTACAGACGCCTCCCTGGTGTCCTTGTTGTTGATGTTCATGCGGTACCCTAAGTTGTACAGACGCCTCCCTGGTGTCCTTGTTGTTGATGTTCATGCGGTACCCTAAGTTGTACAGACGCCTCCCTGGTGTCCTTGTTGTTGATGTTCATGCGGTACCCTAAGTTGTACAGACGCCTTCCTGGTGTCCTTGTTGTTGATGTTCATGCGGTACCCTAAGTTGTACAGACGCCTTCCTGGTGTCCTTGTTGTTGATGTTCATGCGGTACCCTAAGTTGTACAGACGCCTTCCTGGTGTCCTTGTTGTTGATGTTCATGCGGTACCCTAAGTTGTACAGACCCCGTACAGATGTTCATGCCAGTCCCTGGTGTCCTTCTTGTTGTTGATGTTCAAGCAGTAAGTTGGCGAATTTCGTCGTGTCACAAGTTTACAGCAAAGCCGTGACATCTGCACCTTTAGACCCGACATATCAGTCTTCGGCATTGGTATATTTGCTTCATAGCGACTGCCACTCCCATAAGACCTCTCGTCTAATCATGTGACTGGTGATTTCCCCCTTCCCTTCTTGTCCCCGGGAAGCGGCCAGATTTGGCCTACTCTTTTCGACTTTAAACTGTCATGGGTTCTTTAGTGTGCGCTAGTGCACATGGGACCTGGTGTTTTTCGCGTTTTCCGAAAGGGCTAGACATGGGATCTTACAACCCAGAGAGGGCTAGACATGGGATCTTACAACCCAGAGAGGGCTAGGCATGGGATCTTACAACCCAGAGAGGGCTAGGCATGGGATCTTACAACCCAGAGAGGGCTAGGAATGGGATCTTACAACCCAGAGAGGGCTAGGCATGGGATCTTACAACCCAGAGAGGGCTAGACATGGGATCTTACAACCCAGAGAGGGCTAGGCATGGGATCTTACAACCCAGAGAGGGCTAGGCATGGGATCTTACAACCCAGAGAGGGCTAGGAATGGGATCTTACAACCCAGAGAGGGCTAGGCATGGGATCTTACAACCCAGAGAGGGCTAGGCATGGGATCTTACAACCCAGAGAGGGCTAGGCATGGGATCTTACAACCCAGAGAGGGCTAGGCATGGGATCTTACAACCCAGAGAGGGCTAGGCATGGGATCTTACAGCCCAGAAAGGGATAGACATGGGATCTTACAACCCAGAGAGGGCTAGGCATGGGATCTTACAACCCAGAGAGGGCTAGGCATGGGATCTTACAACCCAGAGAGGGCTAGGAATGGGATCTTACAACCCAGAGAGGGCTAGACATGGGATCTTACAACCCAGAGAGGGCTAGACATTGAGTTATTGAGTTATTTGCGGGTCATCATCATTGCACTCCGAACATGTCCATAGGTGCTCAGATCCCCTCCTCAGCAATTCCCTCAGTGTCCAGCGACTGACGACTCCAGTTCTATGTTGGTTGATAAGTCTTCTTACACGGCCACCAAGTTTCTCATTTCTGGCCGTGCCCATCTTAACTCCCATCTCCATCATCCGAAGAAGTGACGTGGATCTGTGTTTGTCGAAGTCCTGTGCTCTTCCAACATCTCGAAGGGCATTGATGATGTCCGCCCGATCCATCGGTTGCCCGTCCTCAACGACAGCGCAGCTAGCCAACCTGTCCGCTCTCTCATTTCCCCGTACTCCCGCATGTCCAGGGACATAGACAAAGGTGACCTTACGTATTTTGGATTTCTGCAACGACTCTACCCATTGCATGCGTACAGAGCCCGCCACCACTTTTTTTTATCATGCTCATCGAATCACTCAGTATACATGCGTGGATGTAGTCTTGTGACTCTAACCATTTGAATGCCTTGGTCACTGCCATCACCTCCATTGTCATGCTACTCGTGGTCATGGCGTATGCACCACTGTCTTCCTTGGCTATTCTGCCTGCTGAGCGTGCTGTAAATGCCCATGCACTTCTTTCGTGTCGTCTTACAGATCCGTCTGTATAGATGACTGCATCTTTCTCATCGGTATTATCGCAGATGAGACCGTTGACCTCAGCATTAACCACGACCGGGTTCTGTTCCCTACTTTTCCTGTCGAGTGTGACAATACATAGTAGACATATTTGGGGGCACATCGTGAGAAGAGGAAAGTTGGAGTGTTACATATACAGAGAGGGCTAGACATGGGATCTTACAGCCCAGAGAGGGCTAGGCATGGGATCTTACAACCCAGAGAGGGCTAGGCATGGGATCTTACAACCCAGAGAGGGCTAGACATGGGATCTTACAACCCAGAGAGGGCTAGACATGGATCTTACAACCCAGAGAGGGCTAGGCATGGGATCTTACAACCCAGAGAGGGCTAGGCATGGGATCTTACAACCCAGAGAGGGCTAGGCATGGATCTTACAACCCAGAGAGGGCTAGGCATGGGATCTTACAACCCAGAGAGGGCTAGACATGGGATCTTACAACCCAGAGAGGGCTAGACACGGGATTTCACTATCCAGAGAGGTCTAGACACGGGATCTCACTATCCAGAGAGGGCTAGACACGGGATCTCACTATCCAGAGAGGGCTAGACACGGGATCTCACTATCCAGAGAGGGCTAGACACGGGATCTCACTATCCAGAGAGGGCTAGACATGGGATTTCACTACCAAGAGAGGGCTAGACACGGGATCTCACTATCAAGAGAGGGCTAGACATGGGATCTCACTACCAAGAGATGGCTAGACATTGCATCTCACAACCCAGAGAGGGCTAGATATGGTATCTCACAACCCAGAGAGGGCTAGGCATCGAATCTTACAGCCCAGAGAGGGCTAGAATGGGATCTTACATCCCAGAGAGGGTTAGACATGGGATCTCACAACCCAGAGATGGCTAGACATGGGATCTCACTACCAGGAGATGGCTAGACATGGGATCTCAAAACCCAGAGAGGGCTAGACATGGGATCTCACAGCCCAGAGAGGGCTAGACATGGAATATTACAACCCAGAGAGGGCTAGAATGGGATCTCACAACCCAGAGAGGGCTAGACATGGGATCTCACAACCAAGAGAGGGCTAGACATGGAATATTACAACCCAGAGAGGGCTAGAATGGGATCTCACAACCCAGAGAGGGCTAGACATGGGATCTCACAACCAAGAGAGGGCTAGCATTGGATCTCACAACCCAGAGAGGGCTAGAATGGGATCTCACAACCCAGAGAGGGCTAGACATGGGATCTCACAACCAAGAGAAGGCTAGACATTGGATCTCACAACCCAGAGAGGGCTAGACATGGAATCTCACAACCCAGAGAGGGCTAAACATGGAATCTCACAACCTAGAGAGGGCTAGACATCGGATCTCACTATCATCACCATCATGTGCCATACCGGTTAGCGTAGGCAATCATGTTTTTCCACAATTTTCTAACCCCACTGCATCGTATCAATTCCTTTTTTGACTGCTTCTCTTGTCACGACACCAAGTTATGGAATATCTTCTCTCTTTGTCGTCCACGATCCTTTTTGCTGTATTTTGTCAGTTGTAACCAAACACTCCAACTTTCCTCTTCTCACGATGTGCCCCCAAAAATGTCGATTATTTTTTTATTTTCTTAGTGGCTCCGTTTTTGTGTTGGCCTCTTTGTTTTAGCTGTCCAGTGAACTCTCAACATTTTACTGAGAAATCCCTTCTCTGTAACCTTTAATCATCTTTTTAATTTATATGTCTACTATCCATGATTCGCTTCTATGGGTCAGAATTGGTTCTATATAACATCGATGAACTCTCACTTGTATTGGCAGACAATTGTTACACAAATCATCATCATCATTGGGTGCCTTCTCCGCATCGAAAGTTGGCTACCATGGAGCGCCATTCCACTCTGTCTCTTTCTTTGATGGTGCAGATTGCCATAGGCTGACTTGTCCATCTTTTGATGTTACTCGTCCATGTTAGTCTTGGTCTGCCTCTTTACCTTGTATTTCCCCCTCTAATATTACTTTTATTAGACTGTTGTGTCTTTTAACATGACCCAAAAATTTAATTTGTCTTGCTCTAATTGTGTTTAATAGTTCTTTTTTCACCCTTAGTGTTACACAAACGTTTTGAATTTCTGAAATGCTATTTTTATGCCTTTCTTTCGTTACTATTTTTAGCTATATACACGTAAGATTCAGACCCTTGGGTCTTCCCCAGGTTTTTTTTTTTTTAAATCAGGCGTACGCAATCAAACAACGTCTCAACCGTTTTCAATATGATGGTTTTTTATTTATTTATTCTTTAAAAAAGACATTGGATTACCAAAGTCGAACACAAATCATTTTGTGTGTGTCCTATGGTTATGGTTATGGAAGGCTCCAGTATCGCTGAAAACGAATTAAAATCCATAATTGCTCAACCGCCCGTGCCAGTGAAATCATCCGAATCTCCTGAATTATTATACGAAATAAAAAAAAAATATTGTGTCCTAAAAACTGGCTTCAGATGTGTACAACGTCTGTTAGTTAACTTGTCGTCCCTGAAGAGTTAACTGAATGAGTCCGAAAATTTAGAGAAAATGTAACAATGAGTTACATGAAAATATATGGAGAAAATGTTACAAAAGATTAATTTAAATGAAAATCTGTGGAGAAAATGTTACAAATGATTAATTTAAATGAAAATCTGTGGAGAAAATGTTACAAAAGGTTAATTTATATGAAAATTTGTCGAGAAAATGTTACAAAGAGTTTACTTAAAAGAAAATTTGTCGAGAAAATGTTACAAAGAGTTTACTTAAAAGAAAATTTGTCGAGAAAATGTTACAAAGAGTTTACTTAAATGAAAATTTGTCGAGAAAATGTTACAAAGAGTTTACTTAAATGAAAATTTGTCGAGAAAATGTTACAAAGAGTTTACTTAAATGAAAATTTGTCGAGAAAATGTTACAAAGAGTTTACTTAAATGAGTTTACTTATGTTACAAAGAGTTTACTTAAAAGAAAATTTGTCGAGAAAATGTTACAAAGAGTTTACTTAAATGAGTTTACTTAAATGAAAATCTGCCCAGAAAATGTAACAAAGAGGTCAATGAAAATCTGTGGAGAAAATGTTACAAAAGGTTAGCTTAAATAACAATCTGTGGAGAAAATGTTACAAAAGGTTAACTTAAATAACAATCTGTGGAGAAAATGTTACAAAAGGTTAACTTAAATAACAATCTGTGGAGAAAATGTTACAAAAGGTTAACTTAAATAACAATCTGTGGAGAAAATGTTACAAAAGGTTAACTTAAATTACCCTGTCATTTCATCATCATTGAGTGCCGTCTCCGCATCGAAGGTTGGCTACCATGGAGCGCCATTCCACTCTGTCTCTTGCTTTGATGGTGCAGATTGTCATAGGTTGACATGTCCATCTTTTGATGTTACTCGTCCATGTTAGTCTTGGTCTGCATCTTTTACCTTGTATTTAGCCTGTCATAAAAAAAAAATTAAAAATTTGTCGAGAAAGTGTTCTTTCGACTTTGCTAGGAGCACCGGAAATGGTAAACTGAACAAACAAAATGGAATTGAAAAATAGACAACGATCGACCGAAGTCAGTTATAGGTCCGACAGATCTGAATGTATAACTGAATCCGTTATGGTTGGACTGTCTGCGAATACACTACGTGATGTCTGTGTGCTGATTTGTGTTAGCTTTAACAGGAAGCAGATTAAAAGTGTTAAAATGGGGACTCAACAGACGCGGGATTTCCTGTAAATATTACATGTTTGCAAGTTTCATGTTTGTTGAAAGTATAACTGGGTTATGAGATGTTAATTCATTTTCATCGGGTGCCGTCTCCACATCGAAGGTCGGTTGCCATGGTGAGCCGTTTATGCTAAAGAAAATTGACAGACAGTCTTTGCGGCCGAATTTTTTTTTTTCGTTCGCCAGCTTTGACCTCTGACGAAGTCCCTAGAGACTAGGAACTGAATTTTGCGTGTTAATCCATTTTTCTATGGCAGCCGTGTGCACAGGGGTCCCTCGCCGCACAGGCAGATAACTCCGTCTTCGGAGGTACTCATATTTTTTTCCGTCCATGAGTAATTGACGTTTCAAGCCGGGCCTTGCTGCTGAGACCAGGGGTGGTTGCCGTAGAGAGAAATCATAAATCAAATGGTCCAGCCGGGATTTGAACCCACAATATCTCTGTCTCGAGGTCGGCGTTTTGCCTCGAGACCAACCAGTCACCCCCCCCCCCCCCCCCTCTTTCGGCTGAAGTGAATGCAGCTCAAGGATGGCTCTACAGAGAGCACGCTGGTGTACAAGGTAATGAAATAATCCATAAGCTCGCTAGTAACTCTGACACTGAGTCTGGACAGAGGACATCGCCAAGTTTGTTTTTCATTCATTAAGAGAAGAGGAGGAGAATGGGTGGGACAAGGATGTATACATTTAGAGACTGTGGAGCTTAAAAGTGGAATAGGAGTCTGGTCGATCCGGGGTAAGTAAAGTACCCCCGTCACGCCAAGTGGCGTATAGGGAATATGGTGTTAGTGACCTGTCACGCCAAGTGGCGTATAGGGAATATGGTGTTAGTGACCCGTCACGCCAAGTGGCGTATAGGGAATATGGTGTTAGTGACCCGTCACGCCAAGTGGCGTATAGGGAAATATGGTGTTAGTGACCCGTCACGCCAAGTGGCGTATAGGGAGTATGGTGTTAGTGACCATAAATTTTACAGACCTTCGGCACATGATTTTTTGGGGGTAATGTGGTCAGTATTACGCCCGTGCCGCTTTACTTTCCCAGAAAAAATCCGGTACCCATTAAAGGTTGAGTGAACCCAGAAGCCGTCGGTTGGGATCGAACCCTACCTCTTGTCCTTTGTAGTCCAGTTCACTAACCACTGAGCTATCGCGGCTCCATCCGGAGTGCTTAGTGGGGAAACAGATGTATCTGCAATCAACATCTGACAGGAACAATCAGTCTGTGTACGCTTCAAGAAATGATGGGACGAAGCGTGGAGTGGATATGGGGATGCCCTGACTGCAATGAAACTGTTCCATGAATAGAATAGAATAGAATAGAATAGAATAGAATAGAATAGAATAGAATAGAATAGAATAGAATAGAATAGAATAGAATAGAATAGAATAGAATAGAATAGAATAGGTGATCCATTTAACTCTTAAAGCTTGGAAGTGACTGCACTTTCTTGTCGATGGAAGTCGTTTGGAAACGTCGTCTGCGCAGCCGACTAGGGCAGGCACGAAGGTTGACCTTGCCAATAGAATATGCCAATGCTCTACGACTGTGACATGAGGTAGAGCCAATTTGGGAATTTCCAAACTGATTCTACGGATAGTCTAGAATATGATAGTTTAGATTAGCCGACGGATTATCATCATTACACATCAGGTACGTCATCAGACAGTCTGTGGAGACTGACGACTCCAGTTCTGTGTTGATTTATTATTCTTCTTTGTCTCCCGTAACGCTCCTTTCTGACATTCCCAGTTTTGACCAGATGTTTGTACAGTCTGGACATGGTTGTAGATTCACGACCATTGACTGGATGACCCACTTGCCCTGCCTCCCTGAGGGCATTCAGACTGTGAGCTAGATCCATACAGCTTCCGCAATGGGACAGGCCAGGCGAGTAGGAGCCGAATCCAGAGCTCTAGTCACGGGAATGACATCCCAGAAACTAAAACACAGCTGCCCGGCAGTTACTATCGAGAGAAGGAATGGCTATGGGAGAACACTCAGACCGAAATCATAGGCAGGACGGGCCCAACAGCCCTGGATAGGATCTGCCATACGAGAAGGAAAACTCCTGCGTCAAATCTAGATCCAGCCTGCCGAGGACGGAGTGTGTCAGCTACAGCGCAGGTTTAGGGGAAAAATCAGTACACACAAACATGTACTAGTACTGACCATGCGACCAGCTCATCGTGTGTCATGATGTTGTACTTACCCCTCCATATACAAGTACTGACCATGCGACCAGCTCATCGTGTGTCATGATGTCTTTACCCCTCCATATACAAATACTGACCATGTGACCAGCTCATCGTGTGTCATGATGTCTTTACCCCTCCATATACAAGTACTGACCATGCGACCAGCTCATCGTGTGTCATGATGTCTTTACCCCTACATATACAAATACTGACCATGTGACCAGCTCATCGTGTGTCATGATGTCTTTACCCCTCCATATACAAATACTGACCATGTGACCAGCTCATCGTGTGTCATGATGTCTTTACCCCTCCATATACAAATACTGACCATGTGACCAGCTCATCGTGTGTCATGATGTCTTTACCCCTCCATATACAAATACTGACCATGTGACCAGCTCATCGTGTGTCATGATGTCTTTACCCCTCCATATACAAGTACTGACCATGCGACCAGCTCATCGTGTGTCATGATGTCTTTACCCTCCATATACAAATACTGACCATGTGACCAGCTCATCGTGTGTCATGATGTCTTTACCCCTCCATATACAAATACTGACCATGTGACCAGCTCATCGTGTGTCATGATGTCTTTACCCCTCCATACACAAGTACTGACCATGTGACCAGCTCATCGTGTGTCATGATGTCCTTACCCCTCCATCATGAAACATCTCAAAGAGTCAAGATCGCATGATGACAAGACTTAATACTGGAGGAGGAGAAGAAGAACATCATCAGATCATCCTTCTCGACAGCGCAGCATCTTCTACTTCTTCTTCTTTCCTTCCTCATCTACCTTTCAGCGTCGAGAGGAGATATAATTTGCGGTCTTTTGCAATTCTGTTCGCCTCTGCTGCTGTTATGTTTCCTAGTGCTTCTAATATTCCATCGACCCATCTTTTTCGTGGTCGACCCTTGGGTCTGGTGTTCTCACAACGTTTGTTGAAGGCTTGTTGTGTTGTGTTTTGTTCTTTCTGCCTTGTCACGTGGCCAAACCATTTTATCTGTTGTTTCCTTATATATTCTATGGCAGGGGCTAGTCCTAGCTTTTTTCTCAGTTCTTTATTTCTGATCTTATCTCTCAGACTGTTTCCTGTCATTCGTCTAACACATTTCATCTCTGTAGAGGTTATTTTCTTATTGTTCTTGCATCTAGGGTCCAGGTCTGGCATTGGTAGCACAACGTTTGGATGAAGATAGTATTGTATAGTGCTCGTTTTGCCTCCAGAGTTATTTCCTTGTTGGACAATTGTGGTGATAACTGTCCAATGATTTGACAAGCTTTGTTGCATCTTGATTCTATCTCTGCTGTTTGAGAATTATCGTTTGTCATTAGATTTCCTAGGTATTTGAATTCCTCTACTTGTTTTAGCTGTCTGCCTTCTATAGTTATGGTGATGTTCTGTTTATTTTTGGCGACATTCATGACTTCTGTTTTGTTTATGTTGATTTTCATGTTGTATTTTGTGCCTGAGATGTTGAGTTTGTTTAAGTGTTCTTGTAAATAAAAGCTCTTTGATCTCCTGTCTCTGATGGGTTGACTAGCTTGCATATATGGTCCATGTATGTAATAAACAGTAGGGGGAATAGTACGCACCCCTGTCTTACACCTGATCTAACTTCAAAGTGGTCTGTGTAGCCTGCAGCTACTGTTGATGTAAAGACTTTTAATAAGGTTGGTTAGATGTTGGCTTACTCTGTATGTTGTTAGTATCTCCCACAGTTGTTCTCTATTTACTCTGTCGAATGTTTTTTCCTGGTCAATGAAGACTATGTATAAGTTTTGAGTGTGTTCTGTCGTTTTTTCTGCAAGCTGTTTTAATGTCAATAGTGCGTCAGTACATCCTTTGTTTTTTCGGAACCCCATTTGAGAATCACTTAACTGTAGTTCTATTGGTCTCAGCCTTTTTTCCAAGATTTTGGCATATAGCTATCCTACAAGGCTGAGAAGAGATATACCTCTATATTGATTGCAATCTCTTTTGCTACCTTTCTTTTTCCATATTGGTATGATGATTGCCTGTTGCCAGTCTTCTGGGGCTTGTTGTTGGTGCCATGCTGCATTAAATATTCTGTGCAGCCATTGCATTCCCGTTTCTCCTGCTGCTGCTATTATTTCTATTGGTATGTTATCTATCCCCGGTGCTTTGTTTCTTGGTGCATATTTGATTACTTCTTCGATTTCCTCTTTCATGATGTTGGGGTCAGTATTTGTGAGTTCTAGCGTAGTTTTTGTTGTCTTATTGGTAGTTGGTATGTTTAACAGGTCTTCAAAATATTCTTTCCATCTCTGTTTCATACTTTGGTTATTTGATATTGGCTGTCCGTCTTTGTCATTTATCAGCTCAGTATGATCATGGTTTTCTTTTGTCGCTCTTGTGGCTTTTACTGCTTTGTAGAAATCTCTTGTGGCTGTCTTGAAGTCCCTGCTCATGTTTTGTCCGAATTCTGTCCAATTCTTTTGCTTAGCTTCTTTGATCAAAATTTTAACTCTTTTTCGAACTAAGGCATATTTTTCATATTTTTCTTGGTTCTTGTTCTCCCTCCAATTTTTAAACAGTTTCTTCTTTTCTTTAATTGCTTCTCTGATTGTTTCGTTCCACCACGGGGTGCTCTTTTTCCCTTCTCTTGTTCTTAGATTCGTTCCGCAAACTGTTTTAGAGATGTTGGTTACTGTTCCCTTAAATTGTTTCCACTCTTCTTCTACTGTGCATACTTCGTTAGGGAGTTTCTTGAATTCCTCTCTGAGTTTTTCTTCTAGGGTTTCCTTGTTTCTTGATCGTTTAATTGTTTTATTTTTATTGTCTGTTCTTTTCGCTTCTTTTGTTTGTTTTCGTGTTTTCTCTTTATTTTTGGATGTCTTAGTGTGATCATAACATCTTGTGATCCGTGTCGTCTGTAATATTTGGGATTGCTCTACTGTCGGTTACTCTTTCTTGATCTGTTGTCTTTTTAGTATAAAATCTATCTGACTTCTGCATGTTGTGTCATTCCATTTGTACCAGGTGTATAATTACGACTCTCTGTGTTTGAAGAATGTGTTGGTGATAAATAAATCGTTTTGATTGCATAGATCCAGCAGTCTGCTTCCATTTTCGTTTATTTCAGCTGTTTTATCGCCAAAGGGTCCTAAAATATCACTGTTGCGTTTCCCAAGCCTTCCATTAAAATCTCCCATCACTAACATATCGCCCCCCGTAATAAACATCATCAAAACGTCAAAGTTCTCACAGGCCTCTTCCACCATCTTAAACGGAAAATGATGTCAGTCTAACAACATGGCTCAACAAGGAAATAACACTAAAGGCAAAACGGGCACTCTTAAAATATAATCTTCATCCCAACGTTGTTCTACCAATGCCAGACGTGGACTCTATAGACACAAGAACCATAAGAACAACACCCACTACCGAAGTGAAATGTGTTAGACAAATGACAGGGAACAGTCTGAGAGATGCGGTCAGAAATGAAGAACTGGGAACAAGGTAGGAATAATTCCCGCCATAGAATATATAAAGAAACAACAGATAAACGGTTGGCCACGTGATAAAGCAGAAAGATCACGGCACAACACAACAAGTCTTCAGTAAACGTTTCGACAACACGTGACTTAATGACCGGCTACGAAAAAGATGGAGTTTTGATAACATATTAGAAACACTGTGTTTCTAATAGACCCAGATTAGCAAAATGGTATATCGTCTCAACATTCCTATATGGTGCAGAAACATGGACATTAGACAAGAAAATAGAACAGAGAATTGAAGTCTTTGAAATGTGGATATATAGAAGAATAGGTAGAATTGGATGGAAGGAAAAGAAAACAAACGATGAAGTATTAAAACAACTAAAAATGAAAAAAAAAGAACTACTAAACACAATTCAAACAAGACAAATTCGATTTTTGGGCCATGTTAAAAGACACAACAACCTATTAAAAGTAATCTTGAAGGGGAAAATAAAAGGTAAAAGAGGCAGAGGCAGACCAAGACTACCATGGACGAGTAACATCAAAAGATGGACAAACCAGACTATGACAACCTGCACCATCAAAGAAAGATACAGAACAGAATGGCGCTCCATGGTAGCCAACCTTCATTGCGGAGATGGCACTCGATGATGATGATGACGATTAGAAACATTAGTAAACAACAAAAATATAACAACAAAAAAAGAATAAAAGTGAAAACTATATCATCCTTCTCCGCTGAAAGTGAAATAAGGAAGAAAACGTTAAGAAAACAGACACAAACTATTACATGTACAAGAAAGAAAAAAACATACACACAGTTCTATATTTCATTACCTGTATTTTCCTATTAAAATATTTCGATCATTGATGAAACATCAATCTACATTCATCATTGGAACTTACAATCTCTGTATGCCACATTCACGAACTCCATAAACCAATCACTGATTGAAATCAACGCACTCCCTGCCTGTATGTCGTTATCTCGCCTCCTCTTTCTTCTTTCTGCCCCGGAAATTACGACATCGTAGAAAGATATAGACTTAGCGGCGGATTGATGCCGACCTGACGTTTTGGGGGGGGGGGGGGGGGGGGGCTGCGAGGCTATATAATGTGTTGATTACACAGGTTGGGGAATTGTCCAGAAGATTGTAACAATACGGGAGGACTGTACGAGGTTTCATATTCACGAGTCGTGGTTCTAGATTGGAGTATCGTTTTGTCATTAGTTTCGAACGCTTTTTTTTTTTTTATAATTGTGTTCTTGTGAAGTGACAACGTGGCAAGTAAACATTCTGTATGTGTTGTAGTCTGTTATGTCACCACTTTATGTGGTTGCCCGTGAAAATAAAAATGGAAATAATTGTTTTTATTATTATTTAAAAAAAAATAAAACTTGCCTTGCCTAACCCCTGGCCTTCAGCGTATGTAGGTCGCCCGATCTTCAGCGTTTCTCGACCGTTACAATTCTACTTTTAACCATACCGCTCTTAGTTTAGTCGAATCGTCTTCATTGCAAAACGGGCTATCCCATCATTATCATCATCGTGTGCCATACCGGTTGGCGTAGGCGATCATGTCCTTCACAATCTTCTATTCTACAGTGCATCGTATAATTTCTACTCTTGACTGTTTTCCATGCCATGACACCAAGCTATCCAGTATTTTCTCTCTTTGTCGTCTCTTTTCTTTTAATTTGCCAGTTGTAACTAAGTATGGTTAGCGGGATAGAGTTCTGCCCTACCAAAGGAGGAGTAAGACGTCTCCTTTCCACCGTTAGTCTTCGGGACACCCTTGGGCAAGGTGGAGCTCCCGTTTAGCCCCCTATAAAGGTTACGTGAAGCCATTGGAGCAGGTAATGGATGGTGTTGTGGGAGCCCGACAAGTAGTGCCGGTTATGGTCCCCACTCCGTCATGGCAGGCAGAGGATCTCATGTATAGAGACAATGGCTGCAATCTCCGACTAGTACAGTCATTGCCAAGAAGGAAAGGAATGGCAAACTACCTTCATAATCTTATATTGCCCAGAATAATCATGTAAAAACACAACTTAATATCTACAGCTAATGGCCTATACCATAACGGTCAGATCCCCCTCAGCACGATCCCCAGTTCAAGCACGCTCGGCACACACCAACGAAAGCACTGAAGATTGCTTCATATAACCACTGGAAGCTACTATTCATGCAGTTTCGTCCTATAAATGTTTGTCTGCAACACAAGTATTCAGCCCTACTGGGATACTTGCCTTAATAGGAAAGTACAGAAATTCAATTTATTTCAGATCTGTGATCGTAACCCTATGCTATAATCATGGGAACGCCTTCGTGTAAGACACTGCTCACAATAGCTAATTTTTTAATTAGCTGAGTGGCTGTGTACCAAGCGTTCGGCTTCTCGTGGCAAGGCGCAGTGCCATGGAGTACGGGTTCGATCCTGCTTCCAACCATATATTGTTCTTTGTTTTTTCTGTTGTTGTTTATTTGTCTTTTTTCCGAGTGCTAACACATACCTTTTCCTTCTATTATTCCCTATTATTGCCTCGGAAGTTTCCCTATTTAATAATATTTATTTATTATTATTTGTCTCCAAGATTGCTTCAGCTGAGATGCTCGAACTCCCTAACAAAGCCCTTGTCTCCAAACTTCTTAATCACCTCTAACGACATCCTGGCAGGTGACAGGAGCTCCTTTCTTTTTCCACCTGACCGTGATCAGGTACTCGTTCCGCTCCAAACCAGGAGATCGCGGGTTCGAATCCTGGTAGTGTTTTTGTTCAGGTGTGTAATAGAAATTCAGATCTGTACACTACGCAGCGACCACTCAAGACATGCGACCTATATTCTCCGGTCTCACATATCCCCTGACTGGCCCCAGTAAAAACATGTTACCTTCATGAAAGTGAGTGGGTGAATGTTGGTGGGTGAATGTTAGTGAAAGTGAGTTGGGTGAATGTTAGTGAAAGTGAGTTGGGTGAATTTTAATGAAAGTGAGTGGGTGAATGTTAGTGAAAGGGAGTTGGGTGAATGTTAATAAAAGTAAGTGAATGTTATTGAAAGGGAGTTGGGTGAATGTTAGTGAAAGTGAGTGGGTGAATGTTAATAAAAGTAAGTGAATGTTAGTGGAAGGTGTATTTTAATCAAATTAAGTGAACGAATGTTAATGAAAACGAAAGTGAGTGACTGAGTAAATGCTAATGAAAGTGAGCGAATGAATGTTAGTGAAATTAAAAGTGGATGAATTTTAATGAAAGTGAATGAATGAATGTGTTTATGAAAGACGAATAATATGAGTAAAAATATATGAAACATGAGTGAATCTATGAATAATACTAGAGAACGATAAATATAATCTTTTACTGATGAAAGGATGGAAGGAATATCTTCATCATCATCATCATCAAGTACCAGGCCTGCTAGCGTAGGTGATCATGTCTACCCACAACTTTTGATCTCGACAGTTATTTATCATTTCTGTTGTTGACCTTCTGCCAAGCCATTCTCTTAAGCTGTCTGTTATTTTTTCTCTTTGCTTCCCTCTATCTCTTCGTCCCTCAATTTTCCCAGTTGTTAAAATATATTCCAGTTGTTCTCTTCTCATTACATGGCCAAAAATGATGATTGTTTCTTCATAATATTGGAATTTAGCTTTCTTTTTTGCTTTGGCCTCTTTCAGAACGTTTTCATTACTCTTCTTAGCTGTCCATGGTATTCTCAACATTCTTCTGTAAAACCACATTTCTACAGACTCCAGTGATTTTCTTGTCTGTTGTCCTATTGTCCTTGATTCACATCTATATATCAAGACTGGATCTACATAACATTTAAGAACTCTTTTTTCTTGTTTCTATTATCAAAAATAGATTGCATATGGAAATGCTGCTTTATGGAGCCTTTTGCATGCATTCTGCATCTCACCTCATTTGTACATCTTCCATCTGAGGTTAACAAAGTTCCCAAATATTTAAATTCGGGAAGGAATATATATATTATATATTCTTCTTCTTCTACCTTTTTAGCTCCCAGTGGAGCATACGTCTTCAACACAGGAGATATATATATATATATATATATATATATATATATATATATATATATAATCATTTTCATTAGCAAGTACCGAGCCTGCTGGCGTAGGTGATCATGTCTCTTCACAACTTTCGATCACGACAGATATTTATAATTTCTGTTGGTTGCCTTCTGCCAAGCCATTCTCTTAAGCTGTCTGGTATCAACAAACACTTTCCAAGTCGTTCTGTTGTTTGCCATTCTTTTAAGATCATTCCAAGTCTTCCTCATCATCTTCATCTCTGCTTCTATCTGTCTTCTCCAAGAATTCCTTGGTCTTCCTCTATGTCTTTTCCCCTGGGGATTCCAAAAAAGGCCTGTTGTGTAATACTCTCAGTTGGCTTCGGAAGTGTATATACTATACAGTGCCATCATCTTCGAGTCATTTCTTTATCCACTGGTATTTGACTGGTACATTTCCATAATTCTACGTTAGTGATTTTGTCCTGCCATTTCCATCAATTTATTCTGCGTAAGCATCCATTAATGAAGCCTGTATCTTCATGATTGTCAATGTTGTTGTTCTCCATGTTTCACAGCCATATAATAGCACCGACTTAACATTTGAGTTGAAAATTTGAATATATAAAACTAAATACAGGATATATATATATATATAATATATATATATATAACCAATAACCAATATATATATATACTTGAGAGATGAACAAGCAGGTTTTAGGAAGTACAGATCATGTGCTGATCAAATAACTACTCTACGTATAATAGTTGAACAAAGTTTAGAACTAAAATCCCCACTTTATATTGGATTCATAGATTACGAAAAGACAATTTGATAGTTTAGACAGAAGAATACTTTGAAAGTTGCTGAGTCATTACGGAATCCCCATAAAGTTTATTAACCTGATAAAAACAATGTATGAAGGAACGAAATGTAGTGTGGTGCATGAAGGACAGATTACAGAAGCATTTGAAATAAGAACAGGAGTAAGGCAAGGATGCCTTCTGTCTCCATTTCTCTTTCTACTGGCCATAGATTGGATTATGAAAATAACTCAAAACAACAGAAATGGGATCCAGTGGTCACTGACCAAACAACTTGATGATTTAGACTTTGCTGATGACATAGCTCTCCTATGACACAGCCATCAACAGATGCAGGATAAAATGAGTATATTAGATGAGAGATCGCAACAGCTAGGACTAAAGATTAATAGAGATAATACCAACATTATGAGAATTAATGCAGTTGGCAATAACCAAATAAAACTAGGAGAAATACCTCTACTAGACGTACAATCTTACATATATCTGGGCAGTAATATAGATAAAGAGGGAGGAACAGAAAATGATACCAAATAAGGATATCAAAAGCAAGAGGAGCTTTCATTGCACTGGGAAACATATGGAAATCCAAAGAAATTAGGTTAAATACAAAAATAAAAATTTTCAACTCAATGTTAAGTCGGTCCTATTATATGGCTGTGAACATGGAGAATAACAAAATTGACAATCACGAAGGTACAGACTTTCATTAATGGATGCTTACGCAGAATAAAGGGATGAAATGGCAGGACAAAGTCACTAACGTGGAATTATGGAAATGTACCGGTCAAATACCAGTGGATAAAGAGATACAGCGAAGACGATGGCGATGGATAGGACACACACTACGGAAGCCAACTGAGAGTATTACACAACAGGCCCTTTTTTGGAATCCCCAGAGGAAAAGAAAGAGGAAAGACCAAGGAATTCTTGGAGAAGACAGATTGAAGCAGAGATGAAGATGATGGGGAAGACATGGAATGATCTTAAAAGAATAGCAAAAACAGAACGGCTTGGAAAGTGTTTGTTGAAGACATATGCTCCACAGGGAGCTGAAAGGTAGAAGAAGAAGAATATATATATATATATCGTCTCAACATTCCTATATGGTGCAGAAACATGGGCATTAGACAAGAATATATATATATATATATAATATATATATATATATATATATATATATATATATATATCATCATCATCATCATCATCATCATCAAGTACCGAGCCTGCTGGCGTAGGTGATCATGTCTCTTCGCAACTTTCGGTCACCACAGTTATTTATCATTTCCGTGGTTAACTTCTGTCAAGCCATTCTCTTAATCTGTCTGGTATTTTTTCTCGTTGCTTCCTTCTATTATGTATACATACATACATACATATACATACATACATACATACATACATACATATATTATGGGTGAAAGAATAGACGGTAGACTGATCTCCCAATACTCAAATCAATACAAACACACACACCCACTGTCACCATTATCTCTCATTCCTTCTCGTTATCTTTATGCATGAATTTATTCATTTTCTGTTTAAAACTGAGAAATCGCGAGTTTCATCTGATGTGTTTTCCGTGTCCCGCCCACTTCGGTCTGTGTGTTCAAAAGGAAATATCATTTGATGGTCGAACGATTGCATCGATTTGAGATTGATTGAAGAAACGTGTCGACTTCCAGACAATTATATGTTGCCTTTATACAAATTCTCATTTCTTTTCTTTTATGTTTCTGTCTGTCGGTCTGTCTGTTAATTTTATATTTGTCTGTCTGTTTGATAATCCGTCCGTTAATCGTTTACCTGTCTGCTTTCATGCCTGCTTGTCTGTCATTCTGACTTGTTAGTCTGTCTGTCTGACTGCTATTTGTCCAGTGATCTGTCTGTTTATTTGCCGGTTTGTCTATTTATCAGTCTGCCTATCCATCTGTTTGATTATCTGTCTGTCTAAACACTTTTCAACTGATCTGTCTGTTTATTTGCCGGTTTGTATATTTACCAGTCTGCCTATCCATCTGTCTGATTATCTGTTTGTCTAAACACTTTTCAACTGATCTGTCTGTCTCTCAGCTTGCGTGTCTACCTGTAAGAATATCTGTCTGTCTGTCTATTGGTCTGCCTAATATGCTGTCGATAAGTCGGCCTTATCGCTTGCCTATCAGTCTGTATCACCAGCATTATATCAGTCTTTCTGACCATCTGTCTGCCATTCTATCATGTTGTATAACCACTAGTTTATCGTCTGCTTAAACACCAGTATACCAATCTATCAATCTGACTATCAACCTTTCATAACCCTAGTCTATAATCCTGTCTAACCAGTAAATATCATCCTGACAAGCCACTAGTTTATCAGTCAGTCAAACCAGTCTATCATCCTGTCTAATCACTAACTATCATCCTGTCTAACCATTGAATCATCCTGTTTAACCACTAATCTATCATTCTGTCTAACCACTGAATTAGCCTGTCTAAACACTAATCTATCATCCTGTCTAACCACTAATCTATCAGCCTGTCTAACATCTAATCTATCATTCTGTCTAACCACTGAATCAGCCTGTCTAACCACTAATCTGTCATCCTGTCTAACATCTAATCTGTCATCCTGTCTAACCACTGAATCAGCCTGTCTAACCACTAAACTGTCATCCTGTCTAACATCTAATCTATCATCCTGTCTATCCACTGAATCAGCCTGTCTAACATCTAATCTATCATTATGTCTAACCACTGAATCAGCCTGTCTAACCACTAATCTGTCATCCTGTCTAACATCTAATCTATCATCTTGTCTAACCACTGAATCAGCCTGTCTAACCATTAATCTGTCATCCTGTCTAACAACTGAATCAGCATGTCTAACCACTAACCTGTCATCCTGTCTAACCACTAATCTGTTAGCCTGTCTAACATCTAATCTGTCATCCTGTCTAACCACTAATCTGTCATCCTGTCTAACCACTAATCTGTCATCCTGTCTAACCACTAATCTGTCATCCTGTCTAACATCTAATCTGTCATCCTGTCTAACCACTAATCTGTCATCCTGTCTAACATCTAATCTATCATCCTGTCTAACCACTGAATCATCTTGTCTAACCACTAATGTGTCATCCTGTCTAACCACTAATCTTTCAGCCTGTCTAACCACTAATCTGTCATCCTGTTTAACCACTAATCTTTCAGCCTGTCTAACCACTAATCTGTCATCCTGTTTAACCACTAATATTTCAGCCTGTCTAACCACTAATATGTCATCCTGCTTAACAATTAATAAGTCTGTCTAACCACTAACCTATCATCCTGTCTAACATCTAATCTATCATCCTGACTAACCAATAAATCAGTCTGTCTCACCACTAATCTGTCATCCTATCTAACCACTGAACCAGTCTGTCTAACCTCTAATACGTATGTATGTTGTATGCATACATCTGTTTATATGTCTGTCTGCATGTATGTTTGTATTTATTTATGTTTGCTTGTATGTATGGCTGTATAACTGTATGTCTGTCTATCTGTGTATCTGCAATGTATGTATATCTATCTGTATGTAAATCTGTATGTCTGTATGTATGTCTTTACTTATTCTGTATGTATGACTGTATATTTGTCTTGTATGTCTGTATGTATGTATGTCTTTTTCGTTTGTTTGTATGTCAAAGTCAAGTACGAGATTTGAATCTGCATCGTAGCACGCGAGTTTCCACCCATATGTGCTCGTTCGCATATCCAGAAGTGTTCGGAGACTTCTGGATAGTGTCGCTTCAAGCATCGAAACTCGCTAATGCGTGGCGGCATTTCTCACCTTCCCAAAGTACTACCCCGTACCTTTTTCTGCCAGCGGCTGGGTCAACCGTGGGAGTATTTTTTTTTCCCAACCACGAGTACAACTCACAAACTGCTTCCAGCGGTAATCGAACACGGGTTGTCCAAACGTCGGTAGCCCAGTCGAGTGGTTTCCCCAACTATGGTACCGACATTTTGTATGTAAAAGTAAGTAAAGTACCCCGTCACGCCAAGTGGCGTATAGGGAAATATGGTGTTAGTGACCTTATATTTTACAGACCTTCAGCACATGATTTTTGGGGTAAGGTGGTCAGTATTACGCCCGTGTTGCTTTACTTTCCCATAAAAAAATCCGGTACCGGTACCCATTTAAGGCTGGGTGAACCCGGAAGCCGTTGGTTGGGATCGAACCCTACCCCTTGTCCTTTGTAGTCCAGTCCACTAACCACTGAGCTATCGCGGATCCGATTTTTGTATGTAGATCTGCATATATGTCTGTCTGATCCAAACCTTCTTTACCACACCGCCCCTCTCCCACCCTCAATAGATTAGACGCCACTGGTGTTGACGTATATAAACAAAGTATGTTGAGATCATGTACTAAATTATCCGCCTCTGCGGAACAAAGACAACACTGTACGCTTTGTTACATCTAACACCAGGGCCTGCACCCTCATCGTTCCCAGCAACGAAACAATTTATTTTAAAACAAGGGTGACCCTGCATCATTGCATCATTCTGGTGTTGTATTTTACGATATTGGAGGAGAATCTGTGATGTTTTTGTTAACTGGACGGGGATTCAATATGCGATATAGGCGTCTGCGCTTAAATGCATGCGTTGTTTACATGTCTGTGCATCGCGAACAGCGGTTCTCACGTTAGCCGGCCTGTCCCAGCTGTATAGATCATCCAGAACTTTAGATTCAACACCACGTTAACTTTATCGCCACATCAATGCGCTAACGAATCCATTTATTCCGTTCTATCGTTTTTGAATTGTGGAGTTTAGAATTTGAATTTTGAACAACTTGAAATGCATACTCATATTATCAGGAATTCCGGTCAATATAGCGGACAGGTGACAAGAACGGTCCAGGTTCTGTTTGAAAAGTGTTCCTTGTTGCAGTTTCTTTGTATTCCAAGTCCGGCTAGCTACCGGAGCTACTGAGTTAAGTGCATACTGTGAGCTGTGCTTTTCATCCGGATCGTGTTTCGATATTCTCATTGCTTATGATGAGGGATGATATTGTATGACGTAGGACAGCTCAGCTGCGCTCACTTTCGGTTCCGCTTGGCCTTATGTCTTTTGGTGTGTGCTGCGATGAGCTATGATGGGGACTGCAGCTGCCTTTCTTTGTTTGATCCTTCAATGAGATGAGATGTTAATTCGAAGACTAAACTGGCACGAACGGTTGAGCGATTATGGATTTTAATTCGTTTCCAGTGATACCGGGGCCTTCGACTAACTATAACTACTACAGTTCATATTATAATTAGGTCGAATGTCCTTTACAGAACGTCGCATTTATCACAGCCCGTCTAAAGAATCACACTGTATCCAGATCTCCCACAGAACGTCGCATTTATCACAGCCCGTCTAAAAGAATCACACTGTATCCAGATCTCCCACAGAACGTCGCATTTATCACAGCCCGTCTAAAAGAATCTCACTGTATCCAGATCTCCCACAGAACGTTGCATTCACCACAGTCCGTTTGAAAGAATCTCTGTCTTTAGCCAGATCTCCCACAGAACGTTACATTCACCACAGTCCGTTTGAAAGAATCTCTGTCTTTAGCCAGATCTCCCACAGAACGTCGCATCCATCACAACCTGTTTGAAAGAATCTCTGTCTTTAGTTAGATCTCCCACAGAACTTCGCATCCATCACAACCTGTTGAAAGAGTCTCTGTCTTTAGCCAGATCTCCCACAGAACGTTACATTCACCACAGTTCGTCTGAAAGAACCTCTGTCTTTAGCCAGATCTTCCACAGAACGTTCGTTGCATTCACCACAGCTCGTCTAAAAGAATCTCACTGTATCCAGATCTCCCACAGAACGTTACATTCACCACAGCCCACCTAAAAGAATCCACTGTATCCAGATCTCCCACAGAACGTTGCATTCACCACAGCCCGTCTAAAAGAATCTCACTGTATCCAGATCTCCCACAGAACGTTGCATTCACCACAGCCCGTCTAAAAGAATCTCACTGTATCCAGATCTCCCACAGAACGTTACATTCACCACAGCCCGCCTAAAAGAATCTCACTGTATCCAGATCTCCCACAGAACGTTGCATTCACCACAGCCCGTCTAAAAGAATCACACTGTATCCAGATCTCCCACGAATGTTGCATTCACCACAGCCCGTCTAAAAGAATCTCACTGTATCCAGATCTCCCACAGAACGTTACATTCACCACACCCGCCTAAAAGATCTCACTGTATCCAGATCTCCCACAGAACGTTGCATTCACCACAGCCCGTCTAAAAGAATCACACTGTATCCAGATCTCCCACAGAATGTTGCATTCACCACAGCCCGTCTAAAAGAATCACACTGTATCCAGATCTCCCACAGACGTTTGCATTTACCACAGCCCGTCTAAAGAATCACACTGTATCCAGATCTCCCACAGAACGTTGCATTCACCACAGCTCGTCTAAAGAATCTCACTGCATCCAGATCTCCCACAGAACGTTGCATTCACCACAGTCCGTTTGAAAGAATCTCAGTCTTTAGCCAGATCTCCCACCGAACGTTACATTCACCACAGTCCGTTTGAAAGAATCTCTGTCTTTAGCCAGATCTCCACAGAACGTCGCATCCATCACAACCTGTTTGAAAGAATCTCTGACTCTAGTTAGATCTCCCACAGAACGTCGCATCCATCACAACCTGTTTGAAAGAGTCTCTGTCTTTAGCCAGATCTCCCACAGAACGTTACATTCACACAGTTCGTCTGAAAGAACCTCTGTCTTTAGCCAGATCTTCCACAGAACGTTCGTTGCATTCACCACAGCTCGTCTAAAAGATCTCACTGTATCCAGATCTCCCACAGAACGTTGCATTCACCACAGCCCGTCTAAAGAATCACACTGTATCCAGATCTCCCACAGAATGTTGCATTCACCACAGCCCGTCTAAAAGAATCACACTGTATCCAGATCTCCCACAGAATGTTGCATTCACCACAGCCCGTCTAAAAGAATCACACTGTATCCAGATCTCCCACAGAACGTTGCATTCACCACAGTCCGTCTAAAAGAATCACACTGTATCCAGATCTCCCACAGAATGTTGCATTCACCACAGCCCGTCTAAAAGAATCACACTGTATCCAGATCTCCCACAGAACTTGCATTCACCACAGCCCGTCTAAAGAATCACACTGTATCCAGATCTCCCACAGAACGTTGTATTCACCACAGCCGTTTGAAAGAATCTCTGTCTCTAGCCAGATCTCCCACAGAACGTTGCATTCACCACAGCCCGTCTAAAAGAATCTCTGTCTCTAGCCAGATCTCCCACTTCTTCTGTTGTTATCTTCAAGTCTCCTTGATGTCTTGAAACCACCTTCTTCTTGGTCTGCCCCTGAATGTCGTTCAGGAAC